>CM031240.1:319311544-319645050 GCA_018340775.1 Taxus wallichiana var. yunnanensis | reverse complement strand
CGTAATTTGTGATAGAACCAGGCTCAGGCTCTAAACCATTGATACTTTACCCTTGAAGGAAGATTCCAGGTAACTTGATAGCCGCACATTTCATTGATTTCATGGATTGCCTGAGGTTATGATATCTTCTGCTGTGATCACTGCTGGGTAATCTGATTTTCTCCGGTGAAGTGGGAATATTTTGGTACAAATAGGAAGCCCGGATGTTGTCTCAAGACTAAGGAAGCAGTAGACTCTTGCTGTGAGATTGGCAGTAGGGGGTTGTTACGAGCCATTAAGTTGGTCTTAAACCTTGTTGTTGAATGAAAGGCACAGCTCGAGGTGGAGGAGTTGAGAGAGTTTTGTTTCTTAGAGATGGGGAGACCTTTGAATCCTTCTTCCTCTTTGCCTTCTTGGAGATAATTATGACATTAAATAACACTTCTTCTTCTCTGACTCTTGACCTTGTGTTGATTCTTCCTCATGAGTTTTAGAACTTTGCCCGAGCTTGGATCCAGTTGGTTCTTCCTCTTTGGAGTCACTAGATATGCAAATAATAGCTCTTTTTAAGCAAGAAGATTGCATGGATGCACATCAACCTCGTTTGCAATAAAAATGAGACCTTTAGGTCCCACGAGAGTCATGCCAAAATCAGCTGTTGCCAGACTCACAACACCCTGGATGTAGATCAAGCTTCTGGGTTGATCACTCTGCAGCATCCAAAGGTGATTGCACAACATGGAAACCCTCTCCCAAGTGTGAGGGACTTGTGAAAACCGAGAGAGGAATCTCCAGATTAGAGGCTGGTTCCTCAAACTCTCTCGATTTAGATCTATATTTTGTAAAACTACAGAGTTTCAAAACCTAATCCTACCTCTAAAATCCAAGGAGACGAGAGATAGAAAGTGTAAAAATGAAACTAAACTAACAAGTGATACACCAAAGGAGGAGTGGTGAACACTTCTTTGTTCGGGCAGATAGACACAAATCATAAAATGTAACATAAAACATCATGCACAAGCCGATAAGATGTAATCAGAGTCCGAAATGAAACAAGTGAACACAAACCAGAGGACTCGAAATCGATCACAGGCAGAGATTGGTCAGATTGTCATTTCCACTGCCAAAATCCTTGTATTACAACATCAAAAGGGTAGAAAACTCTGTTACAATTTTAGAAGAGGTCCGATACTTGCAAAAATCACTTGTTCTAGGTGAAATAAGAAGCTTGTTATCCAAAGAAATGTTCCCCCTCGAAATGAGCCAAATCGGGGCTTTTTACATTGCAGGGTTGAGCCTGGGGATGTAAAAACATATAGAAACATGGGAACCCATCCTCCTTGAGTGCTCACGAGATGCATTAAAACAGCATGGGGAACCTTACAAACCCATACCCTATCATTTTGACCGGATTACAGGAGAATGCGACCCATTCTGCATTAAATCTGGTCGCTGAAATGTCACTTCTGGCCATGAACAGGCGTCAGAGCTGTTTCTTGATTTTATCTCTCTAGACTGCACCAAAATTCAAGATTAACCCCGAAATCATGTAGAGAATTTCATAAGCTTTCCGTTTATATAAAGAACGTGCAATCCGAAGCCTGGATCAAAAGATATGGAGATATGAAGATTTAGGGCACTAAAAACAGGAAAAACGGATTTTAAATTTCTTCCTACGCTCTACCACCCTAGATGACACGTGGCATGCATTGATCGGTCATGTAATTATCTCTCCTTCCTACTTCATTGGACACATGTCTTCTTTTATTGGCTCGAGTCCAAGCTTGAAACCTTGCCCTTGACTTGACTTTTCTCCTTGTGACACATGTCATGATTTGGTTGATCATAGTCTATGCTGCCGCTCTTCGCGCCTTTGCATATTTTTGTCCCGAGATGTCCCTGAAGTGCTGTTTGGGGATGGAATCCTCGATCTCTACCTCGAAATGGGATTCCTTGTCCTTTCTACCATCCGACACGTGGCGTGATCTCGATTGGCCCTCGGCTTTCTCGGCCATCCACGCCCCACGCGTCCTTTGGTCTCCTCGATGTCCAAGTCTTGAAGTTCCTCATTTCGAGCCGAACTGCTTAAGTCATTTGCGTCCTTCACGTACATTTGTCCCACTTTTCGTGGATCAGGACAAATTTTTCCAACATTTCCACCAAATGGCTTCCTTTGCTCTCAAGCCGCTTCGCCTTTTCAGCGTCCATCGCGCCTTCGCCCTCGCGCCCGGATGTTCCTTTGCTTTATGTGCGAGAAGTTCTCCTTTTACGGTAACCGGTGGTTCGCGTCCCCTTAAGGCCCAAATGTCCCGAGCAATTAGTCGATTTTCTTCTCCTTCGCCGAACGGCTTTCCACGCCGTGCATCTCGATGGCCCCATTGTCCCTTCGCTGAAAATTTTCCTTTTCGGCCGAACCCGGCCGGTTCGCGCCCTTTCGTGGCCCCTCGCGCCCGGATGTCCTTGCTAGCGGGCTACTCGGGAGGCTTTCAGCCTGATCCACGCCTTGATGTCCGAAGCTGTCCCCAAAGGCGGCTGGAGTAGGACTTAGCCAATTTCACAATTTTTTTCTCAGATTGACCTACTTCGCTTGGGCTGAAAACTCGATGCATGTTATCGAAATTTACCGGGGTGAACTTTGGATAACATCCTCTTCCCAAAATAATCCCATAAGCAGCTGGGATATCAGCAGAATGACTAGGATAGTCATTTTTACTCTCTTTCTGAAATACAACAAATGTAATCAAGCTGCGCATCCTTGATTGGCAATCAAGGGGACTTGTTTAGTTTCCATGGAGTAACAACGTCCATAAGATTTAGTCAGTGTGAGTCGAGGGCATGAGATAATTTGTGCGCATAACGTTATCGAGGCTCCTCAGGTCAATTATGCAATTGATCTTAAGTTTGAAACCGTTTATAAGTAAAGACAAATAAAACGGTTCAATCTTTCCAAAGAAGTGGTAGAGGTTATATTAATTTAAGGTAAAGGCTAAGTGGGGCTAGGAAAAATTCCTTTTGAAGATGGAGGAATAACAACCTTACTTCTAATGAATTTGGCAAGTTTCTCAAATTGCTCAGGGTTGGACTAAAGGTATTCAAGCTTCGACATTTTTATTTTTGGTTCTTCAGTGTGATCAATAATGTCGAAAGTGGTATACAAAGGAATGATGAAGGGCTCAGCTTTAGTTACATTGGTCCGAGCCAAGGTATCGCCTTGAAAGAAGGAGAAAGAGAGTTGGAAGGTGAAGTTAGCTTTTCAAGTTATCTCCTTCGCCAGCCGAGATGGGGAGATCCTCTTTTAGCCATAACTATGGGAGCTTCCTTACTTTTATCCTTGGATATTTCAACCGGCTTTCTAGGGGTTCTGAGATTGGGATCAAGTGAAGACTGCAAATGATTGTCCATCATGCTCATCTTCATCTTCCTCATACTCTAAGTACCCAATGCTGGAGTCACCAGCTGAATCGTCAAAAGACTCATCAACATATCCTGAAGCTTCGAAGGCTTCATGAGAGTCATGATCTTCTAGTTCCTCATCCTCCTCAATTATTTCAACTGCACATTGCATTAATAGGAGGAGCTTCAATGGCTAGCCTGGTGGGAGTAGTGATCAACCGATTCCTATCTCTTGCGGGAGTGCCATTGGCATTGTTGAAATTCATGTCTAGGAATATCTCGATAAGGAATATTGGTTTCTTGTTGAGACATTTACTTCTTTAAGGTGATCAAGTCATTAGCCATCTTCTGAATCATTAGATCAATAGTAATCTGAGAAGAAATCTGATTTTTAGGCTTGGATGATTCTCTTCTGATCTTTCCAGCCAGAATAAGATCGTCTTCTATTTCGGTGGTTGTAGCTTGAGCGGTGGCCAAATTAGGGATAAAATATCTTCTCAACAAGAAGCTCACATCAAGAGGTTAAGCTTTGATGAAGAAACACTTCTGATTTTCTAGAGTGGGAATGGCTAACTCTGGAATCTTGCAGATTAGCTTGTTGAATTTGGCTATGAAGTCCCGCATGGGTTCGTAAGACTCCTTCTTCATGTGTGTAAGCTATGCTAACAAGGCATGAGAATCTTCAGCTGGTTTGAACCTTGCTTCAAATACAGATCTCATGGTAGCCCAGTTGGTAATGCATGCATTTGGGAGATGGTAAAACCATTCCGCTACTACGCCATGTAATGTTTCGACGAAGAGTCAAACAAAGACATCTTTGTGAGTAACCCCAAGAACACAACATGCACCAAAGAACGAGGCAATCTATTCATCAAGATGCTATTTTCCATCATCGTTGAACTTAGGAATATTCTTTCCCGATCCATGAGGTAGGTTATGCAATGGTAGAGTTAGAAAAAGAGGACTAATAGTTGCGCCTCAAGGCACAAAAGGTTGTGCTACCATTCTTCTAAAATAAGTGCATACAGGAATATGAATATCCGACAAGAATAATGCACAAAAAGTTGAAAAAAACTTCTTGTTCTTAAGGAATCCGAGTCCTTAGGATGGGAAAATATCTTTCTTGCCCATTAAATATAACACTATTGGGTGAAAGCATGAAATAATGTTGTTGAAGAAGATCAAAGAACAAATCGGTTTCAGCCATGGTTGAGCTTGACCTGAGTGAAGATCTTCCTTGTCACCTGAACGGAAAATGGATCTTCTTGAAAATAAGGCAAATACGGAGTCACCAGACACCAAAAGGATAAGCTTAGTCTTATCAATCCGTATTCCCCAACGGAGTCAACAAATACTGTTGGTCGGATATTTTTTCACACCAAAATATGAGGTTCAACCACAGTACATGGGATTAAATCCTCCTCAAAGACAAGTGAGGTTTCCTATTTATTACTAATCTAAAACACAACAAAAATAATATGTACAATATTCACACTAATCTAACCATTGGGGTTGGGATAGAATCCTGAAATCCATATCCACACTAGGTGAAGATGTTGTTTTTCTAAATGGAAAGGATTAGAAAGGAAATTATTATTATGGAAGAAACACAATGGAAAGGAAATGAGAGGAACATATTTTATTTCGAGTAAACATAGAGCATGAAATAATCATACGAGCTTTAGATAACAAATGTAATGTTTGAAATGATTAGAACAATCAAGATGCTAAACAAAGAATAGCTTAAGATTATGAACATAAGAACAATATCTTAAGAAAGATACATCTCACAACACAAAGTTTACAAAATAGCATCAGTTTCTATTCCTCAAATGATTAAAAGAAAACACAAAGTCTTTCTTCTTCACAATAGATCTCAATATTCCAAAAATCTCAATCCTTTGGAATGCATAAACGTCCCTTATTTATAATAAAAAGAGTAGAGAGAAAATAGGATAAATCCTATAAAATAGTCTTTTAACGAGAGTCCTATTTTGCTTGACTCTCATGTAGGAGACCAAGTCAAAATTTGCTTATTATGTGATAAGACGAAAATGAAAACTACATGTCAATATCTAGATTGAAATGACATGAAACATTATGCTTATTCTATTTCATCATCCTTGTCTTCCTCCAGCGCAGCCTGCTTGTCTCAGAATTCCTAGAACTTCTAGATTGTGCCCTACATCTTAGCTTCATCTGGTGCATTGGAATGATTGCTAATACACCTCACTTGACACATGTACCAACTGCCAGAAAACTAGACATTAATGACATGTCATCATGCTTGGAGCGTCCAAAAACCTATAACAAAGGATTTGCTTCATTTCGGGTTTCGGGTTTCGGGAAACATGAGACATGATGCATTTTCTTCATTTCAGGTTTCGGGTTTGAAACATGAGACATGATGCATTTCGGGTTTTGGGTTTCGAGAAACATGAGACATGATGCATTTGCTTCATTTCAGGTTTGGGTTTCGGGAAACATGAGACATGATGCATTTTGAGTTTCGAGAAACATGAGACATGATGCATGAGATGTTTAGATGATTCTAAGTTCCGAAAACCCAACATGAAGGACTTTGGCAATTTGGGTTTCAGGTTTCGGGAAACAGGTGACATGAGGCATGAGATGTTTGGATGTTCTAAGGTCCTAAAACCCGACACAAAGGAACATATCGGGTTTCGGGTTTTGGAAGTCAAGCGACATGTAGCATGCTTTTTACAAATCATGTTCCAATGTTTGTGAGTTTCAAAACCCGAAAGACTGACTTGTTTTGGGTTTCAGGTTTCAGGAAACAATTTGCATGAAGCATGTAGAAAATATGTTTTCATGTTGTTGAAACCTGAAAACCCGAAAATCTCCTCAAAAGGGCATTTTAGGAGATTTTTCCAAAAAATTCTATGGTTATCTTAATTTTAGCTAGAATCACTAAAATGAGATAACAATGTGTTTCACCTTTAGGAAAATCAATTTTTTTCACCTTTAGGAGAATATGAATAAGATTAATAATACCTAAACTTTATTTTTACCATTCTTAACTTCTCTTTCCATCTTTGTTCTCCTATCTCTATACAATTCCTCCACCATATATTTCATTTGAAGGAAGGATTGATGAAACTCTTCTTCTTGATCCTCAGCCATCTTTGGGCTTCGTGATCTTCTTAAACCAATTTTTGGATCAACACCTACTAATTCTCCTTCACCTTTTCTAGAATGGGACCTTGTCAACATTCAACACAACTTGCAATCCAAGCAATTGTTAAACTAATCATAGACCAGCTCTGATACCAAATGATCCAAAATCATAAGAAATTTGAAAACATTCACCAAAAATTTCTTTAGATGATGATTTTTGGATAAAGTAAAACATTATAGCAAATTCATTTTTAAAATTATTTTTAAAAACATGCAAGATCTATGGAAAATAGAGAAAAATAGACTAAAAATAGAGAAAATTGAGCCACACAATTGATAACGAGAGTTCAGTGGTAAAGCTATGTCTTTGGGTCCATAAATATGTGACCGATCTATTAAAATAAGCCTTAATACACATATAAATGATTTATAAGGAAATATTTTATCTTCTCCAATTGCCATAATAATATTTGTGAAAAATAAAGCCTAGTCTCTTTTGGAAATTTCTCCAAAAATGCTTCTAACTCCCATAATTCCCTTTTAGGCTTACATAGACTTGTAATAGTTACCCCTCAAATAAAAAATAGCCCCTTTTATAATGTTTCACCCTAGTGGGTGCATTAGTGAGGCACTTATCCTTTTTCACTAGGTTATGAGTTCGAGCCACACTAAGCTCACCGACTTACTATGCTTAGAAAACCTTATCCCACATGATTAGATTAATTGTTTAAATTGGATTTGGTGGCATTTGCTTGTTGAATTTGAGATATTGTTTTACTAGTTATTTCTGAAACATTTCCAATTTAGTGTAGTGTTGATGGTTTGTACCGAAGTTGGAGGGTGTTTTGAAATGGTTAAAGGAGTTGGTGAGTGAGGTGGCTCGGGAGTTGGGTGGTTAGTGCGGCGAGATGATCTAGTAGATTGGTGTGGTGAACTAAGTAATCAAGATGGTGGTTAGATAAGGTGAGCTGGTTGGTGGCAGGTCACCTGGATGTCTAAGTTGGGGTAGTTTGATTCGCTAAGTTGGGCTATCACCCTCGAAGCTTACAAATCAAATACAATTTAAATACTCTACAACATATATCCCACATGTATCATGATATGAATAACATAAGCACTTTTATCTAACATAGTGATATGAAGATCGAGGTAAAGACACCCATCTCGTAAAAAGAGTGTATCAACCCTGACGAGGGCCCCAAGTAAGAAAATATTTAGGCCCACCCATCTATAAATGAGTTTCAAAGATCGACATTGCAAAACCAATTGTTCTTCAAGATCGCATGTGCTGCTTCTTGTAATTTTATGGTCCACTTTGTAGATGTGCACGTGTCCATGTCACCATTAATGATGTAGGAAGATCATCAAAAGAACATAAAAATGTAAATTTTCATTCTTATCTAGGTTATGAGATCAAATTAAGTGCATTAGAGGGTGCTGAATTCATGAGGAGGAATCTAAGGTGGTCAAGCATTTACATTTTTAAAATTTGTACTTTCCCTCCCTTTTGTAAATTCAAAATTGGAAAGGTTCTAAAAGAGATATTAGAGCTTGTAAGTGATGAAAAGAGAGAGTCTTAATGGCTTGTGCATTTAACAAGTGTCTAAACATGTGGAAAAGAGTCCTAGAATGATTGAGAGGCAATAAATTCTTAAAAAGTTGTAAAAATGTCTAACTTTGCCATATAAGGGAATTTTTGAGTCCTAGAAAGTTAGTTAGGATGTTATAACAAGGTACAAGGATATTGAAACTTGAATAGGAAACATTTACTTAGGAAGCTAGACCCTTCTAAGGAGAGAGTGAGTTGAGGAAGGAATTCTCAAGGATCATATGAGAAGAGAATAAGTTTTTAACAAAATATAGTTTGAAGATTATATAACTTTTTTTTTTAGATGGATATCTTCTCTTTGTCATGAATGGTTATGAGTCCATGGTTTAAGAACTATATTTTACCTTTATGATGATATGAAAAGTCTAATGAGATTCATTTCAGGAGGATGAAGTAGAATTAGCATAGTGAATGCCTTGATTTCTAGCATAAGAATTGATGTATAAGACTATATAATAATGATATTGAGAAATTGAAAGAATTCTTTGATATTATAATAATTATGATATATGAAATGAGGCCCTTTTAATAGGAGTCATGTGGTAAGAGGTAGTGAAGCTATAATTTCATGGTTTTAGGATAAATCCCATGTTATTCTCTATCGCATGTTTGGATAATCTTAAGAAACAAGGATGTAACGTGCATTACTTAGTTTGATCAAATATTTACTTATTGTCATTATAATAAGTGTATGAGATGCATGATGCCATCAAGAAGATTATGTTTGATGAATGTCTTAAGAAAATTAAAATAATTTCTTGAATGAAGATTCAAACTCTTCAATGTTAGGATTGAGGGTTTCATTTACCATGTTCCTACGTGCACGTAGGTAAGTTCCTTGTTGTTTTATGCCATTATTCTAATCATCATAGATCACTTTGTGAAAAAAAGACTATGGAGGAGTTAAAATAGAATCGAGACCAGAATCTAGGATTTTAAAGGAATAACTTAGCATTTTGTAAGTTATTCTATCCTCTCGGCTATAACAGAGGACAATTAGGGTTTAAAGAAAATTTGTGATAGAACCTCCAAACATTAAATCTTGACTTGAAACTTTATATATAACATGGTAACATGTCCTTTTGAAGGATTTTGAAGGAATTTTAGTGATAAAATGGGTAAATTTTGAGAAATATATGACAGATTGTGGTTATCAGTGTTGACATAGTCATGTAATCCTAACCGGAGACTAGCAAGGTGAGATTTGACCAACCTTTTATAAAGAAAGCTACAATGAAAATTGGCATGGAGAACATTATCCCAAATGCCTATTAGAAAAGGTTGACATTATGACATATAACCTTATGCATAAAAATTTATGCCTAGAATAGGTTAGTAGTAGGGCTAGTAAGGGCTTGAAAGCTAGAAAAGAGAAAAAGGTTATTGGGAGAGAACTAGAATGAGTTAGCCCATGAAATTTGTCATGCACTGTATAGGCTATAAAGGGTACTTGAGGATGTTTTTAATTTTTTCTCGGGTGTTCACCAATAATTCCAACCATGAAAATACCATGAGCATTACTCTTAAGAGCTCTAAAGGAAAGTTTGAGTAAATGGGAAGAAGATTATTGATTTCCTTTATTTCATTTAAGTCAGAGGTTGAGATAACAAGGAATATGTTGTATAGACATGTGTAAATGATGATAGGAGACATGGATGATCAAAAAGGTGGAAATTTACTTATATTGAGCATGCTCCTAAAGAGATATTGAAGGCGAGTTTGATAGAAGGTAAGACTAGTTAAGTTTTCTTGTGTTTTTGATCATTTGAGAAGGTTGATTTAGCATTGCATGAAGTGTTGAGACATGGTAAATGGATAGTGAAGGCAAGTTAATGCCTTGAGAAGTCAAAAATTTGCATGGGTGAGTCATTTAGACCAATTTGATAAGATCTTAAAAATAAAGCACCGAAGGTGATTAAGGTATTTTGTTGTCCTAACTTGTTGGATGTATGGAATGTGAAATGAGATCTACATCAACGAACCTGCACAATCCATTATTTTTTCCAGTTGGTCAAAAATTTCAGGGCTATATCTTCAACATACGACCTCTGTTTTCAACAAACAAGATAATTTTGGAAAGCTATCGATATGATCTATTCATTGTAACTAATTGTAAAATATTCTAGGAAGATCATAGATAATTTTTTCTCAATGAGGATCATATGGATCAAAAACCATACTTCCTTCTTAGGATTTATAGATCCTAAACCTTGTCTACAGAGATAGAAAATAAAACTCATTAAAACCATTTTTTATGCCACCATATTGAACATAAAATCTTACATGACCTTATAGTCATGATAAAACACTTAGAATGCTACAAAATCTCACATAGAGGCATCACCACTCCACCAATTCTTCATTGTCTTGACTATAAAGAACACAATCATACTTATTATTATTCTACAAACTTGTTTGAGATCAAAAACACATAAACTTATAATTTTAACCACCATGTTTCAGATGATATCATAAGTTATACTTTAAACAACACAAACATAATTGTCCAAGAAAAAAGCAAGCTCCTTTATCTTAGCAAGTACTCTTCCACCATAATTATCCTTGATCGTAGTGGATTGATAAAGACCATTATTTCTCATTGAAATCCTCTTGTCTCAATGAATTATGACATTTCATGTACAGGCATAAATCAAACATTCAAGTACCGTTGTCGTGAAAATGTGTAATGAAAAATTGACAATTTCCAAGCACGACAACTATACCCTTGTGCCAAAATTTTCTTGTTTTTATCATTCCTAGGAACCTCAGGTCAAATCTATCAATATGGTCACCCCTTATTTGATTTCAAATTGGTACCCTAGGTGATTTAGGAAAGTAAATTTAATCCCCTAGGTGATTTTAGGAAGTTCTGAAAAGATGTTATCTTTTGGTAGTATTGGGAAGGGTTATTGCTGGTCTTCCCAGGACTGGATTGACCCCCTGGAGTGGAATGGAAGGGTAAAATTCAAAATGGAGGTGAATTGAAGACCTTATAACATCATGGAAATTATTTTGGAAGGTTTGGGGAAGTTTTGAAAGACTTGGAGTAGTCTGAATGAAAAGCTGGGGTTCACAAGCCTAGGCAATACACATGCCTAAAACAACTGTTAAGCTTCAGAAGAAGATTCTAGGAGCTCTAGATGGATTTAGGAGTAAAATAAAATCTCTGAAATGATAATTCCAAGCCCTAAATTATGGTGAAATCATATTTTCACAACACTTTGGCGCATCATGTCTATAGGCAGTTTTTCTTAGGTACAAGTGGAGTATAAAATCATAATTCCTCCTTTTAGTGAATTACATGGATAAATAAAGACATGAAACCCACACATTGGATTTAAAAGTAAATTTATAATCAGGATCATATAAAATTTCACCAAGAAATTCCACCGAGAGATCAAGTTATCATTGCTCCAAGTCAACCTCTTGGAGATAGTTCAAGAGTTAGTCAATTTTCGAGAGGACACGTGTCAACACCAGGAGCCTAACGGGATTTTATGTCGCAGACTTCCCTAAGGTCGGGTACACCAATCTTGGAAAAATTCTCCCAACCCCCATGTGACCTTCCGACTTGACAATTCAGCCCGCAGGTGCATTTTTGGAGCTCAAATTCCCTACCATCAGATCGAGGACATGTGTCAGCTCCAAGACCACCGTGGAATTTTATGTCCCTCACGTCCCTGAGGTTAGGGATAGTAAACATGGAAAATTTCACCCATCCCCTATGGGGAGTCCTTTGGTCATCCACTTGACCATCTTTCAGTCCTCAGTGCTTCTAGTGTTTTTTCAAGAAAATCCCTACCGTCAGATTGAGGACACATGTCGTCCTCTTGCTCACCATGGAATTTAATGTCCTCACATTCCTGAGGTTAGGGAAATCAGACATGGAAATTTTTCCCCACCCTTACATGATCATTTTTTGAATATTCAAATCTGGCACTTAGTTGTTTCTTCCTCCTCATTGCTCCTTCACAGCTTCTCACCATGTCATGGCTTTGCTTAAGCTTATATGACACAAAGTCCACCATTGATGATCAAAAACATATCCACCATGACTAAAAAATACTCTACTTCATGAAAAATAGTAATACTAGAGAAAATTGGATCAAATAAATGAAGAACAGGAAGAAAATGAAGGTTTTTTGACAGATTACCGTGAAGTCACCTGATCGAGAAATCTTCATATCTCACAAGACACAAGTTGGATCAAGATGCCATATTTTGCATACTTTCAAATTTTGCAAGATGATCAAGATGAAACAAATAAGAGGTTAAATGGTGCACAAAATCATTTTCTCCAACAAAATCCTCACTTCATGTACCACCTCACATTCGTTAGATTTCCCATCATTCCGGCAATGGAAACAAGCTAAAAACTTGCACATGGGCTCCAAATAAAAAACCTATTGCAATGGATTTGTTTTCATCGTAAATGGAGAAAAAATCCATTCCCATTTCAAAGGTTGGTCACTAATTTTGTAAGCTCAAGAGTGCATTCTACCTTGAGAGAACAAAGGAGATAGTCAAATTCTTCCATTTCCCTCATTCTCAAATTTCCTCCGTTTCCTACACTATGTATAATTTCTACTTGAACACCAATATAAGAAGAAGGATTTTCTATCCTTTTTGATGAGAAGATTCTAGAAACATTAAGTTCTCAATCTTACCCCATCTTATTGTTGTTTGTAGTATTGTTTCCTCTTAATTTCAATGCATGCGATGTAATTTCTAACTAGTGTAATGCAAGTCTTTGATTTCCTACTTGCAACATTAGTTTCTCTTGTTTAATATTCTCACTCCCTTTTGCACTCTCCTAACAAATTCTTCTCTTGCAGGTGTTTGCAATATTTTCCGCAGGTCGGTGGAGTGTCCTGTTAGATCCCTTATCAAAATGCCACCATATAAATCCACCTTTTCGTGCACATGCATATACGATAGCCACACCAATTAAGCGAGAGGGAATTAGATTCCCAGAGCATTGGAAATAAATCCACAAGTTTGTTTACGAAAAAATTTCTCCCAACAGTTTTTAGACTCCACTTGTGGGGCATATTTAGTAAGATCTCGCACCCAAAATATGACCACAAGGTCTAAAAATTAAATAAAAACAAATATAAAAAAACAAATTTTTTTTCATGAAAATCCATTGCTGAAGGCCACATTGTCAATTTATTGCAAGTGACCTTTTGTATTCCATAGTTTCTTTTCATATTCCTATTGTATATTTTTTGCATAGAATTTGAAGAAGAATTCACTAAAGTAAAAGTCAAGCGGAAACGATGGAAGACGAAGTAGAAAGACCTCAACCCATTGTTCTATGGGGAAGACATACATTCCTTCTTGGTCTTGAACATCATCTTCATGATATACCAACAAGTTCCCATAAGAACTTTCCAAAGTTCAAAGGTGATGACACATAACTCCCTGAAGAGCACATATTGGCCTTCACCACATCATGTGGGATTCTTGGTTTCCAACATGAAGATGTCGGTCTAAGATTGTCCATGGAGTCTCTCCAAAAAAAATTGGAAGAATGGTTCTACCTCCTACCTTCCCGATATATCACGGGTTGGAATGAAAACAAGGATGCCTTCAAAGAGAGAATTAAATCTACTAAAGACTGTCAGGACCTCTTGGTGCAGTTGGTTCAAATGAATAAAGGAGAAATAAAACTATGAGAGACTTCATGGCTCACTTCGAACGGTTTCTTTGCAAGATACCGAAAGAATATTCTTCGTCTGAAAACAATATCAAGAGATTATTCATCAATGTTCAATCATCAGAAGTAGGATTTTTCTGCGAAGAGCCCAACCAAGGAACATTGTAGAAGCACAAAGGATGGCCATTGAACTTGATGACGATCTCATCCTCTTTGGAAAGATCAATAATCCATCAAAGGGAAAGACCCAACATCCTGGAGATGAGAGAACCAATCCATTTCTAAAAAATTGGAAAATGAAATGGCGTCATTGAGGAGGGAAATATTTGAATGAGTTTCTTCCCAAAGAAGAAACAAAATCAGATTGCAGGAGCACCCCAAAGGCTTGCCTTGGAGGCCCCACCTATCAATGCAAATTGTAGGAGTAAGGAAGATGAAGAGGAGCTTGAACAAGAAAGTGTAGGTGGTGATTTCCTAGAAAGTGATGAGTTTGAGAATGATACACAAATCTGATTTTGTGATTATTATGGATGTGATGAAGAAGAAAAAGAGGATGTGCCTAGTTTCTCATGTGTGGTATTCACCTGTTCTTAGTCTAAGAAAAGAGCATCTCCCTCTAATTCGCAAAGGAAAGTAATGTTGATTATCATCCCGTGGCGACTCTGCAAAAAAATAATGAGCCGAGGATCCCACTTTTATCTTCCATGAAGTCTACATTGTTAAATCCTTACCCCGTAGCAAGTAAGAAGAATCCAACAATCCCAAGTAAGTCTTTTGATGTCTCTTTCAAGTCTAAATCTAAATCTACTCCGTAAAATGTAATAACTTGAAAGCTCCTAGTGTGCCATTCAAAATACCCTCCATTACTCAAACAATAAATCCTTTTCCTAAGACCATCCAGACTCCAAAATCATTCCCTTCACCCACCTTGTCTCGCATCTCGCTCCCTTTGACTTCATATAATATGCAAAAAAATCCAAAATGCAGATCACCGAAACCGAATATTTGTGGAATCATCCACGAAAATTTTGAGAGGTTCGTCCGATATATCAGGAGTGGTAGTCTAACACCCAAGGTTGCAAATTCTAGTTCCAAAGGCATGTTATCAAACCCACCTACACCTCCCTCATAGAACATGCTTTCTTTGAGTGCATCAAAGACTGATAAGGTTGAAATTTTTATGTCTCCCTTCTTATTGGAGAATATGTATTGAACAATTGCATAATAGATTCGGGTGCCTCAGATAATGTCATGCCCGTGAAGGTTTCCAAAGCTCTAAAACTTACCATGAATCCACCCAATGGCTCTTGTTACTCCCTAGAGTCAAAAGAAGTCCCACTTGTAGGGAAGATCAAAGATGCACAGTGGATCTTGCCAAATTTCCAGACAAGAAAATTTCAGTGATGATTTTAGTAGTAGATGTCCCACCTCATTCGGAATGTTGTTTAGTAGAAGTTTCTATCGAGACTTGGGAGGGAAAATTCAGATGAATTGGTCATCTACAACCATACCAATGAAGGGAGACATGGAGAAATTGCTTCCCGAGAAGAAGATGAGGTACACGATACGAAATTCTAGAATCCTAGAAGCTAACATCTTGTATCAAGGTAGCAGGAAGATGAATCACTTTGTGACAACCAAGGAGGAAGAGGATATTCCCATATTGATAGGCCAAACATGCCTTCCCAAAGAGATTTGGATTTTGAAGAAGAATTGAGGAGATTCAAGTTACAAGAGGGCAGCCCGAATTGCTTTGGATGATGCAAGCCATGAAGAAGAAGAAATGGTTCTTGATGATTTTCAAATAGAAAATCAGCTTATGTGCTTATCCATGATGAAGAAATTTTCTCATTCCCATTCGAAGATGAGGAATCCCTTTATCATGTCACCTAGGAAGAGACCAAGCCAATCTACAATGAACCCTGGAATAGTGGGGAAGAACCATTTGTACAAGGACTACTAAGAGCCACGGAAGAAATAGAAGACCCTAAGATCAGTCTTGAAATTTTAATGCAAGCCATGAATCTAGAAGACAAGCGTGAAGATGACTTGGAAACCTCAACCAGTGTGAAGATGGGCTATGTTGAAATAAATCTAGATGAGAAATATGATCTCCCTCTCGAGCTAATGGTTGGTGGATACAATGATGAAATTGAGGTATTTTCTTTCCCATTTGAAGAGGAAGAATCTTTCCATGATGAAAAAACTAAAGCAAGAAGTTTTGAGGCCTTTGAAGTGAAGCTCCTCTAGACAAAGGAGTGATAAAATGCAGCGATTCCCAAGATGATGAGGTAATCCCTCTAGATAGTTGCCTTGAGCTGCAAAATAAAGATTCTTCAAAGGTGTACAAAGAGGAGCTGCAGGAAATGATGAAGCATAACTCCGTGCAAGAAATCTTGGATGTAGTAGAAGTTTTGGAAGATCCCGAGCTGATTCTTGATCTCTTCACTCGTGTCATGGACATACAAGAAAATTATGAGTTTACTTCCAATCCTTCCATTAGTACTCAAGCACCTCACAGTGGAGTAAAGGAAAAGGATAAGTCTGAGGTTTCTCATGGAAAAGAGGAAAATGAGCATAGAATTGGGAAAGAAAGTAACTCATAATATCTAAGGAATTGGAATGAAAATCAGCTCTAGGGCAGCGATGAAATGCTTGATGGAGAATCAACTATATGGATAAACATGGAAGGAAATTGGCACTATGAAACTGATTTCAAAGAACATGAAGGTAGTGGAATTTCCAAGAAAGGACCTGAGCATCAAGAATCTCACATGGACTCACTCCTACCAAGTACATAGACAATTGTGAAAGCACTTGGATTTCTAAAACAATTAAGTAGAGGAAGCTACTTTCTAGAACCAGTCAATGGCTTTGCAAAACAACATCACTCAAGTGTTGCCCACTCAGGGGTAAATTTTAAGGAATGAAAAAAACTTCAGTGAAAGTGGGTTTTCCCCACCTTGTACCATAGGTGATTGCTAGGTGTGTTTCCCTTCCTGTTGTGTGTGTCATTTCCTTTTCATGTGCGTGTGTGTTTCCTTCTTCTCTCTTTCTCTCTTGTTGTAAGTTGTACATGACTCCACAAGGCCCAATGGATAAGGCACTGGTCAATGAACTATATGGTCTAAAATTGAGATTCTGGATTCCCATGTCATGTCTTTTCTATACTTAGTCCATGCCATGTCTCCAAGCTAGATCCATCTATTGTCGTGTAAATGTGCAACAGGGAAATTGAAAATTTATGAGCATGAAAACTATACCCCTGTGCCAAAATTTTCATGTTTTATCATTCCTAGGTACCCCATGTCAAATTTTTCAATCTGGTTATCCCCTATTTGATGTAAAAATGGTCCCCTAGGTGATTTAGGAAATTCAATTTAATGCCCCATGTGATTTTAGGAAGTTCTGAAAAGATGTTATCTTCTGGCAATATTGGGAAGGGCTATCATTAGCTTTCCCAGGATCTGGATCAATCCCCTAAGGTAGAATGGAATGACCAAATTTAACATGAAGGTGAATTGAATACCTTATAACATCATGGAAATTATTTTGGAAGGTTTTAGAAAGTTCTAAAATACTTGGAGTAGTCGAATGAAAAGCAAGTTTCACACGCCTAGGTAGTACATATGCCTAAAACAAGCTATTTGAGATTTAGAAAAAGATTCTGGAATCTCTAGATGGATTAAGGAGTAAAAAAACATCTCCAAAAATATAATTCCAATCCCTAAATTATGGTGAAATCATATTTCTCACAACACTTTGGCACGTTAGGTCTGCAGCAAAGATTTCTCGTGTGCATGTGGAGTGCTAAATCACAATTCTACATTTTCATGGATCACATGGATGAATAAAGACATAAGAACAAAAACATTGGATGTAAACTAAAATTTATAGTAAGGATCATATAAAATTTCACCAAAAAATTCCACTGGGAGCTCAAGTTATCATTGTTCCAAGTTACCCTCTTGGGATAGTTCTAGAGTTAGTCAATTTTTGGGAGGACACGTGTCAACACAAGGAGCCTAACAGGATTTTATGTCCTAAACATCCCTAAGGTCAGGTACACCAACCTTGTAAAAATTCTCCCAACTCCCATGTGACCTATGGGACACTCATGTGACCTTATGACGTGATGACTCGGCCCAAAGGTGCATTTTTGGAGCTCAAATTCCCGCCATCGGATCAAAGACACGTGTCGGCCTCTAGGACCATCGTGGAATTTGATGTCCCTCACGTTTATGAGGTCAGAAATAGAAGACATGGAAAATGCACCCATCCCCTATGGGAGTCCTTTTGTCATCCACGTAACCAAATTTCACCCTCTAGTGCTTCTAGTGTTTTTTCAAGCAAATCCCCTGCCGCCAGATCGAGGACACATGTCATCATCTTGCTCACCATGGAATTGGATGTCCCTCATTTCCCTGAAGTTAGGGATATTAGACATGAAAAAATGCGTTCCACCCTTAATGAGAATTTTTTGATTATTCAAATCCGCACTTAGTCGTTTCTTTCCCCTCATTGCTCCTTCACAGAGTCTCACCATGCCATGGCTTTGCTCAAGCTTATCCAAGCACCCATTCTGCCATTGCTGATGAAAACCAGCTCTTCCAAGACCCAATAATAATCTAATTCATGAAAACAAAGAAATATCGAGAAAATTTTATTTAAGAAATGAATAACATGAAGAAAATGAAGGTTTTTTGACAAATAACCATGAAGTCACTCGATCGAGAAATCTTCATATCTCACAAGATAAAAGTTGGATCGAGATGCCGTATTTTGTAGACTTTAAAATTTTTCAAGATGATAAAGATGCGAAAAAAAAGGTCAAATGGTGCCCATAATCATTTACTCCAACAAAATCCTCACTTCGCATTGACTCACATTCGCCGGATTTCCCACCATGCCGACAATGGAAATGAGCTAAAAACTTGCACATGTGCTCCAAATAAAAAATCTATCGCAATGGATTTTTTTTTCGATGCAAATGGCAACAAAAACAAAGCCTTAAAATTTCAAGATCCATGAATGGGGTTCATGGTAGCTCCGTGCCTGAAGCCACTACTAGGTTAAAATTTCAAAATTTATTTCCAATCATTCTAGCGGGTAAAATCAAGTGAAATTCAGAGGACGTGACTCGCAAAGACAAGTTGAATCCAGAAAAATATACTCTGTTGCAAACTGAGCACTGGAAAGCCACTTTCCAAAAATAGTAATATTTCCTACACATGCTTGCTATTTTTGGTAAGTCTTCATCAAAAGCGGCTATGGAAAAGGTAGTGTGCACTAAAGATCTCCAAGAAGCCAGAATGATTATCCAGAGCAGAAAACAGTGAAAATGACCACTTACTAAAAATAGTAAGTCCCTTATATGGGTGCTTACTAAAAATAGTAAGTCACCCCAAGAAGTGGTCAAAGCAAAGGCAATGTGCATAGGATTGAATGAAGATTTTCATCACATCAAGATGATCAAGAAGAAGCAAGAATCACCTCTTACTAAAAATAGTAAGTCTCCCATCTGGGCATTTACTAAAAATAGTAAGTCACACTCAAAGAGCAGTTTTGGCACAATGGGACATTCAGAACTTTGTCGCATCAGAGATTTCCATCAATGAGGATCATCAGACTTCATCAGGGCAACATCTTCTCCTCTTCTCTCTCTTCCCTCTCCCCCAACTTTCTCTCCCTTCAAATGTTCTAATTCTTCATTGGGGTTTGCACTTTTTGATATGCCTTTAAGTCACCTAAAAGTGAATTTAGAAACATAATGTAAATTAAGTCACCATAATTTTATAAAAGGGACTTAAATATTTGATAGGAATACAAATAGTATAAAGTCATAAATAAGGCATATGGAGGGTCATGAGGAATATGAGGAGTCATTTCTATTCTATAAATTGTAAATCCATTCCCATTTCAAAGGGTTGGTCATTAATTTTGTAAGCTCAAGAGTGCATTCTACCTTGAGAGAACAAAGGAGATAGCCAAATTCTTCCATTCCCCTCATTCTCAAATTTCCTCTATTTCCTACACTATGTACAATTTCTACTTGAGCACCAATACAAGAAGGAGTTTCTATCCTTTTTGATGAGAAGATTTTAGAAACTTTGAGTTCTCAATCTTACCTCATCTTGTTGTTGTTTGTAGTATTGTTTCCTCTTAATTTCAATGCATGTGATGTAATTTCCAACTAGTGTAATGCAAGTCTCTAATTTCCTACTTGCAACATTAGTTTCTCTTGTCTAATATTCTCACTCCCTTTCCCGCTCTCCTAGAAAATTATTCTCTTGCAGGTATCTACAAGCTTTTCCGTAGGGTTAGTGGAGTGTCCCTATTGGATCCCCGGTCAAAAGGCCACCACAGAAATCCACCTTTTCATGCGCATGCATATATGGCAGCTGCACCAGTTAAGTAGAGGGACTTAGATTCCCAGAGCGTTGGTAAGAAATCCATAATTTACTTCACCCGACAAATTTTCTCACCAACAAGACTCAAAATTTTCTCAAAAATGCATATCACATTACCTATATTGACTGTAACACTCTCATTTCAAAAATACACCATGATAGAGCCTTCTCAACTGGACAAGACTTATACTGAGACCTAATCGAGGTATTAAGAAATATTCTCAAGCATATCAATTGATGGATTGAGCAATAGATACCTTGTAGACTTTAAAACTCTTTGTTTTCTTGAAACATGACTTGAAATTTGATCATACATACCTCTAGATGTCAATCTTGCTTTGAAGACCTCACAACCATCACTTTATAATGTGAAATACTTAATACAACTCTAAATTCTTTCTAGATAAACAATTTTCATGACTGAACTAAACATGGTTCTTCAATTTATCCTTTGATACATATCATAATTCTTAAACAAATTTATTGAGTCACCAACATAACTCCACACCTTCATGGCTCCTAATTCAGTAGCATACCTATAATCAACATGAGTAACAAACCTACATTCTTCTATTGAGATATAATTGCCTTCAATAAGTTTAGAGAAGACACCACACATCATATAGGGCATTAATAGAATACATACTTAGGAGATTCCTAAATCTCCCTACCTTTTTAGAAGACTTTCATCTATGGGTGTGATAATTATCCTTTAGATTTCTTTTGCCGTAATTGGAAACTCGACTTGATGACAAGATCATTCTTTTCCTCCTTTGAATGGATTATTTTCAAACGCACATGACTCTCTTTAACACATGGATTTTGCACTATCATGGAAGACATACCTTATTGTAGATAAAATTTAGGTTTGAATGAATTTGAATCATTCTTCTTAACCTATTTTACATGAGCATCCTTCTTGACTTTACATGATGATTATTTGATTGATTTAGGCATCTACACTTCCTTCCTGACTTTAGGTGCAACAAAATTCTTGTCTTTTCTTGGAGTAGCATAATGAGAATACCTTGTAATATGATATTCTTGGTGACAATTATAGAAAACAACACCATACATACCTCTTAACTAATAATTCCTTTCATTTCTCCATGGATACACACTTTTAGAAGACCATATGTATTCTCTAGATCTATGACCATATTCATTGCAACTATAAAAATAACCATGAAAACTTGCATGCCTCATGGTATTATGTTGTCTCGAAGTTTTTAGACCTTGCATTTCTCTTGGAATATACCTTATTTGTTCTAGCATCCTCCTTTTGATCCTTAGGACCTGTAGTAACACTTTTATTTTCACCTTCTTTGGAACTAAGACCTGCTCCTTAACTAGATGGACCAAACTTCTCATAGGTATTCAACTTGTGTGTTATGTACTACAACTCTTCTTGTAAGTACCTCAACTCAGTTTCATACTTTTTGTCTTTGACCTTGAGACTAGCTGTTAAACCTTTGATCTAAAAATCCTTCTCCTTGATGATTTTATGGTATACAACATCCATGATAATCATTTCATCTTCATTCTTCTTTGCTTCTTTGATCATGTCACCTTGTAGTGAACATACCGATCCTTAAGAACTTTGACCCTAGATTTTAACTCTTTATTTTCTTTCCTTATCTCGCTTAGCCATTGTTTCTTCAAGGATCACCTCAAGATTGTTAATCTTGCTTCAAAGGCCCTTCTCCAATACCAAATTTTGTAAGCACACACACCTAGATGGGGGTGAATCGGTGTGCCATTAAATTTTTACTTCAATTGTGTTTAACCATTCAACATTCATTATCCATTATATGAGCAATATCAATTAACTTAGAAAACCATCAAGCAACACATCAACCATCCACATAAGCATGAAACAAGAAAGAACACATGAAAACCATATTTAAGTGGGAAACCATCAAGGGGAAGAAAACCGGTGAAACTCTTCATTTATTACTCAATAAAAATACTCTCATGAATATTACACATCATAATAGATGTGTTTAGTGAGGCACTAATCCCTAGTTTAGTAGGGCACCAATCCTATAAGGATCACCGAACCCTAGTTTAGTAGAGCACCAACTCTACAAGGAGGAACCAACTATTAGCATGTGATTTCTTGTGTGTTTTTATTGATGTAAATGGTCCATTAATGACAAATGAGGATGTGATAGGGTGTCATGATGATGTCCTAGATAGATTGTTTAAGGCTTCGATAGTGAGAATAATTTGAAAGATGAGATTCTAGATACACTACATTTGAAACATTAATTCTCAACATTTTGAGTCCAACTATGGGACCCATCATCAGGAGAGAAATATTTTTATTCCCAAAGAGACATTATTACAATATATAGTGTAATCTTTGACACTTGACCTTTCCTATTCTTTATAAAGCTTTGTCTTCTTGATGTTTGACCTTTCCTCTTCTCTAGTTCTTATTTTTATTAAGTGTAATAAGGGTTTCCATGTATTTCTTAGGATAAATCCCTCATCCTTATTTAAATTGTTGGGAAATTTCTCTATTTCAATGGCTTCACGGATTTGAAGTTCCCTCTAGTGGTCAATTCTTGCGATCAATTTTGTATCTTCAACACAAATATGATGTTTGAATTTGGAGGAGTGTTCTGCAAGAGTGGATTTTGTAATTCGATCATGGCAAATATTTGCAATGTGTTCTTTTATCTGAGTTTTTAATGTTCTTCATGTTTCTCCAATGTATTGTTTTCCACATGAGCATGGGATTGAGTATACTCCACCGTATAATTTGGGGTCTTGAGGATCTTTTGCTTTGTCAAGGATGCTTCTTAGTGTTTTCAAAGGTGTAAAAATTACTTTGAGACCTTTTTTTTTTGTTATAATTGTTGCAATACTATCTGTGAGGCCTTATATGTATGGGATTTTGATAAAGGGCATGAAACTTCTCTTCTTGGTTCATTTATTTTTTCTTTATGTGTTAAAGCATTCTTGAATGCCCTTTGGATTTGTTTGTCATTGTAACCATTGCAATGTAAAATTGTGGTCAAATATTCTAGTCCCTATCATAAATAAACCTCATATGATATTCTAACTACTATTGTTTCCAAAGTGTTTAAAACTGCCATTTTTGAGTTGGGTGGTGATGTGAGTTATTGTTGAGATATAGATTTGTATGTGTCTTTTTCTGAAAACTTGATGAGAATGTATAAGAAAGGAAGGTTACCTTCTGCTTTAATTTCCATCATGAATTGGATATGGTCCAATATCTTGTTTAGGTGGCACAAAAAAATATCAAGGTTTTATCTACCAAAGGGACAAACAAAACTTGTGTCATTGATGAATCTAAACCACCATTGAGGTTTTTTTAATGGTAGAGTGAAGAGATATTTGTTGAGAATCCTCCATGTATAAATTTTCAATAACCAAGGAAAAGGGGGATCCATAATAACTCCAACAATTTTTTCAAAAATTTCTTCTCTCGAAGGTGAAAAAGTAGACCAAACGCAGAGCTATACCAACCTTGGAAATTCTTAGGTGGTGGAGTTTCCTACAATTTTAATGGAATCTATAATGGGGATTTAGGTGAATAGTTGAACCACATAAAAGCTAGCCAATAATTCTTCTTTGGAAATTTTCTCTTCTTTGATTTTATCCACAAATTGGGTCGAGTCCTTCACATGTGTATTTTTCTTTCCAGCTAAAAGTTTTGATTTCTTTACAAGGAAATAATCTAGATTATAAGTGGTTAAGCCCTTGTGTTAACAATAGGTCTTAGTGGGTTACCTAATTTGTGGATTTTTGGTGCTTTGTATATTCGAGGGATGATGGGAGCTTGTGGCATGAAATTTTTCTTTTTGGCCTCGTCCAAGGTTGTATCTTTTATCCCTTTTCTTATTTCTTTTAATATCTTATCCATGGGATTGTGATCAATTTTCTTGTAGCTTCCGCTATCCCGTAGATGTTCAAGAATCTTTTTATTGTAATATGACTTGTCCATTTTAACAATAGCATTTCCTTTATCTTCTTTAAAAATATTAATAATATCATTATCATTTTTTTATCTCTTTGAGGTCCTAATCCTCATCCATTGAGATGCTTAATTTTAGTGTTTTCAATTTTTTAAGAGCTCATATATACTCAATGCACATGTATTCTACTTCATCTATTGAGAGATTCATTTCTTTAGCGTCAATGCTAATTATGATGTCCTCAAAAGGGATATTCTTTAGAGCAACCGAATAACCCAAGCCTTTGTTGAGGATGTCCATCTTGATTGTATCCAAGTGGATACTAGAAATATTTATCACATAATTATTTAATTATTCAACCCCATTCAAAATTTTGGGTTTTTATGTTTTAAATCCATTAAGATTCTTGAGGACGTTAGGAAAAGTCTGCAGGTTTACGTTTATCATATTGTTTTGTTCTCCGATTAGGCTCCTCATGGTGCTTGGTATCCTAGGTTCTACAAATTCTAAGCTTCACATTCACCACGTGGCTCTATGCAGTGGTGCAAATTCCTTTAGAATATTGTCGACAAAATAAGAAGTATCTTGTTTGGGGATGCACACTTTTTTAATTAACATTTTTTCAAATTTAGAGATGTGTTTGTCATGAATTCGTCATGAGAGATATTCTACTTTTAACGCCCAGGAAACATCAATTTTATTCCATAAATCAGACGGTAAAAGGTTTCCCAATTTTAAATTAAGTTTAAATAGCTTACAGAGGTAAATACAAGTTCCTTTCTCATTTTTTGAATCTCTGATTTTAGTAGAGTCGTTTCCATTTTTCTAAAGATTCTATCATTATTTATTCTTCGAAGGTGGTGCTTAATCTTTGCAAATGAAAGGATGATATTATTGTCTCTGCATCGTTTTAGAAAAGTGAGGTTAGATATTATTTGGAATTTTTTTAATGTAAATACTCAAAGAGGTGGCATGGTTGAGCTATGGAAGTGAGATGAGGTGGCATGGTTGAGGTCACAAGTTGACTTGGTTTGACTGGTTTAGGAAAATAGTGTTTTGGTCGAAGATTGGTCCGGAAGATAGCTATTTTGGATTGGTTCATGATGCATATCCATTAGAGAGTGAAGAGGTATGAAATTTGATCCTGGTTCATGTATTTAGAGAGCTTTAAAGTGTCATCAAGTGTGTGAGATGGTCAAGATTCCAAAATTGGTTTCTGGGTAGTTCAAGTTGCTTGAGAAGAGAAGTTATTTTATTGTATTTTTTGGTTGAATCATACTTTCTAATATGATTAGAAGTGTTATTTAGGTCATTTTATTTCTAATTATTGGTTTCATTCCATATTTTAGGTGTTTGGTGTGTTTTTTAACTTCATCTTTGAAGACTGGTCAACTAGAGGTGCCAGAATGAGTACGAAACAATCCTACTTGGTGGTGACTTGGAGAAATTTGATGATGTAGAGGTTTGTGAGATCATGGAAGATGTTGAGAGGATTTTTTTGACATGTGTGGAGCCTTTTGAGGCATGATGAAGCTTATATTTGTGCTTGGAGTCCATGGTGTGCTCGGTGATGGTGTATTTAGTCTTCTTGGCCTAGTTGTGCATTATGGTTTTCTTAGTGCATGCCCTACCCATATGGGTCCTTATTATTATTTTATATGATTTTTAGGTATATTCTTATGTTGGTATGACTGAACTTGAGGTTTATGTCTAACCTAGCAGTTTTTAGGATATGAATCATTTATTTAAGTGAGTCTTTGTGTTCACTTTGAACTAGTTTTGAAAGAGGGAAAAGTGCTAGCCTAAAAGAGAGTGTGAAGGAGGTTTAAGGTCATCAAGAAAAATATAAGAGAGTGTATGAATGCCTTAGGAGAGTTGAGAAGCATATTAGTAAGGGTAATCGATATAATTATTCCATGAGGAGGCAAGCTTAAATAAAGTAGGAGAGAGTGTGTTTAAAGAGGGTTTTGAGATAGTAGAGCTGAAATTGTGATCACTATAAGTTATAACAACAAAATTTCTTCAATGGTCTTCATCTTCAAGTGTATAATTTGGTTCTTGAACAATTTAGGGGTTGTATCCTCCTTGTAGGATTAGTTTCCTACTAAATTAGGGGTTGGTGCTCCTTGTGGAATTGGTGTCTCACTAAACAAATGTGTTGTGATGTGTCATATTCATTAAAGTATTTTGGTTTGTGTAATATAAAAAAAAATTCAATGGGTTTTCTTCCCTAGAGGGCTTTCCACTTATATTTGGTGTCTTTTTACTCTCTCATTCTTGTGTATGGTTGAGCATTCTTAATGTGCTCTAAATGGTCAATGAATGTTGATGTGATGCTTTGGATGGTATATGCAACTTAAAGGAATTAAGTAAAGGTTATTGAAGAACTGATTCACCCCCTCAATTCATTTTTATTTTGAAAACAACGCCTAGGTGACTAAACACCAAATAAATCCATCTAAAATGAATGTCATCTCTGATTTTTGTTGTAATAACTAGTGATTAATCTATGAAGCTCAAGTATCCTCTCCATCTTCTTCAAAACATCTCTTAATCCTTCTTGCTAGAAACCTCTTCCTTCAAGATGATTTCAAAACTTTCCCTAGCTCACCATCACCTTCTATCTCTCTCCATCACATCATCACATACTTATTTCTATCTCAACAAGGTCACAAGGACCTTCATCACCTTCCTGAATCACCCTCCTTGGTCGTACTTTTCTTCTACTCTCACAACTAGCACAAATGAACCTTCTAACTTGGCTTTATACTTGTCTCATCATTATAATTCACCTAGCTCATACTTCATAGAGAAAATACATTTCCACATCATAAAAATAGATCCCATAAGACCATGTAGGTTGTTTTTAACTTTTTAATTTACCCTTGATTAGAAGTCCTCTTAAAATTTTTAAATTTTTCCCTTCTATGTAAAATTTTTTTCTTTAGAATTTTTCTCATCATGCAAGTTTATTTTTTCTAAATTTTTCGAGTTTGGAAGTTTTCCAAACTCTTAAGTTTGAAATTCAGATTTTGGATTTCAGATGTCGGAGGTTCACCTTTTTTGAGTTTGGGTTATTATTATTTTTTGCATGAAGATATTTTATGAAATCTTGAAGTTTGAAAAGTCGAAGTTCTGAAATTTCAAAACTTTAGACTTTCGTGTTTTGAGTTTCACTTTGCACCCTCCGTATTTTCATTCGCAGGCCTGAAGTCGAAAAGCCTAAGTTTTGAAATTTCAAAACTTTATACTTTCAGACTTTGAGGGTTCATTGTTCAAATGGTTGTGCATTCATTTCAGATTTCAGACTTCTAAAGAAGCATTTATTACCTAACAACCTCACACGTGTTGGCCTGTGGGCATTAATTTTCAATTTACCTATATAAATCCATTTTTTTACCTGTCATTTTCACTTGTCGTTTTACTTTGACATTTTCTTTTTACTGAACCATAATCATACTTCTAAGGCATCATTTTCAAGGTAATATTTTGTGTTTTATTTATTTCTAGTTTAGATTGATCATGGGGTTTTCGTTTATTGTTGTCCTTTTCTTATTTGTTCTTTTTCCTTCTTTCTTGTTAAACCATGGATGCCACTATTATGTGCTTCTTGATCTCAATCTTTTTCAACTATGGTGATGGGGTTTTTATTCAACTTTACAAGCTTTGAAACATGTAGGCACCAAGTCTCTTTGGAACCGAGGATTTTGAGAATGTTGTCAAGTCACGAAGTCAATTTTTTTGGAGTTGTTCCTACCAAGTTCGAGTTTGCTTTTTCAACCTTTTAGATTTGAGCTTCTCGGCTTCTGGGTATCGGACATAGGTGCTTCAAAGGTTCACATTCAAAATTTTGGATTCAAAGGGTTTTGATTACATGCCTATCCAATTTCGGGTTTTGGAGCTGCTAAATTTCACTTTGCACACATTCGGACTTTCGAGTTGAGGAATTTTAGGCTTCGGCCATTAAGAGTTTCAGATATCCAAACCTTCACAATTTGGATTTTTGAAAGTGTTGAATTTTTGTCGCAAGGTTCTTCGGGTTTTATCAAGTTCTGAATTCCAAACTAATGTCTACTTCCTCGTTAAAGGGAAAGGAAAAGATGAAGTATACTGATTTTGGGAGTTTCTCCTCACACTTTCCTGTCCTACGATGTTAAGAATATTAGGAATATTGATATGGGACATGTAGATATGGCCGAGTTCTGGGAATGATTGAAGGCTCCTAATAAGAAGGCTCCTAGAATTTGTCATAGTTGTAACTTTGTATTTTGATAAAGCCACCGGGACCGTAAGAGATGATGACAGTAATTTTGTAATTAGACTGGATAGTGATTTATTTGAGGACTTATTCAAACTTCCATATGTGGAAGGATATGCCACAATTTATCTAGAGTCAAGAATTGAGCATTGGGATAAGGAATATAAACTATACACAAAGGTCATGATTAAAAGCTATTTGGCTAAAGGTACTACCAAGCTTTCTAAGACATTTGCCTAATCAAACTTCATCTAGGAAGTAAATGACATCATTGTGCTTTTAAGAAGGGTTTCTGGTCTCGATTCGGTGAAGGAATCCCAATAATGGATGTTCCTCTATATCGCTACCATTAAGAAGAATAAAGAGTTCATCAGATGGGGAGAACATATCAGTAGTTCAATATGTTTCCAATTAGGGGATGCGTTGACCTCTAAGAAATATTTCATGACTTATTTTCTTGTCTATGTAGTAGCTACAATGGAGGATTACACTAGTTTACAAACAAAAGGTGTTAGAAGTACTTCCCATATCTATGAGTTTTATCCTCAACTTACCATGGATGAAGGAAGTAAGCATTTTTGAGAAGGGTGAATGATGCTTTCTTTTATGTGATTTTATATTGTTTTGACAAAGATTTATATAATAGGAGAGTGTCTGATGAATCTTTTAGAGAGGTAATATAATGAGGAGGATTGCATCTTCAATTTCGACATTCACATACATCGGGTTCTAGGTTTCGAGGTGCTCCGAACAAATTACCAAGATGCCCGAGTGATAAGTGGGTCCTATTAGAACTAGTTCGCCACTAATTAGATTATTATAAGATTCAAAACAAACGAAATAGGGTGGGGTCCAATTTCCCATTTCAATTAGAAGATACACTTTTGATAGTATCTACAAAGCTAAGCATGTAGACAAAAAAATGTCTCAAGTTACCCTGCGAATATTTCATCCAAGAACTAATTTTGATTACTGGGGTAAATTTAGTGAAACAGGGCTAGCCAACACTCATGTTCCTTAGGTATATGATATTTGGATCCATTTTCGGGATGAGATTATTATAAGGCAGCGAGAGTATGAGAGGTTAACCTTGGGTGAGGTAAAACAATATGGTATTACGGATGTTCTAGAAGGAATTGAAGATAATGAAGAGGTGTTTGATCCTATTTACAAAAGTGATAACATTTCCAATCAACCTCTGCCATGGATTGATTAGTATGAAGAAGACTCTTGTAATACAAAGGAACGCAGGTGGGACCCATCCTAAGGAGGACATATGATTGAGTGGAAACTTTGGGCATTTCACCCAAAGTGTCGATCGTACTATAGGGACAATTCAAGCCCAGTCCACACTAAGTCACCCCACAACATCAAGAAGCAAGAAGTCAACCCATAAGGCTGTTATAACCCCAAGAAATATTTCATTTGTTATAGGAGGTTCATATTCTACAAAGGGTCCCATTTCTAAACTTGTGCCTCCACAAGTACATGTATCCGAATTTGTTGAGGTAAGTACTTCTCTAATTGTGTCCCATGATTTTTCACTCCCTCCATTATCATCTTCCATTCCTTCTCTTCCCATTTCCACTTTTCCATCTCCTTCCATGGCCCAAGTTTTCTCATCCCTTCCTGCACTTTCAGTTGGAGAGATGATTGGGTCTCCATTTTCCACTCCTTGAGAACCTCTTCCTAGTTATGTTTCCATATCCATCCCATTTTCATCTAATCGAGAATATTCTAACCACTACACCCTTTATTATTTCCACTTCCCTTTCACCTTCCGTTAGTGTTACCGGTTCCATTGTAGTATCCAATACAATAAGTTCTGCTATAACTATGCCACTTTCAAACCTCTTTTGCTATACCTGAATGGTTGTATCACCATAACCCTAAGCAAAAGAAAAAGGTACCCCTTGTAGATGTGATTTATTTGAGTGTTTTGGATCTTACTCCTAAGAGAAAAGCCAATCAAACTATTAGGTTAATTATTATTTACCTAATATTATTAATTATGCATTGTATAATTAATTATTTATTAATTATTTATTGTTGTTATATGGTTTTATTAAACCATATGTGTCTTATTATATTCATGGATATAATTGTTATGTTGTTATAAAAATTATATCAATATTCGTTTGTGCTTCTTGTATGATATTTTGGAATATTATGTATTCAGGAATATTATTGCACATGTGCAACTTATTTTCTTTTGTGTATTCAACTGCACAATTCCTATAAGAATTGCAGCACTCCATTGTAGTTTTTATTCCATTGATTAAAATATTTCACAGCTGCCATCCATTGATTAAAGCATTTTTTTTTTTCCTTGGTGCGTCATGCACTAGGTAAAATTTTCTCCCTAGATGTAATTTAAAATATATATAAATTTATTTTTCCCCAACAAGGGTTTTACCTCTAATATTAGAGGAGTTTTTAGTTACTACTAATATGAGCAGCCTGTTGTATTTAGCTAGCTCTGCTAAAGTAGAAAGTTCAAGTTGCATACGAGCTCATACTGAGCTATGAAAACTGAGCTCGGTGTATTATGGGCGAGTTACGAGCCCTTTTTTGTATTGTAGTGTTTCATTGAATGAGTCAAGCTCTCCACACAAGCAATTGTCTCTATAAAAATCCAAGCTCCTTGCATTTATGACATTGTGCAATTGAGTTAGGGTCCATTCCTTGCTTTAATCGAAGTCACAATCTGGGTTGAAAGGCATATCTACATAGCCATTGGTTGAGTTCACATTGGTTTGGATCGGTTCTCTTCCATCGACCTGTGCTACTCCCCGTGACCGCACGTCAAGCTCCTCTCTACGTAAAAAATGTACTTGCAAACAATACAACACAATGATCGGCCCCGCACATCCCAATTGAGCCGAGAACATTATATTTGATTTTTTTGAGGTTAGACTTAGAGGTAAGACTATTTGGGTCTCATGGAAGTCAAATTTTGCACTAGTGAGTTGGGGTTCTTCCACCCTAGAGAATAGCCAAATCATCGAGCCACGTCTAGCGACCCTGTCATGAGACATGCATCACACAAAATGGTTGAATCTCTCCAAAATCACCACGACCGCACATCTATCCAATCGGTGAATCTGCTGCCAAAAAAATGTGGTGACAATACAGATACGGAAAAATAAAATTAAAAAATGTTGAGACAACGGCGGCCAAAGGAGAAGAAAAGGCTCAAATCGCACTTCCGGGAACCCTAATCATGTGGAATTCTAGTCAAATTTCCAAGTCACATTTTTCAAAAGGTTAGTTTGAAATTCATTGTCTTTAAATAAAATTTGCTCATTTCCATATACCAAGCGCACATAGTGTTGAGTTGGATAAGTGGAAATGACTTGGGAGTGGGAAGTGCATGGTTTGACCCCCACCCAAAACCTTTTTCAAATCAATTTTGACATTTAGAGGAAAATTTGGAAAACCACCAAATTTGGTGGAAAAATAACCTCTAAACAACTTATATACAACTAAATAACCTTCTAACTCTTTAAGAGAAAACCCTAATTTAGGGTAAAATTTTTTTCTCCTATTAGACCTACTTTTTTATTTCGACAACATTTGCAAAAGGAAGACTATCTAAAAACCTCATTTGAGCTACTTTTAAACAATTTTTTGCATCAAGGGTCGTATTGGGCTCAGAGGTCACCAAGGGTCACATTTTTTTTTCTTTCCATTAAATTATTTTTAGATTTTTGAATGTAATTTGTGTACCTCAATATATTGCACTAATTTGCAAGTTGCCATAGTCAACCACAAATATTGTAACTGCTTAGAAACTAACAAAGAATTGTAATAAAAATAGTAAAAATTGGTTCTAAAACACTCACGAGATCCTAGATCTCATTCACAACATTTGGTATATACAATGCCTCTGGGAAGCACTTATGGGTAAAGTCATCATGACTACTACTGCACTTAATGCCTAATATAGTTGTAACAACGTCATCTGGGCATCAACCCTTTAAATAAAAAGGAGTAATAAGGTCATAGTGTAAACACTTTAAGTCATCCCATCCGTCTGTGAGTGATTACATGACATAAATCTGGACTAAGAAATTATCCGAGTATATAGCGAAGTTACGTGCGCGTATGAGGATATTTCTTTGAGCCATTGTGTCAATAATTGCATAGACCCCTTTCAGTACTATCTTGGTACCACATATTGAATTATTTCATGTATGTTAACACCTCTTTCACATACCACTAAGTATATAGAAAGGGTGAGCTTCTTCCACATACCGCTGAGTATATCAAAAGGGTAGGTATATAGAAAGGTTTGGTATATTGGAATGACAGTATATAGATTGGGAGACCTTATACCTAGAGTGATAAGAGCCAAAATATGTCATTGGTTTCTATAAAATGGGCACCAATGCCCCCAAATTTTTTCTTCTAGATTCACAAATGCTCAAAGGAAACAACTATGCTACATGGAAGAGTAAAATCAAGACATAACTTGAGTTTGAAGAGATCGGCCTATTGTGAATGGCATCGACCAAATCAACTACCGATACAACATAACAATGAAAGTTTAATAGGGTAAATAAGAAATCCAAACTCATCATCTTGATTGGAGTGTCTGACGATGTCCAACCCCACATTCGAGATGCCACAACAACTAAAGAAGCATGGGATAAGTTGAGCACAGTGTATGAGGCCAAAAAAAAGAAGTTTATACTGAATTTGTAGAGTCAATTACACACACTAAAGTTCAAGTAGAATGAGAAAATTGAAGCTTTCTTAATAAGAGTTGTAGAGTTGAGGGCTTCACTTCTAGCCCTGGGAGAAGTGGTCATAGATGATGCTCTCATTCCCATTTTTCGAGAGAACCGCTCTCTTCTTACCGCATTTTTTCACAACACTAAATGTGTCAGATATGACAATTAGTTTTGACAAGCTAGTAAACCTACTGTAACAAGAGGAAGCCATGCACAATAAGGATGATGAAGAGGAACAAACACTTTCTTCACATCAAAAATGGAAAGGAAAAGGTAAAGGAAAACCTAATTCCTATCAAAAGTCCCAACATCAGAATTAGTATCACGGGGACAAACAACAGAAGAAGTAATGTCCAATTTGTAAAAGAGGACATGACTTAAAAGATTGTTGGTACAATACTTACAAGAAAGGTTCATCAAGCAACTCTAGACCTCCACAACAACAATCTTACAAGGGAAATTCTAACCACAATCAAGGGCAAAAAAATGGGAACTGGAAAATAAGACCCCATCAACAAGGAAATATTGTTGAGCAAGAAGAACATTCAGATAATGAAGACTTCTTGTACACTACTCAATCAAGTGAACCATCCACATCATCTAGTGATGTCTGGTATGTTGATTCGGGAGCCACTTAACACATGACCAGCCATAGAGACTGGTTTACTTCAATGAGGGACACACCTTTGAAAAACCATGTTTTGTTGGGAGATGATTCTTCATATACAATTCAAGGGATTGGGAACATTTCTCTACCCCTTGGTTCATGTAACTATAGACTATTAGATGTCTTATATGTCCTGGGTTGACAAAGAATCTACTTTCAGTCATTCAACTCCTAGATCACAACCTAAAAATTGACTTTGATACTCATTCGACAAGAAAACATGTTTGATTTGAGATAAATCACAAGTTTCAAAAATAGTTGCAAAAGCCTCCAATGTGGGATGCATGTTCCAGCTTGATTTTGTCTGCATAGATGATCAAGAACTTGTGGCTAAGAACTCGACCTCAACATAGTTGTGGCATTGGAGACTTGGTTATGTTAATTTAAAGTATCTTGAGACACTACGCAGGCACAATATGGTCCATGGGCTACCATCTCTTTAGAAGGATACGTATAAGGGTCCTCGTGACCTAGTAGGAAAACAACACATAGATTTGTTCCAGAAGAGTACATATCGAGCTCATGGTAAGCTTGATTTGGTTCATACCGATCTTTGCGGTCCGATGCAACCAATTCATTATGGATTTCAGTACTTCATGCTATGTGTTGATGACTATTCAAGGAAAATGTGAATTTTTGTCTTCACAAGAAAAGTGAAGCTTTTGAAACCTTTAAGAAGTTCAAAGTAGAAGTTGAGAATGAAACTAGTCATCACATTAGAACTCTTTGCTCAGATCGAGGGGGGGAATTCACCAGTAATGAGTTCAAAGACTACCTACAAAATCATGGGATTCATCAACAAATGCCTCCTCCACACACACCGTAGTAGAATGGTGTTGTTGAGAGAAGAAATCATACTATCATGGAAATGGTGCAAATGTGATGCATGATTAATTACTCTGGACTTGCAAAGACATTCAGGAAGAAGAAGAGTAAAAAAAAACAATGTATTTTTTGAACAGAGTGCCCACAGTTGCTCTTGAAGGAGTAACACCACAAGAAGCATGGTCAAAGTAGAAACCATCTATTGCACACCTTAGAGTATTCAGTACAAAGAAAGTATGCACATACCCAAGTAGAACAGAAAGAAATTATACATGAATTCATAGAAACTCATCTTCATTGGGTATAGTGAAGAGAATCTTAGGTACATATTGATGGATCCAAAGACCAGAAAAGTCTACACCAGCAGAGATGTTGAGTTTTTTGAGAAGAAGGAAGCAAAGTCTCCTCCTCCAGACTCACTTGATGTAGATTCTTCACTAGTTGTAAAAATTGAAGTTGATGTTCCCACAGATGATGAAAGTGATGATGGGGATGATGGTTTTGATATGATAGAACCATGACCCATGGGAACAGTTCAACGTATGCCCAAGTGGTGTACTAGCACATTACGAGATGCAAGAATGGATGTTCCATCAGATACATCCACCCCTAGACCATAGAATCACAGTAAAGCAAGAGAAGAAGTTAAATTTTTTTTTGATGAGTAGAGTTATTGAGTCTGATGAGCCCTCTATAGTCCAGGAAGCCCTACAGTCAAAAGCTTGGAAAGATGCCATGGACTTTGAATATCAATTAATAATGAAAAATAACACTTGGTAGCTTGTCGATCTTCCACCAAGGAAGAAACCCATTAGATACAAATGGATATTCAAAACAAAGTACAAAGAGATGGGACAGGGAAAATTACAAAGCAAGACTTCAGAAGAAAGGGGTATGCACAAAAAGAAGGCATTGACTATAAGGAGACATTTTCTCCCATAGCTAAGATCAAGATGATTAGGATGATCTTTGCTCTAGCTGCACAATTTGGTTGGAAAGTTCATCAGATGGATGTAAAAAGTGCCTTCTTGAATGGAGATTTACAAGAAGAAGTCTACATGACTCAACCTGAGGGATATGTTGTACCTGGTCAAGAAGAAAAGTTATCCGGACTCAAGAAATATTTGTATGGTCTCAAATAGGCACCCTAAGCATGGTACATCTAAAATTGATGAGCGTCTCATAAAACATGGATTTGTTAGAAATCCATATGATCCCAATCTCTACCTCAAAAGCAAGGGGAGATTGTGATTATTGTTGTTTATGTTGACAATCTAGTCATCACTGGCAGTTTAGTGAGGATGATTGATGCAACAAAGAAAGATCTTAATCAATCATTTGACATGACAGATCTCGGGCTGATGCACTATTGTCTTAGATTGGAAGTATGGTAGAAAGAGAATCACATTTTTGTTTCTCATATGAAATATACCAAGACAACACTCAAGAAATTTAGGATGATGGATTGCACACCAATTGCTACACCTATGGAGAATAGATTGTAGTTATCTCGTTTAGATCCATCTCCTGAGGTAAGTGCCACTCTCTATCGGTAGTTGATTGGGAGTCTCATTTACTTGACCTACACTAGACCAGATATCAGCTTTGCAGTGAGCTATCTATCCAGGTTCATGCAGGAACCCAAAGTGTGTCATTGGAAAGTAGTAAGGTGCATCTTGAGATATCTCAAAGGATCAATGGATCTTGGTCTAGAATACAAGAAGAACAAAAACTTCTTCTTGTCAGGATATTGATTCAAATCATGCAGGAAACATTGATGACAGAAAATCCACTTCAAGATTTTTATTCTTTATGGGATCTGGACCAATATCATGGGGAAACAAGAAACAACACTTTGTTTCTCGTTCTTCCATAGAAGTCAAGTATCATTATGCAGGAGAAGCTATCTATGAAGTGATTTGGCTACGTCGCATACTAGAAGGACTTGGAATACCATAGGACAAACCAACCACCATGTATGTTGACAATGAAGGTGTTCTCAAACTTGTTCACAATCTAGTTTTTCATGAAAGAACAAAGCACATTGAGGTACAGGTCATTTTATATGTGAGCATGTGTTGAAGCACAACATCCAACTTCAATTTTGTCCAATAGCTAAAGAATGGGTAGATATCTTTACAAAGTTGCTTGCACATGACAAGTTCGAGTTGTTTAGAGAGTTCCTCTCCTCGTCCCTTGAGGAAATGCAAAATTAAGAGGGGGAATGTTAGGTTAGTTATTATTTACCTAATTTTATTAATTATGCATTGTATAATTAATTATTGTTGTTGTATGGTTTTATTAAACCATATTTGTCTTATTATATTCATTGATATAATTGTTATGTTGTTATAACAATTATATCATTATTCATTTGTGCTTCCTGTATGATATTTTGGAAGCTTATGTATTCAGGAATATTGTTGCACCTGTGCAACTTATTTTCTTGTGTGTATTCAATTTGTACAATTCCTATAAGAATTGCAACACTCCATTGTATTTTTCATTCCATTGATTAAGATATTTCATAGGCTTCCGTCCCTATTTACACGGACAATATTTTCTCTAATCTATCAAGTAAATCCATCGGGAGAGATATTCATGGAGATAACTACCCCCAATAAAGGAAAAACAAAAGAAACCATCACAGTAGTGGATTACCAGATCTCCAAATTTTCATTAGGAAAAGCTACACACGAAGGGGATAAACAATATGTGCAAGTGGCCCTTGGTAATTTATTAGAAAAATATGATAAGGACAAGGCAACAAAGGATGAGTTGAAATCAAAATTCAAGAACCTCACTACTCTTTTGACTAAAGTTACAAAACCAGCTCAGTCATGGGTCCTCAAACTACAACTCGGCCATTTCTTCTAGTTTTGATGATATTTTATATCACGTAGTTGAGAAGATAGGTCAAAAAGGGAGATCAGTTGATGGATGGATTGAATGCATGCTTCAGGAAGCTAACCCATTAATTAAAATGGTTGTAGAACTATACAATGATTTACATGCTGAGAGAGCTTCTATTAGAAGGTTAGATGAAGTCCTCTCTAAGGATAGTAATAACTTGAACCTTAATTTGACTACTTGGAGAGAAGTTATAGATATCCATTCAGATATAATTTTCCAGGAGGGTGTGATTGATGACATCTCTAAATTATTTGAGTTTCAAAAATCCATGGAGTTCAGATCTTAGGTATTGTAGGATCTAATCAAGAAATTGGATGAGAAACGAGTCAAAATAATGGATGGATTAAATGACATTTCCGAAGAATTTGACAATATTCATTGTAAATTATTCAATGAAAATATAGATTCTCTCCCAGTTGATCAGATTATAGAAAATTTCAAAGGTTTAATCAAAGAGGATGATGAGGTGACAAATAATTTCAATATTGATTCAATTTACAGGTTAGTTTCATGCCAGAATTTTATAAGCCAAAGCTTAAGAAAGTTGTGAACAAGTTGAAAAGACTACCAGCCAAGGTTTCCAGAGAGGTTAAGACAACAAATGTGGTGAATCATTACGCATGCAGACCCAAGGAGGAATAAATACAAGGAATTATCAAACGCTTCATCGAATACAAGCACCATATGGCTATGTGGGAGAAGGATGAAGATGAATCTAAACAAAAAAGGGATGTTGTAGGCCCCAACTAAGTCTTTCATCCATTGTTGGAACATCTCCAAGCTCTGGATCAGTCAAAATTGTAGGGTTGACTTGGTCAAACATGTGTAACAATTTTGCTATTTTAATGGGAGCATGTTCCCTTGAAATTTAATACACTATACTTTTAGTAACTAGTTAGTTAAAGGTGGAGCTGTAATGGCTCAACCTCTTGAAATTATAAATAGTTAGAGGTATTATGCTTTATGGATGAATTTTAGACCTTGGTGGAATCACTCTTCAATCTTGGAAGAGTGTTTTAACTTCTTTGAGCCTTTTAATAATATTCAGAACAATATTTTACCATGGAATATCTGATATATCGTGTTACTCATTAATCTATCTCTCACTTGTGAATGTTTTGTTCCTTGGACTTGAGTGATTATCATACCTTTATATAAGTTATCTTGTTTTAATATTTGTGGAAAATGATATAGAATCTCGTATTTCAGTTGTGGAAAACTTATTTCCTTTCTATTATCAAAGTGGGTTATCTTTTCAATCATAGATTAAAGAGGGTTATAGGAAATGTGCATGCAATATGTTGTGATGAGATGTTAATTATGCTATCAAGTGGGTTTATCTGTTTAGTTTATATTTGGTGCATCACCCTATTTCAAGTTATTGTTTGTTTATCTCTTACCTTAATCCCAAGAACAAAGTAGATTAGATTATTTTCAAAGTGTTTTAGCCTTGTATGTTGATCTTAAATCAAGTGCACCAAGTTTCAAAGGAATCCAATGTTCTCCGAAGGTTCATCCTAAGGTGAAAAGGTCCCACACCTTAGGGATGTTCCAACGTTACACGGGATCACTTAACAATTTAGTGGGTGCACGATCCACATGACAACAATCACCAAGATCACCTAGAGCCTTCTAGACCTCCATTAGGACTCCGTAAGCTCTAAAACAATAAATCAACCAAATCTCCATAAAAGAGATGTTCAAGACCAAAACCAACTTCACCAAAGCATGGAATACACTTATAAATGTTTTCTATGACATTGGCAATCTCCAACAATCATGAAACAACTTAGAACAACAAATTACACCATGAAACCCTCATGAGACCATGCTCAACCAAACACCCTTAAAATTAGCCTTTAGAGAACATGTCATAAATTCCTCAACACTAAAAAAAATTCAAGTATGATATATAAATGGAAATACCTTGATGTCATGATCATGAAATTTTTTTAACCAAGTCATAAATCCACCTGTAGCACCTCCAAAACTACTCTGAACTCAGATTGCTTCAAACTGCCTAAAAACCAATCCTTGTAAATAGGGAACACTTGACCTCCTAGAAGCTAAAAAATTATATGAAATCATCATGGAAATTAATTAAAACTCCCATCCTTCAATAAATGATAAATTAGTCAATAGGTCCAATTGAGAACTTTGCCACAAACTGAAACTTTCCAGAAATGAGCATATTTGAGTGGAGCCCACATACTATCAAAAATCTAAATTACATCAATAGAAATCTAGAATATTCATATACAACCTCCAATCATCACATTTAAAAAAGTAATCCATTTTGGGATTTTACAACCATTTTATTCTATAAATCTAGGGTTTAAGAGGGTTAAAATGTTGTTTGGCTTCTTAACAATTGTTCATAAAAACCCAAAAATTAAATAACTTTGTTCCACTTGGAAAATATTCATAACTAAACTTTTCAACTACCCCAAGAGCTCAATTTTCCATGAAAAATATACACTCCCCAACGAGCATCTGAAAGTCAATTTTTAGCCTTGGTTTCTCACCTTCTCAACTCATTTTTGGTAAATACTCAATATCTTGCACATACCGTCAAACCAAGACCTGAAATTTTTACTACATCATCATATAAACCTACCATAGACTCTCCATGTCTCAATTTTGCACCAACATGATGGAAAAGTACAACTCACTTCACTAGGGCATTATTTCTTATGGATTAGGTCTATAAAAGACCTAGAAACTAGATCAAACACCTATACATGCACTCTCGAGACACTTGTGAGTGTCCTAAAACATAATATTTATTTTCTCCATGTTATAGCCATGCTTTAATAACTACTAAAAGATTCACTTTATCATGCCATGCTTCACTATGCTCACTAGACGACAAACAAGCACCTAAAACATGCTTGTTTTGCCAAATCTACTCTTCTCACTTCTTAGGCATGCTAGAAAACATGAAATCACCTTTATGACACTTCATGAAATCTTTTCATCTCTCCTTATTCACTTGTTCAGTTATATGGATTCACAAATGTTAAAGTTGTAAACAACTACAAGCCTTGAATGAGGTACAAACCAGTTTAACCTACACGAAGACGTACCTCTATGTCATCATGTGATGCCTATGGGAAGAAAGTGTTCTCATAACAATTCACCTTGTTACTCATGCACATATCTACCCATAGCCATCATAGGTTGATATAGGGGTGCGTACCCAGTAGGTCCAACATGTCTTGTAACTCTATCAAGGTTTGTACTTAGGACAACACCATACTACAATCCAGTCTCTTGATGAGAAAACTCATTACAGATGCTAAACGGCAGTATCCTAATGGTGAAAATCATCACCATAGGGATACGACTGTGTAGTATATGCAGTGAGTTCACCGCATAGAATCCTATATTGGTGCATGGTGTTTAATGTTTTCAAGGTAATCATTATAGAACAACCTAGGACTTACAACACCTTCTCCACAAATGGGTCATACCTAAGGTCCAGATTGAGTTGATCTCAGACCCCCAATCTCTATAACATTTTAATTACCTTTCAATATCTCATACCCATGTTAACCATTGATAGAAACAATACTATCAATGTCAATGACCATTATTACAGTTTTAAAAATTGTCTCGACTTTAATATTTGGGCTAATGCTCCTTATTTCATATTATAGGGATATGTACTTATATGAAACTAAGTACTTAGGTATGATTCATTCCTTGAATTAAGTTCCATAGGCTATCAGTGCCAACTATCCTTTCAATTTAAGCACATTGCTTTACCTAATTGCAGCTCAATAAAGAGCGTTCATTTATTTTACTATCTCCAACAAGTAAGATAAATCTGAGGTAGCCTATATGATATATTTTTATGAACCACTTACCCATTTATCTTTCCTTGTCATATCCTTTTAAAATATCACTCTCTAATTCTCTTTAGAGATAATAACAATATTGACTAGGGATGAGATTTTAATGCTATGTTCTTTTAACTTAGTAAGCATGTTCCATATTACTTCCATTGTATCCAACATGCATAGGTGCTCATAATGATGCATCATGGGATAACCCCTAATTAAAAACAATCCATCTCTTTGAGAAAAATATTCCATAACATAATTTATCACAATTTTGCAATTCCTAAAAAGTGAAACCATAATCAAAATATAGTCATGTAAGATTACCATAAGCCCGTCTTTTTATAGCTTATGTGTAGCGTCCTTGTATAGGACTTAGAGTTGATTTCACTTAGAAATCAATAATAAATTATTATATCTTTGATAAGAGTTAGTATAACATGTGTTTATAAAAACCATAACACATAAGTACCTGATTAACATAACCTTTTCATGATAATCTAGCTGCCTTCTTATCAACGGCCATTAAGATTAGACAATCTTACTTCTAGATATATTTTGTTGGTTGTGTACATTCTATACAAAACCTTTGGAGAACTTAACACAAATTTACAAGTAGGTTGATATATTGCACTTTATAATGAGGCAGTTATCCATTAGCAACCTCAACTTATTTCCAAGTATGCTTATCATATAATTACTTAGAACAAGATATTTTTAGACAATGTTCCTCCAATAGTCCCTTATAAGATCCTTAGAATCTCACACATAAGATGTGTATAGTACTTACTACATGTTTGATACTAATGATTAATACAATAGTATTGTAGATACTGATTTCTTAACTTGATAGATTTACGACTCATAACTCATCAATTGACAATCAACCACTTACAAAACAATATATAAATCAGCAGGAAATCTGTCTTAATTACATTTATGAGATAAATACAACTCATGCCTTTAGGCATGAAAAAAATCTTTCTTTTAAATGAATAAAATAGTTATATTCAAAGTAGTAATCCTTTTTCCATTTCCAAGAAGATGTATTTTAGTTATGAACATTCAAGTCAATCATATCTTCAAACTTTCCTCAATCAAACTAATATACAAAACTAAATACTTCACCCTTCCTTCTTTGCATTTATCTACAAAATTGTTAGCACGATTCAATTCACAAGAACTGAGCATGATAAGGAAAAACTTCTTTGTAATGCCATACTCTACTTAATTATTTCATAGAAATAACCCATATTATTTTTATGCATCAATATTTCAAAGCTTAAGTAGATAAACAATTATTTCTACAACATGACAGCAACAAGCAATTTAATGAACCATGGAAGAAATCAATTTCAGACTTACTTTTCCATACAACTACTTCAGTCACTCAGAAACAACCATACAATTCATAAGATACATGAGAATTATAAATATTTAAAGATTACCATATAAGAGTAACAAGATTTCACTCATGCAATCCCATACTTGCATGCTTGAAATCATTTTACTCAACCATTAAGTAACCATATAAATATCAAGAATACATTCAAGAAATCTCCCAAATCTTCACAATAGATATAAAGAGGGTTTCAAACATCCATAAAAATTGCTAAGGCTCAGGCATAATACCAAGACATCAAAAGTATTTGGCTAACAAAATACAATATTAGAGCATTTAACCTTGAGGATAAGTGGAAGAGAACATTCATGGCATCCTGCCATATAACAATCAGTATAAATTGAGTAACATATTACATATAATACTTACATCAACTTAAGCACTTATATGAGCATTCCAAGAATAGAAAAGAGTTCACAATTCCTTCTTTAGATATGTTTCATCACATCAAGACCTAATAAATACTAAGGTCTTTACAAGTATGGAAGAGAGTAGGCACCATGAGTTAACGAGATAAGATACTTGTTACTTACCCAAACAATTCATCTGAACTTTTAATATCCCAAGAGTTTGCTCAACACAAATTTCAACTTCTAGTAAACGTCAAGGAAACCCCAAAATTAATAAATGAAACCGAGTACAGTTTTCTATAAGAGGAAGAGTCACTTCAGGGTTTGTGGTGATAGCACAAATCAAAATTAAAATCATTACACCGGAGAGGATCTATCACATCTCATAGACTCGGTTAAAGGACGAATCCGGTTATCATCTATTAAATGAGTAGAAGTATATAACTTACCGTTTTGTCCAGAATGGGTTACCATACAAAATCGATGCCTCCAGTTTCTTAATAGAACACATAGTAAGATAGTTTGATCTACAACTTGGACCATGTTAATTACTTCGTGAGGGTAATACTACTAACTTCACAACCCTGAATCCAAGAGTCTTTCTATTTTGGGTCAACCTTAATCTCCAGCCTTACTTTAAGGACTCAATTTCCAACATATAAAACATAAACCCAACAAGCACAGATAAAAGCGTAAGGGTCAAGAAATAAAACTCTACTATCATTACTAGCTCATATGTTGAGATGAGGCATGCTTTGAATAAAAGGAACTGTTTAACACCTTTTCAATCGAGAAAACTAATGCATAAACTTCTAGAAGATCAGCTCACTTTCTAGGATGATTTCCTAATGGTCAACAGTGAACTGCATCTCTTACAAGAGGAAGGATATTATTAGTCGAAGTCGATATCCCTTTTGAACTTAGCAAGAAATGCAAGAAAAACCAAGCTTTAGTAATAATAGTGAATAAATTAGCCCACTAAGTAACATACAAGGTTTTATAGGAGAATGTCCATCCTTCGTTATAAAGGCTAAAATGGAACATAAGTGACTAGATTTTAATAAACTGGACTTAACCATCACAGTAATCAAATCTCTATATAACCTTTTTGCAACTGGATTCAAACCTCGAAGAAGTTGGAATAGTTCCAGAATTATTTACAAAGCAGCAAGGAGATCAACATGGTATAATAGAATGAAGTATCTGGAACTTATACAATCTTAAATTGTAAACAAGATACAATAGTTATCTATTAGAAAACTCAACGATTTAGCCAAGCCATCATAGTGGCTCTAGAGTAGACCATAAATACCATTCTAAATTGCCTATTCAAGGCCGAAGATGCAGACCTTGTAATTATTACAACTATCCTTATTATCTACAACCCGATGATAATAATAAATTCAGTTATTTTTCTTTCTTCAATACTAATACTTATTTTAAATAAAACTAGGTCGATTATAAGTACAGACAATGCCTCATACAAGACCAACATGACTCCACAGGCATAGATTTATTTAAAGAATCAAACTCACATAGAACAATTTCCAGCATACCACAATACCTTGCCATACTTATTCAAATCCATGGAGAGATGGGTAACTAATTAAACAAGGTTTTCTACTGTATGGGAAGATGTCATTTCTCAACTGCAATAAGATTTCAGCAATGTTGGCGTATCAAAACAAACCCATTAATCATTACAACAATAGTTTTTAATATTTGAAGATAATCATCCTTATTGGAGCCTGTACTTAATTAATTTTAACAACATACATCACGAATCCATAGCAATTCGAACTCCACAAAGCAATATTAAACGATTCTACATCTCAGAAATTATAAACACAAATTTCATTCAAGGCAAGGTTATTTTTGTGAAATCACTAAATAAAGCAAGAAATTATGAAAATTTTAGAGCGTATCATGCCTGTCACACCGGTGATTTCTTTTCTTGCAAAAACTTTCATGATTCTTCAAAAGATCCCTAACCTTTGAAACGAGTTCCTTCATTCAACAGATCACAAATTTCCCATGATATTTTAATGAGTCTGGGAACTTGTTGTTCCAACTACTCAACTGTTGTTTTCTCCATGCAAACTCACATCAACACATAGTTCCACTTTGCATGCAGAGCTTCTGTGAGTTTCATGTAATGAAATGAATCAATACTAAACTCATTTTCCCCCAAACCATTCACACACTTCCCGAGGAAAATGAGCATTAAAAGAAATTAAATGCAGAGTTAATGGAGCTTGCCACCAACTATTCTTAGCTCTCCTTTAAATTTAGCAACTCATACTTCATGCCATGCAAGGTGATTTAAACAACTAAAATACTTCACTCCAAAATCAGTTGGCATGGAGTTAATCAATAAACAATTAAGGGACTAAAGTACATATATTAGGCGGTGGTTGCCACCTCATCAACCATTTGAATTTGGGCAACGTTATATCATTTTCAATGACCAAAAATATTTTATGCCATAAAAAATCCGGATGCCATTCCATTATATGCCTTAAGGCTTCACAACACTAAATATTTTCACACACCCTTTTCAAATAGCAAAGGTTATGTTCACTTCTAGCTTTGCAAGTAACATGTTTGCATGTTAGGTTTAGAACTATCCACTAGGATTAGATTGTCTCCCCTTTTTGAAATATCTGTGTGTGTGTGTGTGTGTGTGTGTGTGTGTGTGTGTGTGTGTGTGTGCATGTATGTGTACATGTGTGTGTGTTTGCATATATATATATATATATATATATATATATATATATATAATGCTAACATTGATCAAGAAAGTTGTTCAAGTATACTCCAAGGAGTTGATGCACTTTAATTCTTAATAATTAAGTCCTTGACTGATGACTATAGCCCCTTTATCCTGGAAATACGATCATGATGGCATTAGTCATCAAATGGGTAGATTATCAGATGGTCGGTTTAAGACCTATTATAAACCAACAGAAGTCTTGATCACATTTCAAATTAAGTCATTAAGCGAACTATCAAAATTGTCAAAGCCTCAACATAACTTAGTTATAAAAACTATAATGTTAACAATTTAATAGAGATAAGCAACAACATCGCAAATCACTTTCAAGGCTTAAATTTACACTAAGGATTTTATGACATACAACATTACAAATGACGTAATGTCGCCTTAGTGAAAACAGTTCATCACTAAGATAGACCCTAGATTAGCAGGGTTCTTATCTAAGGAGATCATCCTTAGCTTATTCATGTTATTGTGATTACATGTTCACATCAAGTTTTCATTTAATTTTTGATACACAAGGGTGCCAACAACATAGGATAAAACCATTTGTCCTATCATTACTTTGACAACAATAAGGAAAGCACGGGGCATTACATACCTCCCCTCTTAAAAGAATCATCGTCCCGATGATGTGGTCCTTGCTAAATGAAATCAAACAATTCCACATAGGATAAAAGATTATTCCTGCAGAATAGTTACTATTCCCCCAAAATTTTATGGTTTTTGATTCAAAACTTTAAATTCAGTAGTTGCATCAGCTTATCAGACTGTAAATAGTCATGCAGTCTGAATTATTTCATGATTACTTCACTAAAGTAAATCATTTTTGTACAATATATATATTTGATATACAGAGGATATAGTTAAAACAAGCTTACTTGGTACCTTTTTAAAGAAAACTATTCCTTTCTGCTGGGATTACAGCGTATGGATATGTGGTAGTTCATTTAAACAAATCACTTTCCTCAGCTCTATTAAGGACTTTTTGATTTGAGGTTCCAAAACTCTACAACATTAGGTCAAAAAGATAAGGTACCAACATTTGTTCGTTCAACTGAACTTGAATATTTCTTATTTCAGTTATCAACTAACTCAACATGTTTTACACTTTTTATCTCCTATAACTGGTCCAAACAAAGAATGTTGTCAACGTGGTTATCCAAGCTTATGGATCTGCCAAATTTGTTTATTTAATTTTCCTTTTTAACAAATATTAACTCATGACTGAGTACTGACAACATATTTTCTTGTCCTCACACAAGAGGTCTTCAAGTTTATAAATTTTTTTTTTAAACTAGTTTGCCAAAACCTCTCAAAGTGTTAAGTAACAGAGTTACCTTATTAAATATAGTCTTTGACATCCACCTCATTTTCCCTAGAGTAAACTATAGACATTTTGATCTTGAGCCATTATCCATTGAAGGAAATAACTTCTCCATCTTGCATCCATTTACTCAAAATTGAGTAGTATGGGAAGATCAAAAATGGCCTTGTATCCATTTCTTAGTGATATTCCATCCTCAATTCTTTAGGTCACCAACATCAAATTTGATTGCTAAGTGATCTAAATAGGTTCATTTGTTAGATTAGCAATCTAGAGAGTAAGAAATAGCTTAGCATTTTGATTTGAGATTGTTCATGCATTGAAGAAGTTGTTTCTCATAAGCTCTTATCTTGATGGTTCTATAGTAGGTTTGATTATTCTTAGAAGCTATTAGGTGTTAGCTTTGTTTATTTAGCATGGAAAATTTCTATATGTTCACATTTGGCATGCCTAGTGGGATGGATCCTTAGTCCCTTGAAGTTGATTTTAAGCTTTGTTGTTCCTTATCTCATTTTTAACTAACCCTAATCATGCACATGTTAAATATTTTAAATTCCTTAGGGTATTTTTCTAACTTTACATGTGTTGAGTTACTCTTATAGGTTTAATTGTGATGGGTTGTTGTTAATTTTGGGCTAAGAGATCAAATTTTTAACCTTTTTGAAGTTTCTTACGTCACTCTATCATATTTTTGATGTCATTCGTGTACACGTGCAAGTGTGAGGATTCCCCGTGCATGGGTCGTTAGGGTCACATATCTTTTGATTAGGTTGCACTAACATCATTAGGTCCTCGTGTGCATCTTCTATGCCACATAGGTGTCTCACTGGCTGTGCATGTGTTACATTGTTATTTTACCCTCTATGTTGCTCTCTCAAACCCACGCCATGCTAGTAGGTATGCATAGGTGATTCTTTGTCTACGCATGCGTTATACTAAGTCTTTGTTGTCTATTTCTTATTAGAACCACTTATAAAATTTTAGGGCCATGTTTCAGGTTCTTTATTTGTGCAAGTGTGTCATTGTCAGTGCATTTTATGTGAGCCACGTATGTGTTGTCTAGGAAACACTACCACTATTAGGGGAACATAGTTGTTCTAATGTTTGCACAGTGTTGCAAGGTCCGCGCAGTGTGATCTAGTGAAGTATGGGCACTCTTTTAAACTTTGCATGAATTTTTATCTATGTTATTGCTGACATCTTGCAGGTTTTCAAGCTAACTATTATTTGTAGGATATATTGATTCATGTTTTTGTTAACTTGTTTGAATGAGTTTAATGAATTTCCTATTTTCATTTTCTAGGATAGAGTTGCATATGCTCTTCCCTCACACCTTCTAGGTGATCTTGGGAATCAGAAACAACTCTAGGCCTTTTTCATGCTTTCAAACACTTCATTAAAATTCATGCCTAAGGGAATGAACAAAAAATTGGTTAAAATGAATTGCCTTGTACTTTGATTTCGCAACTATTCTCCATTTTTCATTATAGTTGGATTTTCGTGTTGCATATTCTCTTCCCTCGTACCTTTTAGGTGATTTTGGGAATAAAAATACTTGAATCCTCTTTTCATGATGTTTTGATCCTTTTGGAGAACTACTAATATTTCACGTGCAGGACCTAATTCGCAAGTCAAAGAATCAGGATCTAAAAATACTAATACAATTTGATGCAGGTTGTCAAACAAAGTGTACAACAAAACCACACTAAGCTAAAAGATAAAAAAACAAAACATTCAAAACATTATATTTGTAGGTTTTTATTAAGAGCTACGGCTCATCCTCTTTGAACTAGGGAAGTTCCTTGGTATAAGCCATTATAACCCATAAGGATTCCCCCAGGAACCCCAAAGTAGTTCACACCTTGAGGGAACTAGTGAATGAAATGGGAAGCACTCCGCTTACCACTTGACTAGTACACCTTTGTGAGATTAGAGTCAAAATTATCTTCACGCGACCCCAATGAGATACAACTGAACGTAATTTTTTTCTCATTGTATTGAAGGGGGTAAAGTAAAGTTGGGATACTCGGTTTAGTCAAAGCACGCCTTCCTTGGTAAACCACACTTGTAAAGATAATTTGTGACACCTAGAGAGTGAACTAATAGGAAGCCATTTTACACATGAGCCAACTTTACAAAAACCAATCATGTTTCAAAGAGCTCTCACAAAGTGACAAAATTTTCAAAGTCAATACCTTATTAGTCAAACAAGAGGATAGTTTATCAAAATTGGATTTGTGAGACATTTATCATGAAATTTAAAAAGTGTTACTTTGTCTTAGTTTTTCACTTCTCTTAAGACAATGTGAAAATCTATCGAAGTGATGCCAAGTATTTTTCATCACAACGTGGTATACTCTTTTATTGTATTGTTTCCCTTTTGGGACAAAATAAATCATACATACATAGTGTTACTCAAGATTGTGTCCACCACTTTTGCACCCACTTACATCCTTCCTTATTGCAACTACGATAGTAAGCGTTGAAAGTGTGTTGGTACATCCTCAAATCTTGAGTAGCCTTATCTTGATACCCACATCAATAAATTTCATCATAGTTAGGCTTGATTCATCATCAATATTCCCTTGAGGTGTTAATTTTCTCGCATCATCTTGATACAATTTTGATACTTACATTTTGTTTCTCGTAAACTTGATTTAAGTGTCTAGATTATACCATTACGTTGCTTGCACCTTAACAAATCCTTGGTATACTTTGACCTTGTCTCCTTCCAAACATTTCCTTAACCTTGAAAAAAAAATTGTTACATTTTTTTGCATCGTATCAATATTATTTCGATACTAATATCTTTATTTTCCGTAAATCTTGATTAATGTATCTAAGTGGTATTGTTGTGTTGCTTGCATTTGTAACTTCCAATTTTGGGATTTAGGCCTTGTTTGTATCTAGATTGGTTATAATATACTTTTCATTGGAAGTCACTTTAACCCCTTGTTAATACTTATGCCTTGTTTATTTTAAACTTGACTTAAGTGTTGACATTGTGTTGATCATCTTGCATCAAACTACCATTGAGACACATTTTACATAAGGAGTATTTCCTTGTAGATTGGATTGGTTTTCCAAACTTGTGTGATTGTTCCTTATGATATTTCATCTTGTAGACTTATTTTTCTAAGGAAAATCCTTTTGATCCTTTGATCCCTTGGTTCTTCATCTTGACATTTACACTTGCAACTTTTTGTCCAAACCTTGTTAGATTGTCAAAATTATGTCATCAATATGTTTGTTTTCCTTAGATCCCCTTTGGAAAATCACACAAGCATCCCCTATTTGTTTTCTAAATGCCTAGTTGGTCATCATTACACTTCCTAAATTGATGTGGAACTTCCTTCCCTTTGAAGGGGTTAAATCACACTATCTAGGTCTAGGAATTTTGACCCAACGATGTAAACAATGACTTACTATCACATGGTTCCTCATGATTATGAAAATAAGGAACCTAGGTTTAGTAATTCAAATCAAAATACACCCAACATGACTAAAAATTGATTAGTTCTTCGTGTTAGAGAACCTAATAAATTATCACTTTCCCCACCTTCATCTCATAGTTGGTAGTATCATTCGATGATTCTTATCCAAACTATTCTTCTTATTCCTCTCAATATTCTGATGATTCTAATCCAAAATATATTTGATTCCTCTCGGTCCTTGAGCCTCATCCAATAAAATTTCTTCTAGGAGAAATTAATCATCTAAATGACATTTTCCTCCTCTAAGGATTTGTGTTACCACAAATTATCCCCATCATTCTTCTAATTTGAATCCTACGTCAAGGTCCTTCCTTTCTTTGCAGAACCCCATTTCTTAGTCACCTCAACGGCATCTTCCTCATTTAAGGATCCATATGAAACCAAATTCTCCCAATCAAATATCTAACTTGACTCTTGAGTTGTGGTCATCCCTTTCTTCATAGGACCCCTTTATTAGTCTCCACAAAGACCTCTTCTTCCGTCGAAGATCTATGAACTCAAAATTTTTCTAATCAATCATCCGAGTCGACCCCTATGTTGCAATCCACTAACTGGATATACGATCCTCTTTATCTAACTGCATTGTTCCATCTTCTAGGAAAACCAATACCAACCCATTCTATATCCCCATCTTCTTCCTCTTGTGAGACATATAAATCCAAATCTACTTCGTCTCTTGAGTCATATTATTCTATTAATCATCATACAACATCTTCTAAATCTTCCACACTTGTTGGACCTCTTTCTTCCAATCAACTAATATGATCAACCAAAAATGACCCATACCAATCATTTTCTTTCAGAACAAAGAAGTGATTAGAGAATTCATGGGGTTGTAGGATGACATGCCTCTAGAGGATCATGAGAAAGGATTATCTATTGACCTCAATGCATTCATGTATTGTGGGGAATAAGTTGATTCCTTTTTTCAAAAAATAGAGGAAGATCCTAAGGTCATCAAACTTGATTCTCCTCATATTTTTCAATCTTAATATTCCCCATTACATGAAGCAATTCTTGGGTCTATCATTGATCCTTGGCCTATCTTCTCATTACCCAATCATTTTTTATATATCAAAATTCCTTAATCAAAATATTGCCTTGGGTCACTTCTGGTAGCCCATTACCTTGTTGTATGTGAGGGTCACCTCCTAGTAGCCCTTCATCTTCTATTTGTGGGTCACCTCTAGGTAGTCCATTTCTATACTTGGGACACATCTTAGTAGCCCTCAATCTTATATTTATGGGACACCTTCGGGTGGTTCTTCATCTTCTATTTATAGCATAACTCATAGTAGCCCATTTTATTCTATACATGGGCCACATCCTTATATCCCTTCATATTATATCTATGGCTCACCTTATGGTAGCCCATTTTATTCAATCTTAGGGCCACATCCTAGTAGCCCTTTATCTTATATCTGTGGCTTGCCTCCCAATAGCCCATCCTCTTCGTCTATCATATTATCCTTCTATCAAAAACTTTGGCAAGCCCACCATTCCTAACATTCCTATCATCAATCCAAAACATCCACTTTCTTCTCCCACTTCTTGGGATCAACAAAATCACACATTAGCTTATACAAAACCCAAACAATTTCTTTATCGAGCTAAGATCAAAACTCCAAAGAGCTCTAAATCTTCAAAAAAATGAAAGTTTCAAACAGCCATAAAGTTAAAATCAAATGTGATTCAAGAATGCACACCAAAAAAACCATCAAGTATGGCGTAAAGTGCAAAAACCTATGGATAGGGAGATCAAGATCCCACATAAAAAATCCATGTTGAAAGATAAGTCATAGTCACATATCGAATATGATCTCACCAAGGGAATCAATATTGGAGATAATATCAGTCTTGATAAGCAAAAATTCTAGTCTCCCTCATCAAATAAATCACAAACATTGTTTTTGGATCTTATCACATAGAGTGAAATTGTTGGTCCCAACTTCCCAAAAATCAAAATCTCTAAAAAAATTAAAAACAATTCAAAAATACAAAAAAATGAGAAAACATTAAAACATTGTAAAAAAATCAAAGGTACAAAGATCAAACATTGCATACACATGGATGTTCTTTCTTCCCTTTCATTCCATTCCTTTGCAAGTCTCCCACCATATTCATTCCTTTGATGATATTTTGGTTAGTCTATTTGCACTCCTTGTGTGACATTTATCTCTATAGTATTCATTTGACCTTGGTCTTTTATCACCTTGGTAAATTAAAGAATGGTTGACCTCTTAGAGATCCTATCACTATCTACTTCTACTACACTTGTTACAAAGAGATTTTGGGCGCATTTGTTGACACTAGCCAATGTCATCATCATAATCACTTCCACATCCATCAAACCATTAGTGGTTTTTAACCCCTTATCAATACATTTGAGAGAGATGAAATAATCTTACGAAAGCACAAAAATCAATAAAAAAATCAAAAGAAAAGTAATATATAACTCTCTCTTGGGGTATTTTCAGTATCTTTATTGGGACTATGGACTCTGGTTGGTAGAAGAGTAATGCTATGAATAGAATCACATACATATCCATTGTGGATATGGATGCTTGGTGACATTAGAGCAATGTACGAATCTCCTTCCACCTTTCATTCACAAATCAACTTTCCAAATCAATCATTCCTTCACATTGGCTAGTTTTTCCTCACTTTCGCCTATCAAATCTTCCCTTCAAGAAGTAATTCATTTCCATGTCCACCCACTCAATCTCTAGGAGTAAACCTGATTAGTATGTTACCAAGTGTCTTTTTTGGACCTTGTTCAAACTCTTACTTTAGTCCGTATTTTGTCTCATGATTTTTGCCTTGGGCTAATCACCTTTTCATCGCCAATCTTCTAGCTACATTTTCCATATCCTTTCATAACATTTTATGTTCTTTTGCTTCATTTAGAACATCCATGTGTATAATATTTCCTTTTTACCATGTTTGAGAGAAATTGTCCCTTGTTTCAATAAACAACCTTCCACTTCTATCTATCATCTTTTTCTTGGCCAGCTTGCACTAGGGGCATGATCACTCCTTCCTAGCACTTCATTAGTTTGAGTTCATCATCATGTTAAACATATCCATCTTGGCCTTGATCCGACTTATCCTCATCATGTTAAACATATCCATCTTGGCCTTGATCTGACTTATCTTCTTCTTGTATATACATGTGAGATTTTCCCTTGTATATTCCCATCTCTCACTAAGAGAATCTTTGCATCTCCATTTTCCTGTACATATCTTCAGAAAACTTTAAAAACCCTAAAAACATCGTCAAAATACCAAAAAATCCAAAAAATTGGTAAAATATCAAAAAATATAAAACATTGGTAAAACATCAAAATACAAAACATCGTAGAAAATAATTAAAAATACAAAAATTGGTAAAATCCACAAACCCTAAAAAATAACAAAAATTTAAAAATCATTAAAAATTGTAAAATCCAAAAAATATAAAAAACCAACAAAATTTCAAAATTTTGTTAATGACATGCATCTTTGTTGAAATCTGTGTCAAATGCATTATACTCAAACATCAAAATTTTTCCTACAAAACATCTTTCTTTGAATCTCACCTATTCTTGTGCATGACTCGTGGATCATTTAGATCTACCATCCATCAACAAAAGTTGGTTTACTCATTATCTTTGTCTTCCTTTGCACGAAAAGCGTTGCTTAGGGTAGTTCTCGAGGGCATGATTTATTTTCCATTGGACTTCTACGCCCTTTGCTTATTCACCTAGCATGTATCCTTGCTTGGGGTGTCATTCTTAACCCTTTTCATTAATTCGCATAGGTCAAATTCAACGCTCGATAAAAAAATTGTGCAAGTATCTTGAATGTTGTTTATTTATGTGTTTGTACTTATTTCCTATTAGGTTAGCTTACTTACTTTCTCATATTGCATTACATTTTGTATCTTACATTGAGTTAGTGCTTCAGAAATGGAAAAAAATTCATATGTTGTATTGAGTTAGTGCTTGGAAATGAAACCGAAGTTTATTTTTTCATGAGTATACGAGATCACAAATTTTATAATACATTGACACTTTATTTTGGGTGGCACATTATAAAAGTGGGAATTTTTTTACATCATGGTTCTTATGGTATATCTTGTAAGTTATGATTAGTACATGCACACTCTTGTGTAGGAAGTTATCCTTCATGTGTGCCCTTCTACATCATAATTAGTGCACTATAGTCTACTATGGGTATCATGTGTTGAATTAGTAAATAAATTATCTATCTATAAAGCCATAAATGTAATTTGATATTTAAGGAATGGGATTACTGCAATGTCTATGATCCCAATAGCTTCGTATTAAGTGACACTTCTAAATCCTCACATGGTTCAAAGGCGCCTTGTATAATAACACCTTTTAGAATGGTTTGGAAATCATTCTACAAACCGTTGTGTATGTTGGCTCTCGAGAGGATGTCATATGAAATCTTAGATAACAAAGTATTGAAATGTGCATCATACTCCCCGATGCTTTCTACCAAGCCCTATTTAATTTCTTTGATTGCGCTTAATGATCTACTACTCAAAATTAGGTATTTGGAATTTATCCAAGAAAGAAACACACAACACATTATAATCCATTACCGTTTAGTTTGGATCATACATCCTATACCAACTATGCGTTTTTCTTAAAGTGTTTGAGAAAACTAGCTAGCCTTTATGTCTAGGGTTGTTATTCCATTTTCCCTAGACAAAATTTTATACTTTTGTACGTTCTCTATAATGTCTTCCACACCTAGATAATTCAGAAAATGAAGGGATGTCTCGAAGAAGATTTGAGGGTTTTGATGTGGTGGTGGGTTACTCCCTTATCTTGGATTACATGGGGGTGGGCTAGATCCACGATCTTGAACCTCAACTAGGGTCACCTCCTCTTAGGGGAGGACCGAGCCTCTCAAGCCTCCTGTCACTTTGGAACCAATGGTTGTCCTAATGAAGAACTAGTCTATAAGGTTTTGTGGAACTATACTATATGCCATTCATTTGTCCTTATATTACCCAATAGGATTACTTCCACTAAGTAGAGCACCAATGTTTTTCCATATCATTTTCCTATTGGATTATTCCCAAAAAACCTTTTTTTCTTGGCTATGTTAGCCTATTACATAACCATATGTGTTACCTTTATCTATTGTGCCTCTTATGATGATATTGAAATTTTATTACATGTATCTCCAACACAACACAATTATTCCTAAATACCTTCCTACTCACAATCACTATGATGATCTTCTATAACAACTTTCTAATTTTGAACACCAAGCGAGAAGGGCTATGGGTCCAGGTGGGCTAGATGTGCGACAACGGTTCTTACTCTCTCATCAAAATGTTTTTCATCAAATGCCAAGATGATCCTTTTATTATACTTCCCTAACATCTAAGGGAAATTGTCCTACAGATACCTCACCTTCTATGGGGTTCTCATCACTTCTACTCAACCCCATTCCTCTCATTCTTAGCACCTCTTCAACTTCCCTCTCTCTCACATCATTGTATTTGTGAGTTCTCTTTTCTATGTCTCTTTCTTCCATTAGGACTAATGCCATCCTTCCCAAACCCATTCATTCCCCTGTGCATGGTGGGGTTTTAGCCTATCATAGTTAGATTTCCATTCCTAGTATAATTATTAAGATATTTTTCACTAATGGAAATGCACATAAGTATGACCATCTTGGCTCACGTAAAAAAATGAAACTCTTCTTCTTCGGGCATGAATACATTGATATTGTGTATTCCAAAGTATAATTCCACAACACAACTTCCATAAAACACTCTCTTGCATGTGTCCACAATTCATCCAAATCATTGGAACTTATCTCAGCTCCACACTTGTTTGTTTCCCATTAGGATACCCCTATTCTATATGTAGGATGCTAACCATTTGTATAAATCTCTTTTGGGAAGAAAGTGAAAAAATGTCTCATATAACGAATCATATAAACTATCTTCCACCAATTTACGTGCATTGAAACCTCTTCCAGTGTTGTATCTCTAAGATAATTCATCGTGGCCATTATGTACCCAATGCTCAATATTATCCATTGATAGTCAAAAATCCATTTGCACGCCACATATTGATGAATAGAATGAAAAGAGGCCCTAACAATGGAACCAAGATCGATATTTTATTTAACAACCCTTAGTGGGAGCACACTGACATTTCACTCAGACTAGTGTCTAAGTGCTCACCCAAAATGCATGTAAATTACCATGTCCTTCTTTTCTTAGATCATGTAAGATGTGTATTCATCATAACCCATTGCACAGTCATAAGATAGAAGATAAACTAAATAAGAATAACATACATATAAGAATAAAAATATCTTTGATCATTTATTCATAAATAACTAACAATAGGATCTGAATTCCAATTACATCTCTTTCACTTATTCTAACCCTGGAGATCCATATAATCTTACACATTATAAACATATAAGTAACACATCAAGAAAATATTGGATTACATACTCAACAACAATGCACACACCTTATAAAAATCATCTTACTCATACACACATATTCAACATTACTACATACACCCTCTCTTAAAATGGGTGCAACACTAATATTTATACATGGTGGGAAATTTTCCTTCACCACTTACATATTTTAATTCTAATAATAGACTGCATGCCTGTAAAACTTCTTTTTAAGCTTCAACTGTGTTATAAATAGCTCGATGCTTGTGTCCTATAATTAGATGTCCATGTGTGTGCTCTATCAATATTCATGTGCTTTATCCAATCTACATGTGATTTATACTTATTGGATCTATTTCTAGACTTCCTTTGACAATCACGCCTACGCTAATTTCTTCTATTTTTAGAAAATTCTAAAATCTGCTAACTCCGAAATCTTCCTCTGTGTGCGGATCTTCACTCCCGATGTCTCTACATCTTCCATGCACACATTCACACACTCATCTTTATACTTGTATTATTTCCTTATTCTCCTACGCATTCCCTCTTGGTCTCTTGATAATTTTCTAAGGTTCATGTATGCACTCTTGTGCGTAGTCTTCGGACTCTACGCATGGCTTGTACTTCTCATCCCAACAATTAGTAACCTAAATTTAAGCCAAATTGAGGCTTTTGGTAGTGTTTCACTCATTATGACTGCAAAAAAAAAAAACCATCAAGATGTCAAAGAAACCACAAAAATATTTATAATAAGGGGTTCTATGCAACATCATAGATCTAGATGAGACCTTTCTAGGTGTCATTGTGTAATAGAACTCTCCCATTGAAATTAGACCCTTTATTCACTCTCAAGGCTCTTAAGAGACTACCCTTGAATGATGTAGCTGAGAAGTATCAAGATCATTGGGTATAAAATTACACCTCCTCTAGAATATAGCAACCCATATGGATGTGTGGGTGTTATCCCTTTAGTTCCACAAGGTGAAGATTACAAACTATTGTCATTGGAAGCCTACTCTGACAATTATAAGTTTTAGTTGCGTTGCATTTAGCAGAACTACAAGAAAACCATATGGATATGGGATAAACCATGATAGGATTTCATATATAGTATCCATGTAAACTTGTAGGTTTAGATAATACCTTTCTAGGTAACGGTGTTTGAGAACTCACCCATCGAAGTTATACCACTTTTATTGTCAAGAATCTTAAGATACAACACCCTAATGATGTTTTGGGAAGGACTATGATTGTTTGAAAGTAAAGAAATGTAATAAAATATTTCCTAACAATTGGTATCGAGATCTGAATTGGTTTCTTTGAAGTGTTGAATCGTAGGGAATGTTTTAGCTTGATTGGGAGCTATGACAGATGATGGAAGATTAAAAGATGATAAATGCAATGGGAAGAATTTTAGTCTTTGGAAGATGTAGATGGAAGATTAACTTTATCGAAGGGCCTTTTTATTCCCTTTGTTTGGAAAAGAGACCAAATCCTCAAGCATTTCGGATGTGGATTGGGATTTGCTTTGGATAGGAAGGAACTTGAGACAATCCAACTATTTCTTGCATCTTCAGTATTGTTTAATGTTTCAAAGGAAAATACTTTAAAAGAACTTATGGATGCATTAGGGAAGTTATATGAAAAATCCTCTTTCTCTAACAAGATATTTTTAATGAAAAAGTTTTTTAATATGAAGATTTCTAATAATGGTTTAGTAGTAGAACATTTGAATGAATTCAATATGGTTGTGAATATGATAGCTTCAATTAAAATAGATTTTTAAGAAGTTTCATATTTTTTAATTTTATGTTCCTTACCCAAGAGAAAGTATATCTTAGTAATGGCTATAAGAAGTTTGGTTCTAGGTCACTCCAAGTTGAAGTTTGAGGATGTTGTAGGGGTGATTTTAAGTGAGAAAATGGAAATAAAAGCTATTGGTAATCTTCTACTTACAGGACTGATTTTAAGGGGGAAACTAGAGGGAGATAGAAGAATAGAAGAAGCCATAGAAAACTAAAAGATTGGGCAAGGTAAAAATCCAAAAGGAAGATGGTATGGCTGACCTTTGTGGAAAGCTTGGGCATGCAAAGAAAGACTTTTAGGATCTTTGGTACAAGAATAAACAACACAAAGAAAACAAGGAGGTGAATTTAGCAACAAGTAATGTTTGTCGGTATGCAATGATTCTCTCTTTGGATAATATTGCTGAATCTTGGATTTTAGATTTGAGGGCTGCTCCACATAGGAATTATTTTGTTGATTATGTTTAAGGGGATTTTGGGAATTCTTATCTTAGTGATGATGAGCCTTGCAATATAGTTGGAAAAGGTTGTGTTCAAGTTAAGATGTAGATTGCGAATACATGGCTATTGAAGGATGTCGGACATGTGCTTATATTAAGACAAACTTGGTATCGGCGGGGTAGTTAGGAAATGAAGGTTCTACTATGATATTTACGGTGGAATATTGGAAGGTTACCAAGGGTGCTCTTGTGGTGGCAATAGGTAAGAAGGTTGGAACCTTGTATTTAACCACCTTTGGTGGCACTAATGTTTGTAATATTTTGGCTTTAGATGTAGATACAACATTACGGCACTATATTTTGGTCATATGAGCCATAAGGGCATGTAAATCATAAAGAAGAACTTTCTGGATATACGAAACATGTTTTGATTTATATGAGAACTGCATATATGGGAAATAAAAATGAGTAAAGTCTCTCAAGGTTGGACCTACAAAGAAAGAAAGTAAGTTAGAGTTGGTACATTCGAATTGTGGGGGCTAGATAAGGTATCATCTCTTAGGGGTTCATATAATTATGTAACTTTTATTGATGATGCAACAAGGAAAGTCTAGGTATATTGCATTAGAAATAAATCTAATGTATTGGACACTTTTTGTGAAATGGAAATCCTTAGTAGAGAATGAAATAGGTCTTAAGGTAAAATGTTTTAGGTCGGATAATGGATCGGAGTATTTGCAACAATAATTTTTATGATTATTGTTCTAAGAATGGAATCGTAGGAAAATACAGTTCAGGGAACTCCACAACATAATGGGGTGTCGAGAAAGGATGAACATGATAATAATGGAAGGAGCTAGAAACATGAGGTTACATGTGGGACTACCTATTTATTTTTGGGTAGAAGTGGTGAGCACAACCGTGTACTTGATAAATAAAGGACCCTCGAAGCACCTTAGATGGAGGCATACGAGGAGTCTTGGTTTGATAAGAAGGTTGATTATTCATTTCTTATAATATTTGGATGTGAGGTGATTGTCCATATTGAAAAGGATGATAGGACCAAGTTAGAGGAAAAATAATATAAATGCACATTCATTGGTTATGGTGGTGATGAATTTAAAAGGAGCGATAACCGAGATCATAGAAAGAAAAAAATCAAATGTTAATCAAACACCACGATCAATAAGATGAAATTAATTCACCTGAATAACTTTACATAAACCTTTGCAAAAAAATAAGCATCAATATCATATATTACTATGGAACTTAATGAAATATAATTAGAATAGGCCTTACTTATATAGGAAAGGAGTAAAAATCTAAGAATCAGTCAAGGTCATAGATCAAGCCCTAAATCAAGGAAAGAACTAGTCATCAAAGATCTAGTCAATACCATAGATCAAGGAAAGAACTATACCTAAAAATTAGATAATATATTCCTAATATCTAAATAAGATAAAACAAATATCCACACACATAAGTGGGTGAGGATAAATATAATAAAGGTAAATAAAGTACCTAGGTTAACATGAGCTAAGGTAAATATTTACTCTAACACCATAGTATGATTCCTAGAAACTAGGCACGATGAGGTACACATGTAAAATAACTAGGAAAAGAGATGCCACAAGGTACCCAAAACCGGTAAAAACAAAGAAGAGAGAGAAAAAACCCATTCCAAGGCATCCCAAGAAGTTCGGCTCAAAAAAATTGTGCAATGCTAAAGAAGTTTGGTGTGCACTATGGTATGGATTCACCGATCAATCATAAAAATAAAAATAAAATTAACACTGAGATTCACCAGAATAGCTCCATACAAAGATCTTTGTGAACAAAGTGTTGTCAAAAGTGCGAAAAGAACACAAAACATAATTTGATCAATTGTTACAAATAAGTGTGCTACGATCTAAGAAAAATAACCAAAGCAACAAGGCAAGGACACAAAATCCAGTGTTACAATCTAAGAAAAGCCAAAGTAACAAGGCAATGACACAAAACCCGAAGAAGCAGGATCAACACCACACCCTCCCATACTGCTTAATGGGTGGAGTGACTCTACAAATATGTATGAGTTGTCAAAACAACTACTCGAACATTGATAAAATAACACTAGGATTCACCAGAATAACTCCCCCACAAGAGAGACTATCAACATACCAAAAGTGTCAAAAATACATATACAAATTATGTCAACAAACAAAATAGATACACTACACATGTTAAAGAAAAATGCTCAAAACAAACAACATTACAAAGAAGAAGGTATAGAAAGTGGAGTAAGAGGCCAAATGGTGGAGGATCCATGCCTATAGATTCCTCTCAATGAATGCCTATGTTGTCGCCACGAGTGATGAGATATCCACCCCAAATCAACACGGATGGATGAAGAATATGCCTACATATGACTTGATGTAAAATTCACAATGGGTGTATAAAAAGGAACATCATAATGTGTGTTAGGTTGATCATGTCTGAAAACTGAAATCTTAGGTTTCTCAAGTGTGAGTGAAGGTGTAGAACTCATGTGTAGCTCATGATCCTCAAAAAGAGTCAAGTGAAAAAAATAGGAGCTCTATCAATGTGTGATCCCAATGAATTACCTGCTTGAAAACCAATGCCATGGCGAGAATTCCACTTAACATGTAGAATAGGGGAAATAATACCTGTGAATGTTTGTCAATACCTCCACTAGTAAAACCCATAGAATAGAGCATGTGAGAACTGAATGTATTGGTATGCTTCTCAAAAAATCCATGCATATGAGTAGAAAGAAAAAGATACACAACATGTGTAAGCTGCAATAGGCACATACATAGAAGAACATAAAGTAACAAACCTAATAGGCTTAGGAGCTTGGGAGCGAGGCTAAAAAATTAACAGATCAAGTTAAGTGGGTGCAAGAGCAATAAGCGCAAGTGGACTAGGCGCATGGATATTTTTTTAGTATAATATGATGACAATGCTATAGGCTAGCATGATTTTGTTGTAGGGAGTGTATTAGTGTATCCTTATTGTGAATGAGTGCTTGTAGAAGATAATTTCTCTTCTTGAGCGATCTATTTTCTTCCAAAAATTTTACAATATCCTCTTGAAGTTCACACACTTTGGAGAAAATCATATCATTCTCAGAATCCATGATAGATACAAGAATGCAACTCCCAAAAGTTTAGGACATCGGGCTCAACCAAAATTGCATCCACAAGTGATTACAACACCCCTCCATATTTGGCACTTTATAATGAGTGTGTGTTATAATATGGCACTTTAAAATTATAGTGTGATTCTCAAAATAAATATTTCCAATGGAAAGAGCACAAAAAAACAAGCACTTTTGCAAAAATGACACTCAAAACCGAGTTGCCGATCAAAAGATACAAGCTTTACAAGTTTATGCTTTGTTATTTATTTTAGTTGCCACTAAAACAAAATAAAATGCTCTTTCCTTCACCACACAAATAAAATGAAAGGGGGCTGGAGTTAAGCACCTACTAGTAGGAATCACAATCTTAAGCCCTCATATGACCATACCATATGACCAGGGGATAAAATAAATATCCACACACATAAGTGGGTGAGAATAAATACAATAAAGGTAGATAAAGTACCTAGGTGAACATGAGCTAAGGTAAATACCTAATTAAACAAAATTTGGATATAAATGTTATAGTATTAAGGAAAATAAAATCATTCAAGCTAGGGATGTAATATTTAATGAGAAAGTTATGTATAAGCATTAGTTATAGGAAAACATGGAAGAATCCAAAAATAATATGTAGTGGTAGAGGATCTTCTAGATGGGAAAGTGGAACATGAATCGGTTCGAAATCCCAAACTCCTATACTAAGGAGGTATTCTAGGGTAAAAGAGAACATGAGCATTTTTCCCCTTCTCTTAATTATTTATTACTCACTCACAATGGAGAGCACGAGATATTTGATGAAGTAATTCATGTAGATACCATGAAGAAGTGGGAGAAATCCATGGATGAGGAACATCAGTCTCTCATGGAGAACCATACTTGGGATTTGGTGAAGCTACCTAAAGGAAAAAGAGCATTTCAGAACAAGTAGGTGTACAAAGTTAAAAAGGAAGGAGGCAAGAAATGTTACAAGGCCCAATTGGTGGTCAAGGGGTCTGCACAAAAAAAAGGTATAGATTTTGATGAGATTTTTTCTCCTGTAGTAAAAATGAATTATAATATAATTGTTCTTGGAATAGTGGTATCATAATACTTGCACTTAGAGCAACTAGATGTAAAGCGCATTTCTCCATGGTGATTTAGAGGAGGATCTATATATGCAGTAGCCAAAGGGATATGAAGTCAAATGTAAAAAGGAGATTATGTGTAAACTAAAAAAGAGCTTGTATGGCACGAAACAAGCTCCACATCAATGGTATAAGAAATTTGATAGCTTCATGATGGAGAAAGGTTATATTAGATGTCATTATGACCATTACATATATATAAAGAAATTTTAAGATGGTAGTTATATTATCCTATGCTTGTATGTGGATGACATGTTGGTTGCATGAAATAAATGTACTCAAGAAGCAACTAAGTGACTCTGTTGCTATGAAAGATTTTGGGGTAGCCAAACAAATATGACTTTATCTCAAGAAGAGTACATTAATAAGGTCTTAGAGAGGTTTAGTATGCATGATGCTAAACCAGTTGTGACTCCTTTGGTAGGAAATTTCAAGTTATCAAAGGAGATGTGTCATAAGAAAAAGTAGGAGAGAAGCTAGATGTCCAAGGTACCTTAATCATCAAGGATTGGTAGTTTGATGTATGCCATCGTGTGCACTAGGCCATATATTGTCCATGCAATGGGAGAAGTGAGTATATTTAAGAGTTATCCAAGTAAAGATAAATAGAAGGAAGTAAAGTGGATCATACGTGCTTGAGAGGGACCATGGGGAAAATTTTGTACTACGAGTGTATCGGACACCACTTTGCGTGGTTATGTTGATTAAGACATGGTTGGAGATGTAGACAATAGGAGGAGTATGACACATTATATTTTCACTATAGGTGGGACAAAAGTGCATTGTATTTCAAAACTATAGAAGCTTATGGCTTTGTTAACCACCGAGGTTGAGTATGTTACGCCACAAGGAAACCAAAGAGATGGTTTGATTAAAACAATTACTTGAGGAGTTGAGGCATAAGTAGGAGGAAAGGATGTTGCATAGTAAGAGTCAAAGTGCTATAAACCTAGCTAAGAAATCTGATTTCTAATCTAAGATAAAGCATATATAGTTAAGGTACCATTTCATTAGGAAAAATTTGGAGGAAGATAAGTTGAAGTTGGAGAAGATTCCCACCGGTCATAATCATGCATACATGAGGACAAAGGTGGTCATAAGGGAAAAAATGAATCTATGTTCAAATTTGGTTGGTCTTTATGGATGAAAATGAAGGGTTGAGAATATTACTCAGAGGAAAACCAATCTCTAAATGGGAGAGTTTTATGTTGTGGAGCCTACTTTCATGTGTGGAAGTGTTGAAGTCTATACGCTCAATTTATCGTACACTCTCCATAGTTTTCTCACCTCAAAAGTGTTCCCTATACCTTGGGAGACATGCTCTTCTCATATGGGTGGTATTTTACCCATAAGTTTACGGGGCATTTTTTACCCATGGTTTTGGTACCCACGATATTGTAAAAATTCTTAAGCGATTATTTATTGATGTGCTTTTATGCGTATGGTAGGGGAGATGTAACATTATAGATGTGTGATTTCAAGTGTGAATTCGGGAGAGTTTTTGAGCTCAACTCTAAATAGATCAAGGTATTTTATTGAGAGAAAGTGGTGGCCTACGATAAAATTTGAGCAAGTGATTATTAGTAGAGCGTAGCCCAAATTAGGTGAACCATGTTAAATAATGTCTAAATGTTATGTTCTTTTATTTTCTTCACTTTTATTTCAAATCTGTGATATTTTTCTACATATTAGTTTCTACTATTTTGATTCTATGTGGGATTGTTCCACATATTTTATCCCTTATTTCCTAAAAAGAAAAACATCCTCTAACATGTAATAGGACATCTAGATGTTTGTGCACTATATATTTTGTGCCACTAGGTGTGGATTGCAAAATATCATCATTGGTAGCCTAACACTTTGAGACTACTTGAGGATTTTACAACATTACATTCACTACAACTACAAGAAAACCATATAGATCTGAGATAAACCATGTGATAATTTTGTATAGGGTATCCATTCCAATCAGAGGTCTAGACAAGAACTTTTGGGGTATTGCGATGTCCCGAACTCACTCATTTAAATTATACCATTTTTTGCTCTCAAGGCTCTTAAGAGACATTTCCCAACCAACGTTTCTTAGAAGGATTATAATCAATGGGAAATTAAACATAAACCAATGTAATATCTAACAGGCCATTGTGATGTGTGGGTACTATGTAGTTAGTGCCAAATGGTGCGGATTAGAAAATATAATCATTGAAAACCTAACAATGACATAAATTGAGGCTTTTAGAAGAATTTGATTTGTTTCAATCACAATAATACCATCAAGACTTGGGAGAAATATCAATATGATTTTTATAGGGTTTGTGTGTCAATATGTAGGTCCATATGAGGCCTTTATAGGTTCTATGGTATCTTAGAACACATGTGTCAAAGTTAGAAATTTTTTTCTCTCATGGCTCTTAAGAGACTATGCCCAATCGATGTTGTTAGGAAGGACTAGGATCATTGAGAAGAAAAAAATCCTCCTCTAGAGTCTACCAGCCCACCCCAATGTGTGGGAACTTTCCTTTTAATGTCACGAGATGTGGATTACAAAATATCATCATTAGCACATAAATTGAGGCTTTTGACAGGTGTTTGGTTCGGTGAGACTACGAGAAAACTATCACAACCTGGGAGAAACCATGAAAATAATGTTTAGATTTTATCCATGATAAACCATATTTTTATAATAGACCTTTCCATGTTCCATGGTGTCCATTAACTCACTTGTCTAAGTTAGACCAATTTTTCTCTCGGGGCTCTTAAGAGACAACACCAACTGATGTTTCTAGGAAGAAATGAAATCATTGGCTAGAGAAATGAAGCATCCTATAATTTATAACAATCCACCCATATGTGGGCATTGTGTGTTTGGTTCCATTATGTGTGGATTATAAAATATCATAATTAGAAGCCTAACATTGAGACAAATTGATAATTTTGTCAATGTTTGGTTTACTACAATCACGAGAAAAATGTTGATACATAGGAGAGATAAACACTAGTATTTTTTAAATAGGCGATCCATGTTAAAACATAGGTCTAGAAGATACCTTTCCAAGTTATATGATTTAAGAAATATCTTGATGAAGTTAGACAATTTTTTTCTCTCGGGGCTCTTAGGAGATTACATCCACCTCATGTTGTTGGGAATGGCACAAATCATTAGGTATAAATATTAATCCTCCTTTAGCATATACAAACCCACTTGAATGTGTGGGCACTATTTGTTTGGTTCCACAAGCTATGAATTGCTAAAACTCACCATTTCCAACCTAACACTATGACTAATTAAGGATTTTTAGCATTGCATTCATTGAAGCTGTGATAAAGTCACTAGGAGATATGAGAACCCATGATATGATTTCATAGAGGGTCTCCATACCAAATTATATGTCTATGGAAGCCCTTATCAAGTTCCACAATGTCTAAGAACAACCTTGTCAAAGTTAGATGCTTTTTTATTCTCATGGATCTTAAAAGACTTGGTTTGAATGATGTAGTCATGAAGTACTGGGATTTATAGGCATCAACATAGTGCCTCTCATACTATATATTATCCAACACAAATATGTGAGAATTATTTTTTTAGATCGATGAGGTTTTTATTTATAAAACTCATTGTAGACAACCTATTATTGACATAAATTGAGGCATTTTCCAACATGATCTAGGAGAAATTATAAGAGAATATTTTAAAGGGTATTCATTCATATTTTTAAGTATAGAAGAGACATTTCCATGTACCATGGTGTTTGAGAAAGCTATCATCGAACTTAGATCCTTTTATACTCTTGTAGATCTTAAGAGACTACACATGAGCGTAACTAGGAAGTACCAAGATTGTTAGGAAGAAATGTATACCAACCCAATATAATGTATGGGTGTTGTTTGTTTAGTTCCATGAGCTATTGATTACTAAAACCCACTATTGACAACCTAACACTAAGACTAATTGAGGGTTTTGCAGCATCGCATTCAATGGTACTACCGAGAAAACCATTAGGGCCTAGGGGAAGCTGTAACAAGATTTTGTAGATGGAATCAATAATGATACATAGGTCTAGATGATACATTGGTAAGTTTCACATAATCTATGAATGTTCCTTTCTCTATGACATTAACCATACATATTTATAATTTTTATTGTTATCAAAAAATAAATAAATGGTAGAATGTATGTTGGAAGGATTATGACTAGATATATATAATAGTTGTTATGTCGGTCTATTTAATGGTTATTTTGTCAACGAAAGTAAGTTGGCATACATTATATTGACTAAATCACATCCCATTTATAAATAAAAACTTATAGAGTGGATAGGTGGTAAAAAAATAAACAAGGAGGAATATTTCATTTACTATGTGTATCAAGTAAGACAAATTCATTTTTATTGAAAATGATGAAACCACTCTAATGAATATGAATAACTAGTCATTTATCAAGATAGATATATTTTTACCGTAGGAAAGATATCTTATAGTTCAAACTCAATATTCTATACAATGCCCCAACTAAGCACTACATCAAAACAAAAGACTTAAGAATTCAACAATATCTTAATTATTAAAATTTAGAACCTCATCTAAAAGATTATTTGAAGAAATATTTTACACTTTTGTATTTGAGAGTTAATATTTTGGCACACTTATGAATAAGAATAGGAAATGTGAACAAATAGTGGACAACCTGAATTATATTAAGGTAAGAAAGAAAGGATAATAAACATGCTCAACATAAATGATCACAACTACCATATACTTCAATGAGTCTAATAGGTTAGTTCCATATACATAAATACCATGGTGATATAGAGAACCAAACATGTTGGAGATCATAGGCCTATGTGTATAGGAAATAACATGTAGTTTAAGACATGTAAATGTTGATATTAAAGGAATAATTACTTAGAGAGATCTTTATATGATATAAATATTACTTTTACTAAGATGATTTAATATCCACAAATTTATGCACGTTACATTCCTTACAAGAACACAAAGGGTCATAAGAGGAAAAAATATTAGTATATTACCAATAAATCCTTAATATCAATAATGTAATTATGTCACATATACATCATATTAATCCATAAAATTATAATCTCATAAATGTAAGACCATAAAATCATATCAAGTTCCAAATATGAATGCAATACAAATACGTGAATAACATAGAATGCAAACTTAATGTCATATAGACATATAATGTAGAAAATGTATAGATTAGTTCATATAGACATATAAAATAATCATAATACATAATTTATATAGATGTGTGTGTGTGTGTGTGTGTGTGTCCTAATCATCAAAATGTATTATTCTCTTTTACCTTCTCAAAGAAGTATCTCCATCGGTGCACGAGATGGATCTTTGTGAGATGAATCAAGATCCTCCAAGGTTTGAATATGAGTCCACTTACACTCAAAATCTCTCATGTAGTTTAACTTACGTATATAAAAATTATTTTCAAAAATTTACATACTTTGTACATGTATAGGACTATGGTAATTAAACTATTTATTGCGTTTATAATATTAAGTGGGAAAATACTTATTTAGAAACCCATAAAAGACTATATGTTTTTATTTATGGGTTATATTTAAAGTATAAGCGTGATAGACCCCAAAGAGGTTCAACTTTAAGATTGGATCATGACCACCCACCTTTAACAAGGTGATATCATTAGAGATTGAATACATAGTCGATGGTAAAATTTATGGAATATTTATGAGAAATTTTATAGAGAGATAGTGGGAGTGCTAGGTGAAAGTTTATTCTCAATAAAGATAAGTGATTTTCAGTGGGATTTTTACCTTCCAAGGTTTTCCCACTTATATCTTGGTTTATTGTGTTCATTTAATTTAATTTAATTTTTTTACATATTGTAATGTTGGCATGTTGAGTTCTAGGTGTTTTCATTGATGTAAAATCTCATTAATGACAAATAATATGTTGGATAAGTGTTAGAGAATGATCGGTATGTTGATGACATGGAGATTTAGATGTTTTCATGTTGTTTTGAGTCGACCCCGCCTAAAAAGGAAATTTTATTAATAAGTTCGAGTTTGGGACAAGGTTGTCCAAAGGAGTTGAAAAATAAATGGACATTTTTTTACATGGGAATTTTAATTTATGTACATGATGGTTTCAGATCATGGTGATTATTCTAAATGGAAAAGTGTGCCCTATTTATGATGACTGGTCATAAGGCAGTTTTGGGGATGTTTTAGGAAATTTTCAGATATGGTCTTGGTTGGAGACCTTCCACTTGAAGTTGAAAGGAAATATAATATGTTATGGAAATAGGATTCAAATTGATTTTGAGTTGTATAAGGTTTGAGTTTGGATTCGAATATTGTGATCACCGTCGCGATAAGTGTGTGTAACATATCTTTTGTGATCTTCTGATTAAAATATCTTGTGATGTGTCATATTCATGCAAGTATCATGTTGTGAGTAATATCAACAAGATTTTAGTGGTTGGTATTCCTTATGGGGTTTGTGCCTCACTAAATACATATCTTGTGATGTGTAATATTCACTTGAGTATTTTTTGTGTGTAGTATCAACAATTTTTTGAGTGGGTTTTCTTCCCCTTGAGGGTTTTCCACATATATCTTGTGTTATGGTGTTCTCTCTCATGGTTTTGGTTATTTGAATGTATGTTATATGATGTTGTGCACACATTAATGGTTGAATGGTTTATGATTTAAGAAAGTAAATAATAATTTATTTAAATTATTAAATGAATGATTCACCCCCTCTCATTCCATTGTGCTTACAATAATTAGTATCGAGAGAAGGTCCTTTTGGATAAGTTTGACAACTTGAATGAGATTATCTTGAAGAAAAAGCCATGGGTAAATCATCATACATTGAAGAATCCATCTAAAAGAAGTATGATGTTGCAGAATCAATTATTCCAAGTTTTCAAGAACAAATGAGTTTCATGGTAGATGATCATGGTCAATCCATTCAGGTTTGGAGTCACAAATGGAGAAGATTTATAAAACCCTAAATGTCAAAGAATAAGTCTGTAGTAGGTATGAAGATGAGTTGAGATCCTTAAAATCAAATTTGGAACAAGTTCACATGTAGGTTGAAGACATATGAGAAGTTGGAGAAAATTTTAGAATCCCTAAGTGATATGTTGGATAACCAAAGAGCAACAAATGAAAAATCTGGTTTAGGCTACAAAGATGAACAATCGAGAGAAGCATGAGGTGGATAAAGCTGGACCTAGTAACGATTTAAAATGTTTGCGGGATGTTAAAGATCTCAAGAAGGTTATTAGGTAGCCTAATGCAATGAAGTCTACAAGTAAGTTCAATGGTGTTTTTACTCTTGTAATACTTTTGGTCATAGAGCTAGGGACTGTAGGAGATCTATTAAGAATGAATTTCCATGGAGCAATGGTTGGCATGATCATTCATATCAGTCAGGAGATATTACATGCTATAATTTCCATAAGAAGGGTCATATTGCTAAGTTTTGTCATCATGAGTCTCCTAATCAGATTTGGAGGAATGATAATAAGTATGGAGTTGTGTGTTATAGTTGTAATCAGATTAGACATGTAGCTAGATATTTTCATCAAAAGGGTTCTAAAAAAGGATGAAGCTTCTAAAGGTAAGAGTTATTCTTTTTGTTTCAAGTGTAATAAGGTTGGTCACATTACAAGGTATTGTAGATTAAATATAGAAACATACAAGAGGAAGTAAGAAGTTAAGACTAATCATGTTGGAAAGGTAAAGGAAGATCCCATGTCTACTCTTGTCAAGAATGAAAAGAATTTCCTAAAGTTGTTTGTTCTAGTCATGATTAATCTATTGCTCGAAACGTATATTTGTTGTTGTAGAACCTCAAGAGTTGTTTTTTTCTCATGAAGATCTCAAGAAGAGTAAAAGGTTTAGGAGTTAAGAGAGTTGATGAAGGATCTTGATATTATGTCTCATGTGGAAATCGATATATTACATTTCTAGGTGTATTCATATGTCATGAGTGCCTCAATTAGTCTTAATAGAGTCATCATCCTATGAGAGTTGAATCTTGTGAATCATGAAGGTTTCTTAGGAAGAATATGTCAAGGGGGGTCTGATTGTTTGAATCATGTTGTCTATATGGTCATGATTTGGTATTTCAAGGTTGTCAGTAGCTCTTTTTTTGTTTAATTCATAAGATTGTTTGGTCATAGTCAAAGTATATGTTCTTGTCATGTCCTGAGGTGTTGGTTATTGACGTCTTTATGAAGTATTTCCTTAGATCTTAAAGGTATTTTTATTATCTACATGTGTTTTTCCATCTAAAGAAATTTTAGGTTCAAGTATGAGGTCTTCTTAGATCATGAAAAGGTTTTATCTTGAAATTAGGTCACGCTCCCCTTTGGTCCCTTGACGAATAAGCACCCTTCATCACATTCACCTAGTCATGACCCCTTTTACCACAAAAATATTAATTTAATTAATTTAATTAAATTAATGCATTTCCTCACTATATTTATTAGTTAAATATCTTATTTTAAATAATATCCACACATGCAGTTCACTTAGACACCTCACCAAGCCAAATCAACCTAAGACCTATTATTAGTAAGTTGTCATAACTAACTAAGACTTACCCAAACCCTAAAAATCAATGCCTACATTCCCTCTAACCACATTCCCACATGATCACAAGAAACTCATAGTCTAATTTCCATGGGTTAACGACATGATATCGAAGAAAGCAAGAGGATCTCCCTAGTTTAGTAAACCTAGGAAATACCACCTTGACCGATGCCGGTTACCCCTAACCGTCGCCGGTTAAGCCGGAACCGCCGTTGGTTACCCTTTTAACCCCAAAACAACCTTATTATCAAGGTTGGAAGTTGGAATCTAAGAGGTTGGTGAGAATTATCACATCTCAGAGAGATAACACATCTTCAGAGAGAAAATTCCAACAAGACCACGAATGCAAGGAAGGAGATCGAACATCTTTTCCTACACAGCCATGATCTGACCTAACCAAGCAAAAAGCAATGCACATGTAGCCCATGTAGAAGCTTTCCTTCAAGTGGTGATCATTTACATCCTTCAAGCCCCTCATTAGCACCTCCATCCTTCACACACAAGCACCTAGGGACCAGAATCCAAGTAAGTATAATGTCATACTTCTCTAGTTTATTTCATTTCATCATCATTTTATCATCTATTGCTTACCTAGCCACCTATTGACCTTCTCCAACATTTCCACCTCCATATACCCATTAAATCCTTGCCGAAGCCTACCCCAGTCACCCAATACCTCATCTTGACCAACCAAATTCCTTTGTGTAATCACAAAGGAGACCTAAAGCTTGTTCTGTGACATTTCCATATTTCACGATGGAAGGCACCCAGTCACACGACCACCGTCGATTACCCCCGACCTGACATCGATCTCTCGGATTTTCCCACACATCCTAGAATAGAGACCTACCCACTTAATTTCATCTCACCCTCATCCACCTGTGATCTACCCAGAGACCTTTGTCAAACTTGTAGAACCAGAACCAATCATTTGACCTTTGGATTCTATTCTAGCTTAGCCTATTAGATTAGATCTATTTCTTATTGTGTTTTAAGTGAGATACCTAAATCATTTCAAATTACAATAGGATTTACTTTGTTTACAACATTAAATTGTTTAAAACAATGGACTGACCATCTAGGAAGTATCACACTTCCCGGATCTAGCATACGCTAGGTAGTTCACTACCCATATTGTTTAATTCCTTCTTGTGGTCTTGCTTTGCATTACATGGTAGTTCCTCCTAGCCAAAGGAAGCTCTCACGATCAGTTATGGATTTGGAAGTCATACGTGCACAACAACCCATCAACCAACATTTGAACAGGTATTCCTCCTACACCGTTACCCTATTTGTTTCATCAACACTCAAAGAAATAATCTAAGAAAAAGGTGAAACATTTTGGCACACCCGGTGGGACCCATCCGGGGTTCCTTGCATTTCATTCATTCCTAGGAAAATTTGTGTGTTTGTTTCCCTTCTAAAAAGCATACACACTAATTTTCTTCCTTGGTAACCCACCTCTTCTTTCTATTTTCTCTAAAGGAAACTTTTCTTTTGGTGTAATTAAAAAGAATCATTTCTTCATGTTTTCTGCATTGTAGTGAAAGAGCATCCCTCTTCCTCTTCATTTTATTGTGTCATCCAATTTTACATTTCGATTTGGGCTTAAAAATAAGTGCATTCCATTCTGATTTATTGCATTAGCTCACATTAATTAAGGGCAACCTATACGCTGGAAGTCATGCCCAGCTGATGGTTGACAAACGAATCATAGAAAAGCACTTCTTTCCTTTTCTCTTTCTCTGAGTCTTACCAAACCTCACAAAAATTCAAAATACATACATTCTTAAACAACATCCTACTTAGAAGAAGTTGTAGGTGATCACACGATCATGACACAGTGGGCACCCAACTCACTGCTCTGTCGAGTCATACTTTAGAGCAAAGCCCGCCCCCACCATAACATACTTGAAACCTCACCTTTTAGATCTCCTTCTTTGTAGGAAGCCATCCTCACAAAAAAATCTATTTCACAATTCATGTGTCAGTCCCTAAATAGCATAAGCTAAACAAACATAATAGAAAAGGCACTCCTAGGATCACATTTTCTTAGTGTTTCTGCTTGGCTTGCGTTTTGAGGTGAGAGATCATGTTCTTCACTTTTTTGTTCATCCTTGCATGCTCCTCATCATAGCTGGTGTATTCCGGCTTCACCTAAGTGTGCTGGGCCATATCATCATCATTCTTAGAATTCTGGGTCTGATTCTACATTAGATTTTAATTCACAACCACTTTTCTTTCATCATTGTTTCAATTTCACAAGTAACCGTCATCGGTTACCTCGACCTGTCATCGGTTATACCCAACCGACGTCGGTTCTAGGTCCTTTTGCTAACCTACTCAAAAGGACATTTTCATTCATTTTTTCCACTTTTCATAGTCCCTATCACTATCATCATTCCCATTGACATTTTAAACATCATCAGATTTGGCATACCTATCATATTTTACCTTCTACCTTGTTGTTCACTCATTATCCATTTTCTACAATAAGCAGCGCATTCGATTGGTAGCATCGGTTTTCCCTTGGTGACATTGGTTATCTATTTCACATTCTAGCCACCATTTGGTACTTAATCACTAGATTCACCTATTCTGTTGTTCTCTATGTCATTTATAGAGAAGCGAGCCCTTCTACTGATCAAGTCCTAGTTCACATGGTGTTGACCCGAAGACAAGCAAGCACACTCATATTTCACGCCAGTTGTCAACCACTCCCACCTAGTCCTTCACCACCTTCCATTTTATCACTAGCCATGGATCCCATCCAGCCTATTACTATCGCTACCAGAGATGAGGAGTTCGCACGACTCCTTGACAAAACCCCCACCTTGCGGGTTTACCTTTCTCACTCATCCTCTCGAGATGCCTCGGGTCAGTTGATATACGACATGCCCATATCTATCCCCCGACTCTCACACCCACTCCCGCATCAGCCCCATTTGGCTCTATGCTTACCCGCATCTACCTTACCCCAGTCGTTTCACAGTTAGGTCCTATACCCACTATGACTGCCACATCTATTACCTCCGTGGCACCCATTACATCCACCGTACCCTTAACAACTACCCCAAACACAATCTCATCCACCCCTAATGTCTCACACATACCTGTAGCTACATTACCACCTCCAGTGTTGGTGACCCCTACCCCATTTCAGAATGTGGTCCTTTCCATTCCACAATCATTAGCCCCTATTGCCACTAGGGTTACCATAACCCTTCAACCCCCATATACATACTATCAACAACCTCTCGTTTCATCCATTATTCACTCAGGGTATGTACCCCTGTTTCACTTCCTTCTTCCCAATCAACCTACATGGCAACACCATACACTAGAGTGCCACCCCATTATATGCCCAAAACCAACCCTCTCATGCTATAGGAGGCATCTAATCATCACAACCCACCAACGACCTAATTAAATTGATGTTGGACAAGATGCAAACATTGGAGGCATCGGTTTCCAGCTCCTGCAACACTCTCACCTATGATGAGATTTGCAACGAGCCCATTCACCCATCCATTCCTATCCATTCATACCCGTGCATTGGGAAATGCCTAAATTCAATCATTTCAATAGCAAAGAAGACCTACAACAACATTTGTGGTTGTTCAAACATGGGTGTTATCTGATTGCTCATGATGATGCCTTACTCTTGAGAACCTTTCCCATGTCCCTCACTGGACCTGCATTAGATTGGTATAGTGGGTTACCTAAACACTCTATATTCTCATTCAATCAAGTATCCCAAGCCTTCTTGGATCATTTCTCTATCAATATCATCAAGAAGGTTACCATGACCGATCTATATTCCACACGTCAGTATGAGGATGAATCTATGTAGATTTTTTTCACTCATTGGTGTAGCTTTGATCAACCAACTTACCTTCCAACTGCCACAAATAAATCATCAAGCTCTTCACATGGGCTTGTGCTAGGCATATCTCACTGACCTTGAGGTCAAAACCTTTCAAACATTTGATGAAGCATTCACTATGGCATGAAAGTTAGAGATTCGGGCCATCGAAGAGAAGAAAATTCAGATTACACAATAAGAATTTAGCATTCAAGTTGAATGATACCTCTTCTTCTTCCAAACCACAGACCAATTATTCAAAAGCTAAGGGCACCGCTAATGTAGTGGTACTTAAGGCCGGCCCAACACATCCATCAAATCAAGCTACCCCTTCATCTAATCTCTCACCTATCCAAACTTTTCAATTTAGATGAGAGTAGTGGAAATATACCCCAATTGGGGAGCCTTACTCTTTTGTCTTAGAAAAGCTTATCAAAGTTGGAGCCATCACTCTTCCACCCATAAAACCACACATTGGTTTTGACCCTACTCACCCCATGCCCGCATGGTATAAAGAACATGATTTCTATAACTATCATTGAGTAAAGGGTCATAGTGATGGCAACTGCATCACTTTCAAAAATATTGTCCAAGAAATGCTCAAGAAAGGTGAGTTAACCATGGATAATCCTAATGCACCTGCCAACCAAAACCTACATATCTTCAAGAAACCATTTCCTAACCATGCCCCTTCATCTAATCAAACTGGTGAGACCTCCACTCACGATACCCATACCCGTGAGGTTCACGCTATCTTTAATGATGCACCTATCACCTCCCAATTACCCCATATTCCTTCCATAGAGGAGATCCTAGCCCAAAATCCTCCTTCCACATCGAAACCAACCTCCCTGTTCCTTCACCAATAAAGGAACACCTTTCATCTCCTTCATCACCTACTTGAGGAATCTTTCACTAACATTGAGACCATCTCACCCCTGGCTTCACCACTTAAAGAGCCTTTAGCTACAGTACCTCCTCCACCCATAGAGGAGCACCCATCATCTCCACCACCTATCATAGACCCAGTTGAGATACCTTTGCCTCTTGGCGAGCATTCTCCATCAGCCACTCAAGATCCTACAGACCTACTTTTGGCTCTCTTACCCACAGAGGTTGAAGCTAGCCAATTCCCCATCTCTAAGACACATTTTACGGGAATTTCCATTAGGTCCTCACCAACTCCACCTACAGACGTTCCGTTCTCACGTTTGGTTGATCACTTAGATTATGTGGATAGGGCTCTACTATGGGGGCACCTTTTACTCCCCATCTCAACATAGATGCAGAGATCCCTTGTTGATACCTCCACTATCTACCCAAAAACATTTTGACCAATTGAACCAAACACAATCACCTCTATCACAACCCCTTCCATGACACCTGTTATAGCTCACATCGCACCCTTACCCATAACTCAACCTACACCTAAACCTAAACCTATACCTATAACATTTGCTTCGACTAAACCCATTACCACTTTAGGGGTCACCCCGACCACCAGCCTTACTCATCCACCTATCAAACTAGATTTAGCTACATCCTCCAAATTCAACACCATACCTACTCGACACCCAAACAAAAGCACCAAACCCATAGAACTCATACCCTGACTGCACCAATCACACCTGCACCTGTCCCATCCATCTTAGGATCTCAGCTTCCCCACATGGTCAAGAAACCTCCACCCATCAATAAACCAAAAACACAACAACTCATTCCTTCCTCACAAACCTCTGACCTACCTAGATGCCCAACCCGACTTACACCTACACCTGCAGCCTCTTTACCACCCATACCTCCGATACCCTCAGCTATTGCTTCACTACCCACTACACTTTAGTCGTTGTCTTTCACACCTCAAGCACGACCCGCATTCATCTACCTTCACAAACACCCCATTATCCCCATGGGTAACTCACCCTCTTCCTCCATTGGATTTTCCTTCTAGACCTCATACACCCACATCACCTTTACCCAAGAAGGTGCAACCCAAAAACAAAACTCCACTACCCCATAATAAGGTAGTCAAAATGACCACACACCCTCCTACCCATCCATCTACTATACCCATACCTAAACAAACACGACCAACACCTAAAACCACACCAGCACCCAAACCCATGGCTCGACCCCCTCCTCTTCTAAAGACCGTTCCTCAACAATCACCTACACCTACACCCAAACCTACATTTACTTCCCATTGTGATCCACTAGCAGGGTCTTATGCCAAAATTTTAACCAACCTCCTGGAAACCTCTGTCATCACATTACGCCACTTAGACCTTACATGACCCCCTCAAACCCAAGCCAAAAGGGTTTGATGATACTAAAATTTGCACATACCATCATGTGCTAGGACACGATGTGGAGAACTACAAGGCCTTGAAAATTGTCCTTATCAATTATGTCCACTAGAAACCAACTTTGACGATGACGACCTTCTCGATGAGGATCCTGCTTCACCAACACCCATTCCCACACTACCCACTCAATGACCACAACCTCCACCCTCACATCTCCTAGAGCCACACCCAAGATTTGAAATTAACATGGTTCACATAGAGAACTTTCCATGCCACCACCCAAATGTCATTGCGCCTAACTGACCTCACAAGGTTTTTCTCCTCCGGTAGGTTTTTTCCCATCGTGTCATTATACCACTCACCCTACACCTTCTCCATTTTCCAAATCCCTCAAATCAACATGATACATGTCACTACACATGCACAGAAGGGTAAGAAAAGGCAACTAACCCACCAACCAATCCTATACCCAACATACCATCTACACCCATACCTAAAATAACTATCCATGACCCCACATACCCCATTTCTAATGGCGTCACACATCACACCATGCTCAAACAATTACACCAATCACCCCTCAAAATGTCCTTATATGACCTCATCCAAACCTCAAAATCCCATCATCAAGCTCTCATGGAGGTTCTTCAATCAATTGAGGTTTTACCTAATGACCCTACACCCGTAGCCTCCATTATCACACCCCATCATGTAGCCTCTCTCACCAAATTACCACCTTCATCTTCACCCCACCTTGTTCACCAAGTGGCCTCCCTTAGCTTCTCAGAGGAAGAGATCGTGCCACACCAAAACGATGACCCGGACCTAGCCCTCTTCATCTCTGTCCACATTGATGACATATGGGTATGCCATGTGATGATTGATGGGGGCGCTAGCATTAACATCATTTCATCCCATGCATTCGCTCAAATGCACATACCTGACAATTGCATGCATAAACACCCAGTCATGTTGCATTCATTCAATGATGCTATCACCTCTACACTAGGCACCATCATCCTCCACATTCACATGGGCCCCCACATTATTCCCGAATTGTTTTACGTTTTGGAGGGGGAATTCCAATATAACCTATTGTTCTTGGTAGACCCTAGATCCGTGTCATGGGTTGTGTTCCTTCCACTTTGCATCATTGTGTAAATTTTGAACACGAAGGACACACCTATACCATTCCAGCTGACCCATCACCTTTTAAAACATGCAACATGCTTTATTGACCCAATGATGTGCTCATACCTATCAAGCCGTCTACCTCTGCATGACCACTACCACTTCACCTACACCTCCACCTACCAGTCTGACCGTTGCTTCTACCGCACATACCTCCTCCATTCCTACCACTTCCATAACCTCCATGGCTGACCCATCAGCTTCCCAATCCATTAACTCCACCTCCGCATCGACCTCGACACATTATCCATACCAGCTACCTACATACCAACCACTGATCCCTTGGAAGGTGTTTTTCCATGCCTCACTTTGGGGGAGTACCACCTATATAGTGTCAACACATTTCTTACTCCACAAGAGTATGGAAGCCTTCACCAACACCCTCACTATGATCACCATATAGGAGAATGTCTCCTTTATGGTCCTCCTCACCTTTATACTAGTCTCACCTATGGGGGACTTGATACTACCACCACTTACACACTGAACCACCATCAAAAACCCGCCCATTTTTTTTGACTTCCGATCACTTACCAATCGCCATTTCACCCACACCTTCCTTCTGCACCGTTTGTGCATGGAAGGGTTTTGGTTTTTGATTTTATGAGCAAGGCTGCCATACCATTATTCCATGTACCACCCGTAAACATAATGACCGAAGTGGTATCGGCTTCCCTAAACCACCTACCAAACAGGCCCACATTGAACTCATTAAGGACACTAGCCCTTCTCCACCTTCTTCACCCACTCCACCTTCATCACCACCACCTTTTCGGCGTGAGTCGATGGATCTGAATCTATCCCTCCTAATTTTTTTTTTCATAAACACCATTTCCTTGGGGCCTCTGACTTATCAGCATGAGGGTGAGGCCCCTTCCACTCTTCCCTTCCTATATCTGAGATGATCGATGATGACACACCTATAATTAACGTCATTCAATGTCAGGATGATGAATCCATACTCACCTACCTTGGTGTAGAAGACTCATATATTCATGGTCGTTACCCTCTGAGACGTAAACCATGTTGAATGAATGACTATCGAGATCAACATTCATACTCAGGATGACCCGCACATCCTAAAGATCGGACAATCTTTAGATGTTGTTAAACAGGAAGCCATCACTTCTTTTCTCAAAGATCATAACCACACTTTCACTTGGTCTTATGTAGACATGCCCGATATTGACCCCACCATAGTGGTCCATAATATCATAACCATTCCCGATGCCAAACCCATCAAACAAAAGCTGAGGAAAATGCACCCTCGTATTGCTCTTCTCATCAAAGAAGAACTTCAGCGCCTTCTTTCCATTTCCTTCATCTTACCCATTGATTATCCTCATTGGATTTCTAACATTGTCCCTATTACTAAAGCAACAGGGGGACTCCACATTTACATAGACTTCTGTGACCTCAACCTAGCCTACCCGAAAGATGACTTTCCCTTACCCGGTATTGATCAGTTGGTTGACCTCACCGCTGGTCATGAGATGCTATCACTCATGGATGGCTTCTCGGGTTATAACCAAATTTTTCTTGCCCTAGAAGATCAACACAAAACCTCATTCATCACCCCATGGGGGACCTTCTGCTATCGAGTCATGCCTTTTGGCCTTAAAAATGCGTTGGTGCCACATATCAGTGGGCTATGACTTACATCTTCCATGACATCATGCATCACATATTGGAAGATTACGTGGATGATCTCTTGGCCAAATCTAAATGTCACTCGAGCACCTTGCCATCCTTAAAACCATCTTTGACCGCCTCATTAAATATTGCATCCACCTTCAGCCTAAGAAGTGCATCTTTGCGGTTCTCTTAGGAAAGCTCTGGGATTTATCATTTCCCTCCATGGTATAGAAGTTGACCCTACTAAAGTCAAGGCCATTCTAGAAATGCCTCCACCCACTAACCTTAAACAACTCCATAGCCTACAAGGTAAGTTGCAGTCTATTCACCATTTCATTTCACAATTATCGGATCGGTGCCAACCATTTCATCATCTACTCAAGAAGGATGTCTCCTTTCAATGGGATGATGATTATCACAAATATTTTGAGGCCTTAAAACAATACCTTCTCCAACCACCGTACTCATCCCACCTAAAGATGATCAACCTTTTTACCTATATATATCATTCTACCGATCATTCCTTGGGAGCCATGCTCGCTCATCGCGATGAACAACACAGGGGGAGCAAGACGGTTTATTATATCAGCCATACTCTTTTGGACTATGAAACTGATACACCCATCCTAAAAAATTTTTTCTTAGCCTTAGTTTTCATTGCCACCAAACTCCGTCATTACCTACTCAACCACAAAACCTATGTTGTGACCAACACCGACCCCTTACACTTCATGTATGCCAAACCTTATCAAAATCAGTGTGCCACACGATGGCTTATGCTTTTAGCTGATCTTGACCTCAAATTCATTCATCAAAATTCCATCAAGGGCCAAGCTATTGCTGACCAATTGGCTGATGCACCTATTTCGGGGATCAACCCTCTAATTTTGACTTTCAGATGAGTCAATTGCTACCCTTTCCCTGGATGAACCTCCTTATCAAATGACACTCTTTTTGATGGTTCTAAGTGTCAGCGTGGGGGTGGGGCTGGTATTATCCTCATTCCTCTTGATGGAGAACCCATGCCTTTGTCTTTCAAACTAGATTTTGAATGCACCAACAATATTTCCGAATACGAAGCACTCGTACTAGGTCTCCAAGCCACCTATTCCTAGATGTCAAATCAATCAACATCTTTGGTGATTCTCAATTGGTCATAAACCAAGTCAATGGTATGTACCAATGTTGTAACGAGATACTTCAAAAGTATAAACATCATGTAGACATACTTTTGACCACCTTTGATCGTTACACCCTTCAAACCATCCCATGTTCCACCAACAAATTTGTAGATACCATGGCCTACTTAGCTTCCCAAATACCCACTTCACCTACCGATTCTAAAATCTTTGTCACCGTACAATGCCTCCATTCACCTTCTTATTTACCTCACGATGTTTACTCGATCGGAACCAATACCCCTGACCTGAGTGACCTTTGGTATAAACAATACTCCAACTACCTTTCTCTCTCCATCTTACCTCCTGATCTCACCTGTAACAAACAACGCACCTTCCTTAAAAGGTGTCTCTCGTTACGTTATCTTGGGAGGACTCCTCTATAAATGCAAATTTGATGGTATTCTCTTATGATGCCTCACAAGTTCTAAAATTCCTTATACCATTAAGGAGGTTCATGATGGCATATGTGGAGGTCACTTTAGTGGCCTTGTTGTTGCTAAGCATATTCTTCACCTAGGCTATTATTGGCTGACCCTTAACCATGATTGTTGTGACTATGTCAAACATTGTGTAAAATGCCAACAACATTCCAATCTTCATCATACACCCAGTCATGCCTTACAGGTCGCTCGTGACCTTTGGCCCTTCTCTTAATGGGGTTTGGATCTTGTCGGAGAAATCAATCCTCATTCTTCCCAACACCATCAATGGATCATCACTGCTACTGAATACTACACAAAATGGGTAGAATCCATCCCACTCATTTCCATGAAAGTTGAGAAAATATGTGAGTTCATTAACCACCACATCATTTTTGCTTTGGTGTTCCCCATCACCTCATCACTGACAATGGAAAACAATTCAAAAACAAAACATTACAAAAACTTTGTGACACCTTGGCATTCAACTTAGTTTCTCATCACCCTACTACCCACAAACCAATAGCCAAGCTGAATCCACTAACAAAACCCTCAAAAAATTCTCATGAAAGTGGTTGATGATACTGGGAAGGATTGGCATACGCACATTCCTTTTTCCCTGTGGGCATACCACACTAGTATTCACACTTCCACTGTGGCCACACCCTTTTCTCTAGTCTATGGTACAGAGGTTGTTCTGCCTCTCAAAGTTCATAGATCCCCTCACTCCGTATTTCTCTCCATGACATGCTCACTGATGATGAATTTCATCAAGGACCATTTAGCATAGCTAGAGTTATTAGACGAATGTCGTCTTAACACTCTGGATCACCTTCAAGTTTACCAACAACATATCAAATGTGCCTATGAAAAACGTGTTCATGAATGAACCTTCCAAGTCGGTGACCTTGTCCTGAAAGAAAATCAACATGTAACCAAAGTAGAAAAAATTAAACAGGGAAAATTTGCTCCTAATTGGCTTGGACCATACATCGTGACTCATACCTATGGATCAGGTGCTTATCATTTATCTTCTCTTGAGGGTAAACCTGAACCTGAGCCCCTTAACACCTTGCATCTTTGACCATTTTATTGTTGACTCGTCGTCCTACCTCACCCTTTGTCTCTTTCCATGCTCATCCCTTGAGTGCCATTCACTCCATACACCTCCCTAATGATTAAACAAGAATCATGTGAGTACCCGTCACTCATTATCTTCTCTTAAATATGTGTACCATGGCACTACACATAGCATGATTCTCATGGATACTTTTCATCTACCTTTAGATGAGATCCCATGGTCATTTCACCTTGCCCTTTGAACAAGAGTCCTATCTTTCACCTTGGTCTTGTCCATGACTGCAAAGACCTCATAATGGGACCAAACTCCTTGAGTCAAACTTCTAATAAAAAGATGACTCCCTCAAAAGGACATCTTCCTCTCGACCAACCATTGCTATAAATAGACTACTCCCATGAAGGACAACTATGTAAAGCTCTTCAAAAAAAAACGAGAGCAACCAAAGCTTCCCGCATTGATTAGCTTCACGAAGACCTCAAGGAGTTCAATTTTTCCCATATAGACTTCCGCATCGATCAGTCTATCTCAACTATAAGTCAAAAAAAAAACCTTTTTAGTCATGGACTTGCCCATTGTGACCTAGGACCTCTTAATCTACATACCTATACCAAAAAAAAAAAAATTACCTACTCTTCACCCTGTGAACCATGCCCACTCTCATTTCCTATTGCCTCAAGGGACTTCTTGGAACTTAGACATTTGGTGATCATGTGACTACTTTTCATCGTAGAACATGTCAATCATGCAATGTCTTTAGGGTCTTATGTTCATCACCTCCTCCAAGGTATGATCTACTCGGTATGATCCTACCCAATCAGGTGGCTTTATTGCCCCCTTTTATCTTTTAACCATCTTTGTTTACATTTTGATTACCTTATATAGGACTTGGTCCTCGATGCTTACCTTTGGGGTAATCCTCCTCTTTCACCATAATCACTTTCACCTACATCATTTTACCTACAATCTACCCACACCTAACAAACCTAAACCCACAACATGCCCAAACACCTATCGACTCATTTTCACACCTTCTCATTTTCTTCCCTAGCTTATGGGAGAACTACATCGGCCTGAGGTCCCTTTTTCATTGGGACTATGTAGGTAGCACTTCGAGGGCATGGGGCCCTTGGAGGTTAGCTCGGCCATTCTCTACCCTAAACAATTCCTCAACCATGCCTAACTCACCATTTACATCACATTTCACTTAGTTCCCCTTTTATATACAAAATTGGAAATTAAGCCACATACATAACAATTTGCTACATATTTTATACATTTATTACGCTTACCAATTCTCTATCATCACTATGCATGGATTATACCACATCTCACATATGACCCATAGTATCATTCATTGCAAAACAATAATGAATCACAACTTCACCTACTTTCAATACAACCATGCCTAACCCAACCTAACTCATCCATGCCTATAACCTGACTCAACCATGCCTAACCAAACCTGACTCAACCATGCCTAACCAAACCTGACTCAACCATGCCTAACCTAACTTAACTCATCCATGCCTATAACCTGACTCAACCATGCCTATAACCTAACTCGATCCATGCCTAACTCATCCATGCCTATAACGACTTGATGCATGCCTAAATCGACTTGACTCCATCATGCCTAACTCATCCATGCCTATAACTTGACTCGATCCATGCCTAAACCGACCTGACTCCATCATGCCTAACTCACCTAATTTCCATCCACATCAAAGTAACAAATCCATATCTCATCTAACACAAGCCATAAACCAATTTCTCATAAATACATCAACAAATCACAAAATACCATGTATCTCATCATATAAATCAATCAATATGTATCTCAACATACATGCCCATCTCATCATGTCCATCATCTCAAAATGTCGGCACGAGGCCGATATACAATACAAAATGTCATCGACACATAGGCCGGTCTCATATATACAAAAAGAATGAATCAATACAAAATCTCTTGCACACATAGGCTGGTATATGCTCAAAATATACAAATCACTCATACATCCTCATTGTCTTTTGGCACACAAAGGCTGGTATGTGATAAAAAATACAACTATCTTCGGCATGTAGGCAGCATATATATCAAAACATAACTAATATACATCAAAAATTAGGTGACTACATATCAGGCATCTCGTCGGATGTCCTCCATCTTTGTGTCACCTATACCCTCGGCCTCTTGTGTCCCTGTTGGCACCTCACCTAGTGTTGGTCCGCACACTAGTGGCCTCTCCCTGATTGGGCCTCGGAGCTTGCTGACCTCTGTGCTCTCCACACTATGAGTGCGGGATCTCATCCTCTCACTGGACACCTGTTGTGCCCTATACTCGGCATAGGATATAAAATCTATCCTGACTGCCATAAGTTGGTCTGATAATATCTTGCCTCACCTAGGGCATCCCATAACCTGGATACAGGCACGATCTATGGTGGTCCCATAGGTCTCGGCCCCTATACCTTCCCTACAACAACCTGCCCTACACCTGCCTATGAACTAGGACTTGCTCCGGTGCCTGTGGTGGTGCCCCCTACCCTGTGCCTATATTTGGGCCTATAAGGCCCAATCTATGCCTGGGTTGTGGCCAAATGGCCCTGTAAACCTACCACCTAAGCCTATAAGGTTGCCACCTGACCACCCCCCTGACCATCTCCATCTCCTCCATCTCCTCCATCCACCATTTGAGCCTACAGGCTGGCTACCTATATGCGTAGCTCTACTACCTCTACCTCTAAGCCCTCCAGCTGGGTCTATAGTATACCCAACTGGGTAATCAACATAGTTACCTACCCCTGTAGGGTGTCTCTACACTGTAATGGTAGCTAGGTCTGGCTGCCCTGGTCTGGGTGGTATGGCTCATAACTGAGAGATGCCCACCCTACTACTATATCTGTCTCTATACATCCAACGTCATCTATCCACCGATCCACTGGCTGCTCCTCCTCCCCTATGGGCATTGTAGGTTGTGGTAGAGGTAAGGGCCTCTCCATGTCATCTTACCAATACTGTGGGAAGGGAGGAGGAATGTCCTGTAAGAGCCGAACCGCCGTCAGACTCTATCTACCGGGATCATCTCATCCTCCCGGCACGGTGACCCTGTATCCACCTCTCTAGTTGAGCTCAGGTGGCTCTCATGCATATGCCTATATGAGGGGAATCCCACATATGGCCTCCATATAATGTCCACTCTAGACAACCCCTCTAGTAATTGCCAAAAATGGGCCACATCATGTGTTGGCCTATCGATCTCACTCTCCTATCACTGAAACCCATCTCTTGTATCCCACCCACACAAATATAGGTGGGAATGCATCTACTTGGGGCATCCCTATAGGTCACACGCACACTATGTGCTTGTATGCCCAACAGTGTAGTATAAATGTACAACACATGCTAAACCTGTGCAACCGCCCATATGCCCATAACTCTCTGTATAGCTACACTAAGAATGTTGGTGCCTAGGAAAATCATGTCTCATGCACCATCATATCGTGGAGTACCCCCATCAGTGATTAGGGAAAGTGTCCACCCTCTGCATGGCGGTAGTGCATAGCAGCACACTACCTCCATCAACAAAACCACTAGCCTCGTCTCATCCGGACGGGCTAGGTACATCTCTCCATAGCTCAAACTGGCGCTATGGAATCTCAAATCAGCTACCCCTCACCAAAAATAGTCCCAATCAACTCCTCTGAGGCCTCGGAGGAGATAGAATACACCTGGGCACCCAATATGGGTAGCCATAAAATCTGGAACACATCCTCCAGGGTGATAGTCATCTCACCCGTCGGAAGGTGGAATGTGTTGGTCATGGGATCCCATCTATCGATGAGCATAACCATCAAGCTGGGCTGCCAAACAACATGTCGGTAGCGATGAATCCCACTCAAGCCCACTACCTCCACATGTTGGAGCTCAAAGGGGTCACTATGCCACATAATGTCACCAGTAGAGGTGGAACCTGTCCACATATATAACTACGTCCTCCCTGCATCTAATCAAGCACGACATTAATCCACATTTACCATGACCATATTCACCAATTATCATTACCCTCCACCCTATTTTCACTCTACCCATCTCAACTACCTAGCCCACATCACTTTTGGACCCTTGTGCCTAAAATCCGACCAGTGCCGGTTCATCCTAACCGACTCTGGTCACCCTTAAACCGACATCGGTCACCTGTTTGGTGACGATACTGGTTCACCTTTACCAACCATGGTTACCATGTAACCGGCATCGGTCACCTATTTGGTGATTGCTACGGGTTTTTTACCTAACCAACATTTGCCAACTTGTGACCTTGACCGATGCCGGTCATTGTCGCAGAAAATCCCATGACTTCCCAAAACCCCATTTTCTAAAATCACCCCCTTTCCCTTTTACCCCACCTACAATGACCTAAACTACCCCTGGACCTCTACCCACCCCACCTATACCATTTACTACCCTTCCCCTCCCTCTTTTAGCCTGTTATTCCCCCCATACCCAAATTTTATTTTTACCCACCCACAAAAAAACCACAAAAACCTTAAATAACAATACTCCAAACTTCTAATCTATCTAATCAACAATGTAGCATTGGGCACTTACCTTGTCGCTTGCTGCTGCCATCCATCTGGTGGCACATCTAGCTGCTGTACTGGTGGCCTGCCCGATCCCTCTTTGGCCTCTGCCATCACTAAATAATTCCTCACAACCTCCACCCAATCAAATATCTCACCCTGATCCTGTGGACCCGCTGCTCACCAACCCAACCCTCGTCTAATCACACTCCCGACTCACTGTCCCATTTCCTTCAGACACTTTTATCTCTTTTCTCTCCTTTTTTCATTTTCTCACTTCGCAAATAACAAATGAATAATCAAAATGTGGATTTTTTTCTTTTTATAACCAACCTGACCTAACCAACGTTAGTTACCAATGACCGGCATTAGTCGCGTGCCCTACCTCACCATCGTCAATTTTCCTATACCGATGTTAGTTTTCCATGACCGCCATCGGTCATCCTCACCTACACATTGCCCTCAATTAAGCCCCTTTTACCCCACCCTTTACCTTGATCCTTTACCCCACCCTCACCCTGATCCTTTACCCAACCCATTTACCTTACCTTTCCTGACCTCCTCATTTACTACCTCCATTTTCCTCCTTTGGGGACTCATTATTTTACCCCTACCTTGGCCTTACCCATGCCATGACCTAGATATTTGGACTTGGACCATCACTAGTGACCTTTGACCTCATGTGTTCGCTATACCTTGTGGCATTATTACCTGTGTTGATTGACCTAATGACCTTACCTAGCCTATTATCGTGACCATTTATCCGAACCTACCTTTGGTGTACCGGAACATACCTAAACGTTCCTACACCTAACCTACGTTGTGTTTCCTGACCATATCCTATACCTTGGATACCAGATTCACTTCCACCTTGTTTGGATAAACCAATCAACCTTAGATGATGTAGAGTTTTCCTGCTCTTCAACCCAGTAGCGTGCTGCAGTTTATTCATGTGTGTGTGTTTGATTATGCTACCTTTGACCCAGACCCATTACCTAGATTTCCCACGTAGACCTTTAACTCTTTCTCCCCCGTGCCCACCTACCTCTTCCTCCCATTTACCTTTTATCAAACCACTCACTGATTCTCCCTTCTGCCTCATCAGTTCCTAGTTTGAGGGGGATCACCTTCACCCACACATGGGGCAACCACATCTTATTTTTGTTAGCGTCACTTACCAATACAAGCTATGTAATAAAAAAGGGACAAAATGTAGACACTAAAATTAGGTCACACTCCCCTTTGGTCCCTCGACGAATAAGCACCCTTCATCACATTCACCTAGCCATGACCCCTTTCACCCCACAAATATTAATTTAATTAATTTAATTAAATTAATGCATTATCCTCACTATATTTATTATTTAAATATCTTATTTTAAATAATATCCACAATGGTAGTTCACTTGGACACCTCACCAAGCCAACTCAACCTAAGACCTATTCTTAGTAAGTTTCCATAACTAACTAAGACTTACCCAAACCCTAAAAATCAATGCCTACATTCCCTCTAACCACATTCCCGCATGCTCACAAGAAGCTCTCAGTCTAATCTATGGGTTAGTGACATGATATCGAGGAAAGCAAGAGGATCTCCCTAGTTTAGTAAACCTAGGAAATCCCACCTTGAACGACACCGGTTACCCCTAACCATCGCCGGTTAAGCGGAAACCACCGTCGGTTACCCTTTTAACCCAAAAACAACCTTATTCTCAAGGTTGGAAGTTGGAAGAAAAGAGGTTGGTGAGCATTATCACATCTCAGAGAGATAACACATCTTCAGAGAGTGAATTCCAATGAGACCACACATGCAAGGAAGGAGATCAAACATCTTTTCCTACACAACCATGATCTGACCTAACCAAGTAAAGAGCAATGCACATACAACCCATGTAGAAGCTTTCCTTTAGTTGGTGATCATTTGCAGCCTTCAAGCCCCTCATTAGCACCTCCATCCTTCACACACAGGCATCCAAGACCAGAATCCAAGTAAGTATAATGTCATACTTCTCTGGTTTATTTCATTTCATCATTATTTTATCATCTATTGCTTACCTAACCACCTATTGACCTTCTCCAACATTTCCACCTCCATATACCCATTAAAACCTCACTGAAGCCTACCTAGTCACCCAATACCTTGTCCGACCAACCAAAGTCCTTTGTGTAATCACAAAGGATACCTAAAGCTTGTTCTGTGACATTTCCATATTTCACAGTAACTGGCACCGGTCACACACGACCGTCGGTTACCCTTGACCGACATCGGTCTCTGTATTTTCCACACATCCCAAAAAAAGAGACCTACCCACTTAATTTCATCTCACCCTCATCCACCTGTGATCTACCCGAGACCTCTGTCAAACCTGTAGAACCCAGAACCAATCATTTGACCTTTGGATTCTATTCTAGCTTAGCCTATTAGATTAGATCTATTTCTTATTGTGTTTTAAGTGAGATACCTAAATCATTTCAAATTACAATAGGATTTACTTTGTTTACAACATTAAATTGTTTAAAATAATGGACTGACAACCATCTAGGAAGTATCACACTTCCCGGATCTAGCATACGCTAGGCAGTTCACTGCCCATATTGTTTAATTCCTTCTTGTGGTCTTGCTTTGCATTACAGGTAGTTCCTCCTAGCCAAAAGGAATCTCTCATGATCAGTTGTGGATTCAAAATTCATACGCATGTAACAACCCATCAACTAGCATTTGAACAGGTATTCCTCCTACACTGTTACCCTACTTGTTTCGTTAACACTCCAAAGAAGCAATCTAAGAAGAAAGGTGAAACATGTGGAGTCAAAATCATCCATAGGTCTTAATTTTGATTGATACGGGCTAAAATAGTCTCGATTAATTAAGAAAAGATCAAGTTGAAGGTTAAATCTATGTCATGTATTTAATTCAATAAGTACTTAAGGCTCAGATACGGTGGTCTATTTCTTTCTAATATGATAAATCTTGAGCTCCAAGTGTGGAAAATATAACAAATGTATGAAGAAGGTGAAAAGGGCTATAGGAGATCCTTAAGGATCAAATTAAGGTCTATGGTATCTGTGCATGATATTTTGAAGTCTTTAGTTAGGTATCAAGTAGATGTGAAGGGTAATGAGATGCATCGATAGGTTATCCATGCCTATAATGGAGAGTTATAACATGACAAAAGTCTATGAAATCTTCGCTAGTGTACTTAAGTGCCAAGAGTTTTTATGTGCATAATGAGACTTGTAGCAGGAATTAAAGGTGTGACCTTGCAAGTGTGAAGATATAAAGGCATGCTTGACAATGTATAGAGTTCTCGGGTATATAAAGGTATAAGCATAGTCATGGTTGCTTGGATAAATCATCATTGGTACATCATTGGTTGAGCATGAGAATGTGGTTAGAATGCATAGAAAAAGGTATTCCATGTTAATTTAGGTATGTTGATGAAGTTTGGAGTGTTTGTTTGAAGTATTTTACTATATATAACATTTTTATCTTATCAAGTTCACATAATACAAAAACCAATCCAAATACAAAAAAATAGGCTTGTGGAATCCTATTATGGAAGGAGAGCTATATTTGACTTTGATTCAGGTGTTATAAGTGGCAAGAATATTGGTTAGGTATAGATAATGGTGATTGTAGGTATGTTGGAAAAATGAGCAAGGTCTATGATCAAGAATATGTAGGAGTAAAGATACAGGTGTGGACAAATTGGAAGTCCACTCCATGATCATGATCTAAGGTACTATGACTTAAAGGTATGTTTTGAAGGTGTGTATTCCAATGATTTGATACAATGTTTCAAGGAAAAATTATATTACTATTCTTGAAAAATTAGAGTGTTTTAGTATGATGGCACATGTTGAGGTAGGGCTTGAATTCTCATAATATCAAGAAAATTAAAGTAACAATGTTGTAGGTTTTGTATGATTATTTTCTTGCATTGTGAGTGAAATTTGCATGACATCAGGGTTATAGATAATTTGAAGTTGAGAATTATTTTCTACAGGTCTATGAAGTCCTCTTAAAGCAAGGGGCTCTGTTATGACCCTCTAACATGAGTGTATGGTGTCAAACAATCCTAGTAAGGTAGAGTTGAAAGATGGTTTCTTACATTATTGCAAGGTGGGATAGCTATAAGAATAAATCAGTTCATATTAATACAAAGAAGACAAATTATCTTGAGAAGGTGTTTCAAGACTATGGTGACATGATTAACCTTTGATTCATGACATGTTTGCAAGGTAAGTGTTTGATTTCTACATTTTTAGCTAAAGGAGGATGGAATAATCTGAGGGGAGCTTTAAGGTGTTAATTTATGATGTATGAGAGTTTCTAGAGAAAGGAAAACTTTTTCCAATGATGCATTGAAGGATTTGTTTAGGGATCTAATTCATAATGGTTGTGTGTCATCAAGATATGGAAGTGTTAAGTCAATTTTGAGCGTATACTAGTTGAGATGGACCAAGAAAGAGGTAAGATGGTGCTTTTAGCTATAAGTCATGATTGTTGGCATGTACGAGTCAATGTATACTTATGCTTAGGGAGCGTTTAGTGGTTTCAACTTATGCAAGGTGGTCAAATCAGGTCAAGATGAATTAAAATAGGTATGCTTTGTCATTAATGAAAAAGGGGGAGAAGATTAGGTGGTTTTCCATCAATGACAAAGGGGGAGATTATTGGCGTGTTGAATTCTAGGTGTTGTCATTGATGTAAAAATTCATCAATAAAAAATAATATGTTGGATAAGTATTAGATCATGATCATTTTGTTGATGATATGGAGATTCAGGTGGTTTCATGATGGCACAAGTTGATTCAGTAAGATTGGCTTGGTTTAACAAGCCTTATCATGTGACCTATCTAGCCTAGGTGATAGTGCATGGTAGATATAACTACATGGTGAATTGGGAAGCATGTATAGGTGTGAGACATGTTGTCTATGATAAATATTGGTGCAGATTGCTCAATGAAATTTTATCATAAGCTTATTGAAACAAACTACACATAATTAACACCGTAAATTTTTTTATTCAATTTGATTCATACGGGATGATAATACATGAGAATGATTTACATATAAATAGCTCAATGATATCCTTAAATAAAGGATTTATAGTTCACCCAATCTCTACCATCTCTAGAGCATTATTATCTCCTAGAGAATCTCTCACACCCATATCTATGAGTTGTGCATTATAACTATTTCCACACTCATGTATTATTTAAATATTAAATAGTACTAGTATTCAAACCATATGTTCACACTATGAACAAAATTTTTCTAACATTATCAAGTATGTTAGGTCGTTTTGGAAAGATATGAAGTATAGGAATGGTGTTAATATACTTGGTCATGGTGCACACTAGGTCTAATCCTAGTGTTTAGAAGCCTAATTAGGCATGATAGGAACTTCGTGTATGGCTGATTCCTTGAGAATAGTTATGGAGGTATTTTATATTTTTTTCATCATGTATAGGAAGTTTTCAGAGGTTTCATGATGATTTATAGTGTTGGTTCAGTTGGTCCTAGCCTAAACCATGCAAAACCCTAAGGGATAGTCATGAAAATGAGATTGGTTGAGAATATGAAGAGATATTTGTGACATGATGATGATTGGAGATTTTATTAGGGTGTGTCACTATGTTTTTGGAAAAAACTTTGGTTTTCATGATGAATATTTTCTAGGTTTTGCTATTTTTGGTGAGACAGTGTGCTTGAGAGTGTAATTCCATCTTGAATTGTGAACTTCTGATAATCACCATGAATTGTTTGATTTCCATGGGAGCTTGTGTCTTTCAAGTATTATTTTTCATTTAGCTAAGAGAATTTCACAAAAAAATGGAGTGGTTTAATCATTAGGTGTTTATGAATGAATCTTAAGAAGATAAACAACATTTTTGTGCTTGAACCAATTTTGAAAAAATTAGGAATTAATTTCTTGGTAAGTTTCCATAACTAATTTTTGTGAAAGTATGATGTATAACACTTAATATTTCTAGAAAGGTATAACAGTATGTGGTGTCGAGTGGACGCCACATGATAAGGAAAGTTTATGAAGAAGTTCAGTTTAGGATAAGGATTCCCAAAGGAGTTACAAAATAAATGGACATTGTCTTTAACCTGGTAATTTTAATTGATTTACATGATGGTTTAAGATTACGGTGATACTTATAAATGGAAAAGTGTGCCCTATTTATGATGACTAGTCATAGGGTAGTTTTGGGACAGTTTTCGAGAGATGGTCTTAGTTGAATGCCTTCCACTTGAATTTGGAAGGAAATATAATATGTTATGGAAATTGGATTCAGATTTGTTTCGATTTGTATAAGGTTTGCCTCATGATGATTATATTTTATGGGTCATCTAGGTCAATTTGTTGAGAAGAAATATTTTTGTTTTTTAGGACAAGATTGCTCTTCTTTGAAAGGATAAGGTGAATGAGACATGAGATGGATTATTTGATGATTGATATCAGTTGGAAAGTGAATAAGGATGAATTTTTTTCCTATTAAAGGAAATTTTTAGGTCTTGTAAGTGACAGAAAGGGTAAAAACTAGTTGAGTTTGTAAACCCGCTTTCTAGGCAACTTGATTTGGTGAAGAGGAATGTAGGTTTGGTTTGTACATATAGAAATTTAATAAGATATAACATGCATAGATTTTATATAAAACTCTCTAGGATTACAAATATTGTCTACATGCCATATTTAATTTGTTCTTGGGTGGTCTTGAGGTGCAAAGGTGAAGACGAGGTCTAGGAAACCACTTTTTGTGAAGGATATGAGGCTTTTGAGTTGTGTTATAAATTATTTGATTGGAGAAAGATAATTAATGCCCATTGATTATTTTTTTATGTCATATTAAACATTTAGGATGAATTTTAGATATTTAATAATCAGGGTTTTGGCATTTATGGTTTTAGCTCATCCAAGTGATGGGGTTTTGAGTTAGTTTTGTGCATGATTGGTGGTTTTGGGCATGACCGACCTATATGGGTCGAATGGGAATGTTTTAATAAATTTATTGAAATTTTATTAAGTTTTTTTTTCGAATTATTCATGAAGGGACAACCCCCCTTATGTTCGTGAAAAGAAAATGGTATAAAAGTGAGGTTTGAGTTCATTTTTGAACTAGTAAGTTTAGAGGAAAAAATGTGACGTGCTTGAGATGGTAAATGAGATTATAAGGCATGAAATTAGATATGAAGATATATTTTAAATTATGAGGAATGTTTTATATTGTGTGTCCAAGGGTTTGAAGCCAAGTCGAGTTGAAAACAAGGAGAAAAAGTGAGGTGGGTGAATGAGGGTTTGAACAAGGGTTTGAAGGAATTTGGAGTTGAATCTTATGATCACCATCAGATGAGTGTGTGAAACATATATTCTATAACATTATGATTAAAATATATTTTTATGTTTTATATTCATTAAAGTATCTTGTTGTGAGTAATAGCAACGAGGGCTTAGGGGTTAGTGCTCCTTGTGGGGTTGGTGCCTCACTAAAGAAATCTCTTGTGATGTGTAATATTAACTTGATTATTTGTTATGTGTAATATAAAAAAATATTTTAGTGTTTTTATTCTCCTTGATGGTTTCCCACATATATCTTGTGTTATTGTGTTCTCTCTCATGGTTGTGTTATTTGAATGTATGTTGTATGATGTTGTGCACACATTAATGGTTGAATGGTTTATGATGTTTAAAGTTTTAAAGGAATGATTCACCCCCTCTAAATCCATTGTTCTTAGAACATGTAATATTCAATATAAACATCTTAATCTATGTTGTAATTACTTCTCTTTATAAACTATAATCTTCAATATTTTTATGTTGTGGATCTATAATTCAAAAAATTATTTATCCCTTTAATTTCCTAACGTGGTATCAAAGCTTGCGTTTATGCATGTGCAAGATAGAATTGGATTTTTTGAACCCACTATCTCTCATTGACCCTTACAAGCATGAGAGTAATACTGAGCATGGTCATGAGATTATGGAACATTGAACTGTTATAATCATAAAAACATGTTTTTTTATTAAAATTAACATTAGATTACCAAATTTGATTGCAATTGAGAGAAAAAAAAGTGTTCCTACCTCTTCTTTTGCATGACATTATCAAATCCGCCATAATGTAACCTTTGAGTGATATGGAGATAATGTTCTTATTCGGAAATACTATTTGTGAGTCATATATTTAGTGCATACATGTATTTTTGCTAAATATTACATATATAGATTTAATTATATTAAACCTATTTTAATGTGTTTTTATAAGTCGGTTATGTGAGTTATAATCGACCCACATAAATAGGAAGTGTGAGAGATTATTGTAGGAGGATTATTTTTAAAAAACATTGATCATCATATGAGTTCTTGACCTATAAATACGTAATCACTATGATTGAAAAATAATTAGAGTTTTCTAAATCTGTTTTCACCATGTCTTATAACTTTGTACCTCATCCTTTGCACCTTCTACACTCCCTTGACATTAATTTTATTCCTCTAAGATCTTTGCACACTTTCATCATTTCCTTGTACTCATTTCTTCCTAAATTTCTATGTGCCTATTTTCCCTTAATTTCTATTCCCTGGAAAGTATGCCTTTGTGCACCATTCCCTTTCCGTGTTGTAACCTTTTCCCATGCATCCTTCTTTGTTATGGATATCATACCATCTTATCCTCTTCTTTTTTGCTTTCTTATCTTAACACACTTCCATCAATGCCTTCAAATTTGGATGTGATTTACCTTCCTTTTGCACCTCTCTTTATCCTACAATGTCTCCACTTGCCTGCTCTTTCCTTCAAAGATTATCTTTCTTGTGCTTGATTGAGAACTTCTTCCCTTTTTAACTATTGGAATATACCTATTTGTGATCTAAAAATTTATTCCCACAAGTTCTTCATTTTGATTTTGTACATACCTCTTCCGTTACACCCTCCATTCCATGCACTCTTTGTTATATGACCTTTTATCTACGGTCACTTTCCTTCTCCTTGGCATACCAAATGATGTGCATCCACTTTATTTTATTATACATATTTTCTCCACATATTCTTATTATCTTATGGCTTCAAACCACTTTTCTTTTCTTGTTACTCTCTCCTACAACCTTTCTTCCTCACTAGAAACTTCTTATTATATCGCACATCCTATTCACACCCTTTTCTATTCTCCCTTCTTCTTCACTTGACACATCCATTTTTTCACGTTACTTCTCCTTTCCCACATACCTTCCAATTATTTCTTGCATTATCCTTTAGTATGGGTCTACTTCATTCCAGGATGCCCCCGCATCAAACATCCAGGTACTTACAAATCGAGGTCCTCATCAAGAGAATATATTGAATGATAGCATCATAGTTTGGACTACACAAGTGAATATTATTGGATCCCTCATCCCAAGAGATATATTACTCCTTATGCACTTACTTTGGTGCCTCTTCCATTATTTTTCCACTCTATTGGTCTAAGAAAATTGGATAAGTATGAGCCACGTGCAAATGTGCGCTCAACAAAAATATAGGGAACTATACAAGTATATAACAATGTGTGAAGGTTTGCATAGAAGAAATAAGAAAAGGGCACAAAGGGTTACTTGTAAGAGGTGATAAAAATAGCATTTAGCTAGAAAATTAGAGACCAGATAAAAATAGGAAAGGCGAGAGATGATGCGAGAAACAAAGAAAATCTATAAACAGATAAAACTAATGTTAAAGCACATGTAAGGCCTTTGGATAAAGATAGATTACACATCAGTATATGTAGCTAAATATAACATGGTGTGGAGGTGAATTAATATATTAATAGCACACATGTAAATAGAACAATTAGTTAAATAATAAAGCACAACTTTAAGGTACATCTGAGGCTAAGTTTAGGATATTCTATTAATAGGATAAAGCATTGTAAAGTGGTGAAGGAAAATTTCTCACTATTATATATATGTATGTTACACCTGTTATGTAAAAATTACAACACCCCTAGAATGGCCTAATTGTGAATGGGGCATGGTCGATTCTGGCCGACATGGGTCCATCTCTCAAGTTGTGGGACTTGCAAACCTGAGATGGACCTTTAGAGAAGGCCGGCTTCCTCTACCTAATCCTAATGTTAAACTACTCCTAATGCAGAAAATATGCCTAACTATAGCTATCCTAACAATTCCAAGGAGAGAGAGAGAGAGAGAGAGAGAGAGAGAGAGAGAGGGAGAGAGAGAAAGAGAGAAATTACATGAAAAGGGAAATCCTACACTTAAAAGGGGATGATAGCACCATAAAAAGGGGCAAGATACTCTATTTAGGGAGGATGAAATAGGGAAAAAGGGGTGAGGGAGGCCAGACAAATGTGACACAGACCAGATCCTAATCTACCATCAAAACTCCATGGAACACAACATCATAAACCTGCAAGTGAAATAACATCCAAAAATATAACAATAATAATGGGAGACAATAAAATACAATAAAAATGATCGAGGGTGGAAGAAACACCACAAACCACAATTTTATTGCTTCAAAATATGCATAGAGCATTACATTTGATGCACAAAGGCATAATTACATTGCTAGTCCCAAGAGAAGGTTTGTGGTTCAAATAGAGTTGAGGGAAAATTTTTGCAAGAGTTTCCCAGCGCCTAGAATGTTTCCTTAAAAATGAGGGGTTTCATTGCATTATATAGCCATTTTCACGCACCCTCATTCAAGAGGTATGGGCACCCATACAATTTTGTTTTCTGAGGGTAATTTTTTCAGAAAAGACATGGGTGCCATACCACATTAAATATAGTTGTTGGGATGTCATTTTTTCACCTACCTTTTCCTTCCTAGGACTCATGGGCCATCCAACCATATAAACCATCCAATCGTGTTGTACTGCCATCGGGCATCTAGCCTCATGACCCATATAACCATACATCACTGAAATTCAATTTGTCTAAACTTGGGGGTTAGACATTGTCCAACCCTACGACCATACATTATTGTGTTCGCCAACCAACCCTAGGAGTTACCATCTTCACATTGTGGGTCATCCAACCCAAGGGGGTTGGATTGTTGTCTATTTCTTTCTATATTATGAGCTATCGACCAACCGATGGTCATCTATCCATTGGGACAACCAATCTTGGTACCCATCCAACCTAGTGATCCATCCACCCAATGTGTCACCCATACACTTTGTTACATGTCTAATCGGGTGACTGACCAACCTAGCCGACCATCTTAGCTGACCAACCTAGCCAACCAACCTAGTTGGCCATCCTTCATCTATATGATGCTTCACGCGACCGACCTAGTTGTCCAACCCGGTTGACAAACCATGTCGACCAACCGTCACCGACCAACCACCTTTTCTCAATAATAAGCTCGATTGCCAAAACCAAGATTCATCACGGCTCGCTAGCTCATTGTGAGTAAAGACAAAATAAACTAAGCTAAAATAGGGGATTCCTTTCTCTTCTGATGGGGTTGAACTTTGATGGTCATCCGCACATCCAAGAATATGAATGGCTAAATCCATTTATGATGATTTATCCAAATTAACCTGAGGAGGGTGAATTTGGGATAATAACACCATTGCAATGATTATGAAGTGAGAGTTTTGTGATAGATATCATGTAGTAAGAAGTCTTTTATATAGATTATGTAGTGAGAAATATGTGATAGAGATCATATAGAAATACTTAGTTTGTATGAGTGTATTGGTGGATGCATCATTTCTAAATATGTAAGTCTATGTTATCTTGATGTACTATATATGTGTCTATAATGGATAACTTAGTATGGATTGCCAAGGTTAGGAGAGATGAACGTGGCATCATTGGCATCTAGATATTGATATTAATTGTATATGTTATGGAATGAATGATTAATCTACCTATTGTTATTGTTGTCATGATTTCTAATTTTGTTATCTTCTAATATATGTTGTGCAATGGTTTATGCTAATTATACATCTTTCACATCTAACAAAGATGGATCTAGTAGGTTACACATGCTTCGGGTGATCCGTTAGACATTAGTCTAAGTGATGTGCTAGCACGCCTAAATAAGTGGTGATAATAAATAAGACTACATTTTGTTCTATTTTGGGACCTATTTTATCTCCAATCGTCAAGATATGGTGTGTGCATGGTGTTCTAACTATCATTAGAGAATATTGAACTTTAGGTACATGAGGAGTAGGATGAGTTTTCTCAAATATACAACAATGGAAGTGGTTTTGATTCACAAAAACGGGTAGAGGATAATATATATGACGAGTTATATGAGACATTTTCAGTTTCTTTCCAAGTGAATTATATGAATGGTTAGCAACATACTCTCAGGATAAAGTGATTAGATTGTGGTTCAAGGGTCTTCTATATTTGACTTTGTTTGTGCTCAATTCACCATATCTTTAACCAAGCATACCTCTTCTCCATTCACCTTTTCTTGGAGGATACAACTAAGAGTACTTACTTGATGTAGATCATGTATTTACCTATAATAGGTTATTGGAACATTCCATTATATATGCTCATTCAAGTATATGTGGATAAACATAAAATTTAGACATTGACTTAGATGATTAGCCTTTGTTGTTTTGTCTCGGTAGGCATATACTAAGATTCCCTTAAGTTTGTGAACATTACACCTTTTCTTAGCCTTTCTCTTGATCCTCTCAACTAAGCACTATGCCTCTTCCATCATTCTCCACTAAACTTAATATGTATATGGGTCAACACAAGACCACTACATTGACTTCCCTATAATATCATAGCTAGTTTTCACTATGTATCCCATCCACTGTATCACCTCAGACTTCATTCATTCTCTTCTAATCCCATCACACATTTCACCACTCATTTCACCACTATACTCCATGAAAAGGCTTCATCCTCATGTCAATGCTCCACTTCATAGGCTCCAATAGGACAAATCCTTCTTCTTGAACATTCTATTATCTCTCCTTATATGGCTCATAGCCCGATTTATTCTTCAACCCCGAGTTCTTCTTCAAAATAAATTATCTTCTTGACTAGCCTAATAGGCTATAAGGTGTCAATAAGCCTAATAATATACTCATGTCTTTGTTTCATTTAAAACACCCATAAAATGTTTATTCATAATTTTTATGGTGTATCTAGACCTATGACTCTGCCTTTTTCATTGAATTTGTACTAGTTCCTTCATGCAAGCTCCATACCCTAGTATCCCTCATTGTATACAAATGCTAGTGTATCTTCAACATACATGAAATAACTTACCCTTATTATAACTTCTATAAGAACCCTTTATGGAGGCCTCTCTCATGCTTGAAAACCAACCACTAGTCTTTTGTATGGAATGACACTTCCTTAACTATGTTAGGGCTCTTTTTAGCCTAATTATGTATATTGTGAGCCTGTAACTATGAAAACGAGACTTATAGGCCTAATCATTCCTAATAATTGATGAAAATACCTTTTAAATACCTTCCTAATGATACATGTTGAGGTTTGAATCTTGACTCCTTGGATAACACTTGTATGCACTCAAATTCCTTCTTCCACTATCCTTGTACAGTCGGGAATGGTATAAGTATTATAACTTAGACACACATGTGAGTTAGAGCATAAAAATTGGCATAACCCTATAATCTATCTAGATAGATCTCCCCTTAAATTTTAATCAAATTTTGATTGATAGAATTCAAGATACTTATTTCCCTAGTTAAGGTCATGAGAAGAGAAATATGGAGTTATAGGTCACAATAGACCATTTCAAGAGCTACAAAAATTTGATCATGCTTCATTAGCCTCTGTGCACCTTTTCAACCTTTCATAGTCTTCCAATCTCCCTCATAACTCCACTATCATATTTCAAGCTATCGACTGAACAAAGCTTACACTTTGTAGGCATGGAAAAAAACATGGAAATTCTTACCAAATACACTATGAATTTGGTTCAAACCTTGTTCAGTACTTTATTCATGCTCCATTAACTTTTTACATACCTCCTCTCAAGAGAGTTTCATATTATTATTTAAAATATATCTTAGACACAATATAATAGATACCCCTAGCTTTACTCAAGTACTTCCTAGGATCTATCAACCATTTCTAGCTCTAGAAAAGACTTTAACAACTCAAAAATCTTCTACTAAAATTGGTCACATGTGAGGATAAGTCCTCCGGACCTTATTTACATAATTTTTGCTTATATGCACTAATAGGCCTTATTTAGGATTTTACACATAACACCAAATTTGAATGTTTGAAAGACAATATTTTAGACGGAAATAATTTCATAGACCCTAAGACCACCTAGACTCCAAATCTATCATGACCATACTCAATAACCACCTATTGATGCACGTGCATCAGATTGGGAAGACATTTTGTATGGAGTTAGGATATGTATCAAGCACTTGTATATCTAGATGTACATTGGACACACATTGTAGATCATTGGTGGGCATGCTTCTTGAAAAATACACATTCAAGTAGACAATATAAATGTATTTATGTCCACGGGAGGTATAATTTTAGTTCCTACATAAACCTAGAGGATCCTATTTATGCACGCTTATGTTGGATATTAAAATTTTATCGATTGAGCTTGGATAGGAAAATATCGCTATGGTAGGCTAAAACCCCACCATGCACGGGGAAGGATAAGGGTTTGGGAAGGATGGCATAGGTATAAGTGGAAGAAGGAGGAGATACTTCAATGATATAATGATTCATGAGAGAGGGAAGTTAAAAAAGAACTTAGAATGAGAGAAATGGTGCTTTGGGAGGAAGTGATGAGAACCCTTGAAAAGGTGAGGGACCACGGGACCATGTACCAAGATATTGGGGAAGTGTAGTAGAAGGAGGGGAATTGTAGTAGAAGGACCCTCTTAGCATCCGATGAGAGTGGGTCGATGAAAGAGATAGAATAGTTTGTGTGCATATAACACACCCTAGACCCCATGCCCTTTTGCTTAGTGTTCATAATTCAAAAGTGGTTATAGAATATATTCATAATGACGAGAGAGCAAGAAGGTAATAGGAAATTTCCATGTTGGGTTTGAGATATAAGAAGATACTTACGGTGTCATATTAGGAAGCACAATAGATCAAGGTAGTGTACATGGACATGAAACATGCTCCCATAATTAGAAAAAAGTGTTTTTGGCGGTGATCCAAGTGGATGAAATGTTAGGAAAAGTGTTGGTCCACTACTAAGTGGAAGTAATCCTATTAGAGGAATATTGGGACAAATATTTGGTGTGCAATATAGTTCTACCACAACCACGCAAACCATATCTTATTTAGTACCATCATTGGTTCCGGACACAAGAGGATCGAAGGCTTTGGTCCTCCCATGAGTAGAGGAAACCCTAGTGGAGGTTTGGGGTCAGGATCTAGTCCACCCCTAAGTGAAGGAAATCTAGGACAATGGAGTAATCCATCACCACAAAAAAATCCTCATATTTTATTTGATATGTCACTCCACTTACCATAGTATCGAGGTGTGGAAGATGTAGCAGAGCATGTGCACAAGTGAAAATTTTGGGGAGGGCCAAAGGAATAAAAATATTAGATATGAAATTGAGTTAGTTTGATACCACACTTTAAGGTCGTGCACACAGTTGGTATAGAAAATATGACCCACATAAGACAATTGTATACTATAATGCATTGTGAGCCATATTTCTAGTTGAATTCCACATACCGAATTTGAGTAGCAAAGCATTATCTTAGTAAGCGATATTAAACAAGGTTTAGTTGAAAGTGTCAAGGAGTATGATGCAAGCTTCAAGAATTTTTGTCTAAGCTTTCCTATGACATCCACGACCATCACCATCCATAATGGTTCTTTGGAGGATTGTTGACACCATTTGTAATGGCATTATCACATAATACCTTCATAGATCAATGTGAGGATTTGAAGGTATCCATGTGTGCAATGGTGGTTGGAAGTGTAGATACTAGAGTGAGCCCATTCCTTGAAGCTCATATTATAACCATTGCTACCTGGCTAGATAAGTTGTATGATAATTCTATGTATGGCACTTACATTGGCCTTTGGTGTACTGAATATGATCTAGAAGGGAACATGAAGGATATCTATCTTCATAGGAGTGTACACATGTTACTCTCACTTGCAAAAATTCCATAAGAACCATGACATCCAAGACTGCCCTCTATTGCAATGTGTAACATAGAAGGTGTCCATGTATTGTAAGATTTGTGATGCAAACACCCATGATACAACTAATTGACCATCATAAGGCTTATGAGACGGGGTTGTGACAAGCTAGTGCAGAGAGTAACTCGAGAGGTATTTGCACAAAAAATGACTATATTGGATCTAGATAGAATAGTGGCGATGGCAATAAAGGTAATGGGGGATACCATTGAGGATATCATGTCCCTCTTGGAGGTAAATTTATTGGAATGATGTGCTACATATGTGGGTCACTAGACCATTATCAACATGAATGTGTGATGAACTAGTCCTATGCATAGTGTGGTAAAGGTAACAAGGTTGAAGATTACTTGGATTTGTGTGCATACATGTGAAAAAATAAGAAGGATAAAAGCACAAAAATTGTTCAAGTTGAGTGTGCTCAGTAGGGATAATGACAACCTAAGAATTTTGTGGATACATAACAACCATTATTGGTCACTATGTGCACCCAAGTTTTACATGCACATGAGTAAGGTAGAACAAATCCACTCATCATAATGGAAGAAGTGGTACCATCAAAAAATATACATATCTAGGGTAGAAAAAAAGAGGTATTTTAAGAAACCATGGGCTTAATTAGAGAGCTATAAGGGAAAATATTGTACTTAAAGGAATAATCGCGGGACAAAGATATTGTGCGACATCTTGAGGTACATGATAAGTAAATTTATAATCCCCGAGAATTTTGTAGGATGTTAAGGCATGAGAATATCATACCTCTTTTAAGGGAATGGTTGAGAGAAAAGGTGTCACGCGTGTCTCCAGAATGAGGGAACCATATCCTCCATGCAAATTTTCCACCTCATGATCATAAGTATGGCAAGAAAATTACCGTAGATATGGTTATAAATGGATGGTTGGTAAGTGACATTTTGAGTGATACATGTGTTGAAGTTAATGTACTCACTCTTGATGCTTGGAATCAAATGGGACTACCAAAATTACAACCATCCTTAAGTTTGTTGTATACTTAAAACAAGATAAAAGTTATGCCCATTGGTGTGTTGAAGGATGCAAGGATCATAATTTAGGGAGAAATTTCCTTTGGGGACTTTGAGGTACTGGAATTGGTAAAGGATGAAAAATTTCTTGCACTACTTTTATAACCTTGGTGCTATGAAAATAATGCATACTTGCAATTTAATAAGCATTATGTAAATTTCAATAATGCAAAAGAATGGGTTGTGATCCCTATGGATGACAAAAATATTACACCTTACATAGAGCCGGTGAGTGAATAGGACCCTAGATTAGATATATGCATAGACAGTGCACAGTCCAGAACGTGTGGAGACCAAAAAGGAGGGAGTGATTAATTAGGGAGATGTGCATTTTGTTAGTGATACTACAAGTATATCCTATGAAAATATGGATCATGGTACTTATCAAATGGTAATTCAAGAATGTCATGGAAGAGTGACATGGGTAATCATGCCACAAACAATAAGGAAAATGGGGAAGTGGATCTACGAAGATACACTCGAGAGGAAAAAATTGAGACTTTCTTACGTGCAATGGAAGAGAAGTTAAAGAACAAAAGAGATATGTAAAAAAATTGGTTTAATCCTTAAGGGTGAAAACAACACATTGGTGTGTTTTTTTATACGGATAATCTACTTGGATGGTGCAAAATCAAAGGTGTTTTTAGACAAGTTTTTTCAGGAACAATCCTCCTTCTGAAATACCAGCTTATGATGGGAAGGCATCTCCTAAGAGCCACATCCAAATTTATGAAAAAAATTGGATGAAGGGTCCTGAGGTGCTACCCCCATTACTTTGGGTACACAAGTTCTATTCTACACTGCATGAATGCACGCGTGCATGGTACATACATGTGGAGTTGAAGCAAGAGATAGTGAGATGACATGACTTAACCTCCAGTATCATACACAACTTACTAAACCTCATGTACATGAAGCATTACAATTAATGAAGTTCATCAAGCTAGGAGATGACGTGAAGGCAAAGGAAATCATGACACAATTGTATGATGAAAATATTCGGAAATTGAAGAGATCCTTATGGATCGTTCTGAAGAGAGGAGAAAGGAAATATTTTCTACATAATAGATAATGATGTGGTGGAGGATCTCCACAAAAGCATTAACATGGTGAACATGAAGTCCTTGATACATCCAATGAGAAATCACATGCATTTCATGAGCCATGAAGATAAAGAAGGTAAACATTGGGACTGATGACACAATAAAATAAGAAATGATTGGTTATTATTGGTTTGAAGTAGAAGTTACTAAGATAGTGGAACTACTATGAGATTTCCAAGAACTATTTCCAAGAGGGTACTATGAGTTAAATGGTATCTATCCATTTGGGAGAAATGAATATAAAGCTTAAGGATGACATGTGACCAGTACGAGGCCGTACATAATGAATCCTAATTTATGTGTCAAGGTGATGGATGATATTTACAAGATTTTAAAGGTGGGAATTATTGAACATATTGAACAATCACAATGAATTAGTCCAATGGTCATAATCATCAAGAAGGATGGGAGAATAATAATTTGTGTTGACTATAAAGTTTTAAATGCTTCATGCTTCATGCATCATTGATCCTTTTCCTACTTCATTCACTCAAGATATACTAGAAGGTTTTGCAAGGCATAAGATTAATTATTTCAATGATGGATTCTGGGGCTATCATCAAGTCAGGATCATATGAAAAGACCAAGTGAAGACAAAATTTGAAACAGAATGAGGATGTTATACATACACGGTCATGTCTTTTGGATTAATAAATGAGATGACAATGTTCTCATGGATTATTGTATAGGAATTTCATGATTTCATCCACAAATTTATTCAAGTATATTTGGATGATGGACTATATATGGGCTAGTTAAATATCACTATGATTGTCTCAAATTAATGTTTGAATGGTGCAAACAATAAAATATATCCCTCAACATTAAGAAATGTATTTTTGTAGCACCTTTTGGAACTCTATTGGGACATATCATATATAAAGAATGGTTTTGATAGATCCGAGAAAAATTACAGTCATCTTAGGGTTAGAGGAACCAAAAAATCAAAGCAAAGTGTGCAGATTCCTTGAGCATACGGTGTACTACCAGAAATTTATTAATGGGTACACTAAGATTGTGGTGTCACTAGAGGAGCTACTAAAGGAAAGAGGAAATTTCTATTGGAAGGATGTGTAGTAGAAGACATTTGAAACCTTGATGGAGAGGCTAACCAAAAGGCCCATTTTTCACTTCCCTTCTTGAAATTTACCATTTCATGTGCATGTGGATGCTTTTTGCATAACAATTGGGGCAATATTGGCTAAACCAAAAGAAGGCAATGTGGACCATCGTATATGTTTTATGGGTAGAAAGTTGATCTTTGACCAAACAAAATTATAAAACCACAGAGCGCAAGAAATTTTCAATAGTGTACATGCTTCCAAAATTTAGATAGTATATGCTAACAACACCATTTGTATTTTACACGATAATACGATGCTTAAGTATCTAGTAAACAAGCTAGTTTTTCAAGAGTTCATATGTTATTGGATTTTGTTATTCCAAAATTTGATTTGTCGGTCATAGTCAATCCTGGAAAAAGTAATTTGGGACTAGACCACTTGTCATGGATCAAATTTGGTGAGGACGCGCATAGCATAAATGACACTATGATGATTCCTAGTTATTCATATTACAATGTGTACCATCTGATTTAGAGGATATTGTTGTATTCTTGCACATATGTATAACACATGAGGGAATGAAAACATTGGAAAAGAAGCAATTAGCTATTCATATTTAACCTTATCAGTTGGTAGGAGGTGACCTGTAAAAAATGGGAAGAGATGAAGTATTGTGTAGATGTTTCCTAAAGCATGAGTGCTAAGAAATTATGGAGGAAGTGCATGGCAGAATAACAAGAGGAAATTATGCGGGTGAGGCTATAGTGGACAAGATAATTTTGGTAGGACTTTTGTGGGAAACATTTTACAAGTATAATAAAGAATTTTTTAAATCATGTGATAATTGTCAAAGGATAGGAAAACCGGGACAATGTGATGAGATTCCATTATGACCCATAACAAGTGCAAAACCTTTTGAGAAATGGGAAATTGACTTTCTTGGACAAATTACACCAGTTATGTGATTGAAAAGTGTGCATTACATCATCACTTACTTTTATAATAATAAAATGGCTAAGTATTAAGAGTGTGTGAGGGAAATGAGGTGCGCAAGTGGAGTGTGTAAATGCACACGAGGACCGATAGAATTGGCGTGTGGAAGTCTTGCACCTAGGAAGACAAAACCCAAGAATTAGCCAATTTTGTAGACTAGGGGCTAAAATAGAAAAACAAGTTGGAGTGCATCTCAAGAAAAGGATAAAAGCATGAAAAATTGGTAGCCAAATAAAGGTTATTTTTGGATAAAAGCACATTTAGAATGAAGATGAAGGGTCATGCATGGATCAAACCATTAATAGGATTAAAGTAAGACTTATTTATAGGATAGTATATTATTAGCTGCATTATAAAGCATGCATGTAGTCTATTTGGGACATGCCTAGGAGAGTGCATAGGTGGTGAAGGGAAATTACCCGGCCCTATATATCTATTATATGTCATTATTTTGGGTACCATGACCATGTCCCATCATTCATGGTTAATCTTGAGAGTCTTTTATATGGGGTTATGAATTAGGGTTTGACATCTTTGGCGCATGTTCCAGCACCATGGTATATCGATGTGTTCAACTTCTCTCATTTAATATTTTTTATAATTGAACATGGAGGATGGATTATGATTTTTGATGTATCTAAGTATGGTGATTACATAGTGCAATTGATCGAATTTTTATCCGATCTATTATGTTTCCTTATTACATGTGTTTCTAATATAAGCTCATGATATTATATATGAAATGTTTAGTACATGAATTTTTTCTTTTATAATGGTTATTATAGATATGTATGCTAGCATATTGACAATAACCCATAAAGGAGGGACCTGTAAACTTCACATGTTTCAAAGAGAATTTAGATTTGTCGAATGAGGTAACAACACACATAAAACTTGAGTGAGAAAATAAAAGACTACATTTTGGTTCCATTTTTGGGACCTCTTTTCAAATTATCTACTAGGATGTTGCATATAGATGGCATATCAATTAACTATGGAGAGCATTGAAAGTTGTGTGGAAGATAGAAAAGATAAATTTGCACAAATATATAGCATTGGACTTAATTTCAATGCAATCCAAAGTAAAGTGCGAAGATAATATTTATCATGAGCTATATGAGACATTCTTTAGCTTATTTCCAGTAGAATTATATGAGTGGCTGGTAACATACACATTAGGGAAGAATTTGGATCTAAGGACAAAGATTTAGACACGGGAGGATTACTAGAATCTGTTTGATGTCGATGTGGAGTGGAGTAGAGTTGTAGATCATTGGTGGGTTGAAGTGTTACATAATTATACATAAGAGTATGTTATTTCTACTTATTTGTTTCTATGCGCGAGCTTAGAGGAAATTATTTTCATGCTATGTCGTGGAAATTAAAATCTTGATCATAAAACTAGATTTAGAGAGCATCCTTATGGATAGGTAAACCCCCACCACGCGTAGGGGTAGGAATATGTATAGAGAAATATTGTAGACACGGTGGAATATAGATAGAGAGAGGCAAGAAAAATTAGGTTTAATGAAGTGTGAGAGAGAGAAATGGCATGTGCACACGACATTAAGGAGTCCCTCATGTTGGGGGGAATGATGGCTCACGAAGGTTTTGAAACTCTCGTGGAAGACAAGGCGTTGCATCATCGAGGTCCTCTCAACTTTGGGAAAGTGCAGTAATGATTCCCCTTGACTTCAAATGAGAGTGTGTTAGAGGAGATAACGAGGACCACAGGCACACATCTTATCCCACATATCCACCTTTCCCTTATGTTTGGTGTTTCAAATCCATTGGTAGTTATTGAGAAGCATGATAGTGAAAGTAGGCAAGTAGAGATGAGTAGATAACATCTTGCAATGAATTCATAAGGGAATTCGGATAGTAGTGCACCCATGACAACTTAGCAAGCACTTTGGTGTTTGGAAATTTGGATGCAAAGTTATTTCAGGGGAATAATCATATAAAAATGTTAGCGCCTGCAGACCATTGGGAGCACATATGTGGGTGTTCAACTGCCCGGATGGTAGGTTTCAGTTCAATACTACAACCGGGACATAAGGGAGTACGTAAAATGGTCCACACCCATAGTAGGGGCAAAAGTGGATTAGGAAAATTAGTATTATCATGAGGAAATAATGGTGGAGAACCTAGTTCTAGATTTGGAGGATAGAGCCCACATCCAAAATAACCACCTAATAAACCTTTTTAACCACAACATACACCTCGGGTTTTTAATGATACATCTTTCCACTTGCCAAAGTATAGAGGTACTAAAGATGTAACAGAGCATGTACAAAAGTGTGAGATACTATGAAATGCTTAGGTAATTACATCCTCAGATAGGAAAGCAAGTCAATTTGCCACTACTCTTCAAGGCCTTGCACACAGTTGGTATAGGAAGTATGATCCACATAAGACTATAGAAGAATAAAATTCTTTGTGCACTGCATTTTTGGCATAGTTTCACATTCCATAGTTTTAGTAGTAAATCATTAGTGCACTTAAGTACATTAACAAGATCTTATATGAAAGCCTAAAGGAGTATGATGCATGGTTTAAGACTCTGTTTTCTAAATTATCTTATGAAATTCGTTAAATTTAGCATGTGTAGTGGTTCATTGGAGGATTTATGAATATCTTTTGTAGAGGTTTGTCTCATAAGAAGTATACTGATCCACACAAGGCCTTAGAAGAAGCTCTGCATGTTGAAGCGGTTGGAAGTATGGTTCTTTGGAGTGAGCCCATTCTTAGAGGCACAAATTACAGCCATGGAAAATTAATTGGAGAATATTTCTTTTAACTTGACACATGATATGCACAATGGTATATGGTGCACATATTATGAAGTTGAAGGACATATTAAGGATAGTTTCCCATGTAAGTCAGTGCATACATTGTTACTAGATTTTGAAGTCTATTGCCTGAACCATGATGTCCAGGATTTTCCTCTTTTGCAGTGCATGATTAAGAATAATGTGTCTATGTATTTTAATATTTGCAGGTCCCATACTCATAACACCACTTATTGCAGATATATTCATCACATCCATGAATCCATTAGGATAGGAGTGCACTAGAATAGTGTGGCGAGCAGATCCAAGGAACAAGAAGGAAAAAATAATGAAGGGCACAATAATGGGGATAATAGGAATGGAGGCTTCCAAAATGGATATCGAGACCAAGGTTAAGGTGATGGTGGAGGTAGATTCATGTGAGGGAAAATTTATACTTTTGGATCTCCTAATCATTATCAACGTGATTTCCCTCATAATACAACTTGCTCATGGTGTGGGAAAAACATAAGTTAGAGGATTTCCTGTATCTGTATGATCACATGAGTAAAAACAAGAAGATGGACAAGGGTGTGGGGATGATCAAAGTACAACATGACATTGATGATTAGTGGATTCCTAAGAAGACAATTCATCCTAAGTTATAGGATTGTATTAGTTACTACATGCACCGAGGCCACACGCACAAACGAGCCTCACGAAGGTTAAACCACTCATCATACTAGGGGAAGTGATACATTCTAAGTATCCAAATACTACACATAAGAAGGAAGACTACGAGGAGATAGTGAGAGTCATCGGGGACCTTCGGGAGAGAAATAATGCTTGAAAGAGTAGGTGCGCTAGAGGAACATGTAAAGAGAGTTGAGATTGCATAGAATGATGTGGATGACTTGAAGGAGGTGTGTAGGACGTTTCTCTAGGAAAATATCATTCCACTACTAGGATAATGGCTACGATAGAAGGTACTACGTGTTGGAATTGAGCACGAGAGATAGATACTTCATGTAAAACTACTGCTTAAGAGTCATGAATTTGATAAGGAGATTACACGTGATGTAGTAATTGATGGGTGGTTTTTACACAACATTATGATAGACATAGGTGCAGAAGTGAATGTGTTGACTCTGGATGCATGGAATCATACGGGTTGACCAACATTACAGCCATCTTTGAATGTGCTATATATGGAGAATAAAACTAGGGCTATGCTTATTGGGGTAGTGAAGGATGCATCCATTAGCATTCAAGGAGCCAAGTTCACCAGAGAATTTAAGGTATTAGAGCTCACATAAGTAAAAAAATCCAACATTACTTGGACGAACTTGGTGCTATGGAAACAATGTTGATATGTGCTTTAACAAGAGGTACATCATTTTTGAGAACAAATATTAGCGCATGATCATACCCCTACATGATAAGAATACAAATCCTTATTGTGAGACCTTGAGTGAAGAATAACTTAATAGAATATATCTCAGCCAATGTGTGATCCAGAGGATGTGGAACAATCAAAGGAAGGTGCCCTTGATGGGAAGGTGCACGATCATAAGTGACACTACTAGTGTTGCTTGTGATAACTGGGCTCATGAAACATATGAAATGGTTGGGTGTGAAGTTAAAGGGAGAGTCACTAGAATGATTAGGCCATGCATGGTGAGGCGGTTAGGATCAACTCAAGTACCAAGGTATATTGGTGAAGGGAAACTTTAGAACATCTATCCTATGTTTGTTAGAATAGAAATCACCCCATTATGCTTTTACCCATAGATAATTAAATATTAACTATTTAATTATATTTTCTACATATATCCTAACCACTTATCTACACCCATATCAATTCCTGTCCCTCTCCATATCTATTTATCCATATTTATCCCCCTATTTAATTTTTCTCCTCCCAATTCCTAAATTATATCCATCTATCCCCCATTATTTTCTCCTCCCCAATAGGATATTTCCCATATTTGAGGTGGAAGGATCACTTCATCTTCCCAAAAATCATCCCTTTTGGCCATTTTGGGAGTCTGTTCCCTGATCGGTCGGTCCTTGATATCTTCTCGGTCGATGCTGATTTTTGAGAGATCGGTGCCGACGCCGATTTCATCTCGGAGTGGCGCCAATTACAAATAGAAGGCGAATTCGAGTTACGGTTAGATAGTGAGACAGAGAGAGAGAGAGAGATAGAAAGAACGAGAGAGTTTTGAGCATCAAGTTTGAGCATTATCTATCAAGTGAGAGCGAATCCTATCCAAACCAATCCCTGAGAGGAGTACCGTTACTCTGCTCCTACCACATCGACATCGTGAGTCTCCATCGATCTCTTGGTGACTCTGTTCCTACATCCAGCATAGGTGGAGCCTTGTCAGTATCCCTACGGCTCTTGCAGATCCAGTGGAGATCGATGATCTAGCTTCCACTGTCTGTTTCTCAATCTTCTGTAATTTTCCCCAAGTCGACACCGATTGTACCCAGTCGATGTCGATTCTCTCTAGTCGATGCCGACCTATCTCAGTCGACGCCGATTCTTCTCAGTCGATGTCGATTTTCCTAATCGGCACCGATCTTCTGCGGATAGGTAAAATAATTTAGGGAACACAAATATAGCATTGTTTTCACACTTTCCTATTTTTATTGGTTTCTGTCTGTTGTTTACTTTTCTATCTGTCATTTTTAATCAAAATATAGACATTTACTTACATCTTTTATCATGTATGCTTCTTTCCTTAATTGAAAACATGGGTGACATCCTGTGAGAGGAGCTTATCGCTTCCGGACCACTTTTTGGGGGCGAGTCCACCCAAATATCTTTTAACGTGGTCTTTTTCTGTCAAGCATCTGTGTCTCGTAGGTTTCTTGGATCTACTTTGCAGGATCACTCGTGTGCACCCGTCTTGTCTACATCGGCTTTCTTTTCCATCTACATCTTCGGATCTTGTCTTTCAAGTATCGATTTCATTTGAGTTTTTCAAGGTTTTTGTGTTTAGTTTGGTACATTAACTTGGACAGGTAACAAGCGTGAAATTCTTGATCTACATTAGCACACCGGTGGGACCCAACCAAAGTCCCTTATTGGTAAGTTCATTTCTTTTCAGTTTTGAGCTTCTGTTCTATTTCTTCGTTGCTTTTCATCAGTTCTCCGTAGCATTTCCTTCTTTCATTTTGGTCTTGCTTCTTTCACTTATAATTCACAAAGTTAAAGTTTCTTCTTTCTTGCAAAACTAAATTCCAATTCCTATTCCAAAGATCAATAAATCTTTCATTTGATTTCAAAATTGCATTCTTGATCCGTCTCTTTTTGCAAAATTGTTATTTTATTGAAAGTTTTCTAGTTCTTTAAATAGAAATTTTCATTCTACTATCATCTGGATATATCTTTCTGGATTTTTGGGTGTTTGCTTAACCTTTTCTTGTGGAGAACATTGCTTGTTCGTGGGATTGTTTGAGGGGAAGAGCTCAACAACGTGCTTTTTGAAGTCCACACACCTTGGAGAGCTAAATCTACAAGTATTCCTCTTTTACGGTGTTTTCTCCTTTTTAAGAACTTAAAAAGAACTTGTTTGTTTGTTTTCTATCACATTCAAACATTTCGATTTTGGTGCTTAAAAAGAATTTAATCACATTGGGAAAGAATTTGTTTGACTTGTCTTCATCGAAATCCAACACTTCGTTCTTAGTGCTTAAAAAGAACTTTTCCTTTGTCATTTCTATTGTATGTTATTCATCTAGTTTTCTAAATAGGCTGGAAAAATTAATCAAAATCGGTAGTGACACTATTTGATTTTTATTTTCACCCTTGCACACAAAGCCAAAATCACTAGGTATAAAGCATCAAAACAAAAATTCCTCCCCTAGCCTCACCTACTTGGAAGTGACATCCAAGAGGAAGAGCCTACGTGGTACTCGGGCCGTGCTATAAATTCACGGAAGTTCTGGTATATATTGGCAAAGCACCCGACTCCCTTATCGCAGTGGTGTGTGAAGTGTGGGGTAGGCCCCTATATCAAGCCACGTACTGGTCTTTTACTGAAGTGCCTTCGGGACTCCTCACCAAAACATTCCCCAAACCATCCTTAGTTTGGCTATCTGAGTAGTTCCTGTTCTAAAAAGCCTTCCCTAATATTTTCTTTCTTAAAAGTAGGAAAACTTAAAAGAGATAATCACCTACACTGCTTGAATTATCTGTGCATTAGTTAGGTCAATCTTCTTTTTCTATATTTCTACTTGTTTATGACGGTCATCACTCGGTTACAATCTAGAAGAATGGCTCAACTGGCCCCTTCTTCCTCCGAGATCACCACTAGTGTGGATGTTTCGGCACCCCTCGGGTCTTCCTCGGGACCGCTATTAGTTGGTTCCCCATCTTGGTCATATAATCCTTTCTATCAGCCTAAAGCAATCCCATCACGTCCAGCTTCCCCTAGTCCTTCAGAAATATCATCTGCTTCTGATATAGAGTATGTTCCTCATGGGGATCCTGAATTTCAGGCACTCCTTGATCGCAATCGGTAGCCCTTATGGACTACCTAGTACATAAGTCCATTCGAATATCTGATCAGGGACCACCAATCCAGCAAGTTTACGATTATCCTCGTGAACCATCCCAGGATTTTGTAGAATAGTTAGCATCCTTTTTCTCACCTCGAACCATGGAAGAGGGTGGCACACTTGTGCCTCCTTTTTCTCTTCCACTGACCATGTCAACTAGTTCTCAAATAGTCTTGCCTATTCCTAACGCCATGCTTGATTACCTCGACTATTCCACAACCTACTTTTGAGAAGTCCTCTTCTCTATTATATAATGGGGCATCTGCTCTGCACCCATGATTCTTTGTTAATTCTTCTATGCCATCCATTACGTCCAGGGTCAGTACCTCTTTATGAGTCAACCCCCTTCAACGAGTCAGTTGGTTCCTGCTTCTCGTCCTCCAGTTGGTCTTTCTTCCAATGTTCCAGTGATAGTGACCTTCACCCATCCTCTAGCATCGGCACCCTTAATAACCAATCCGGCAGTCAAAAGCCTCATTCAGACCTTGTTCCCCACCATGTCCAATCAAATCAATACCCATGTTCCTCAATCCATTCCGATTCAGTCGACAAGTGTAGGAGCCCACCAATCACAGGCTCGGCTTTCATTCAACCACCTTTTTCTCAACCACTTGTCATCTCATGACTGTTTATACACAGGCTCCTTCATAGCAAATACCTCACCAGGCATCACCCAGAACACTGGTTATTCCTCTTACCATCTGTTAATCAACAGATGAATCCCCGTTGATGCCTCAACAAAATCCACCATTCACTTCTTATGTAGGACATACCAGTATGCCTCCTCCTCAATCTGACGTGGTCCAAATTCTTTTCAAGAAAATCGTAGACTTAGAAGCCTCCACCAAAGGGGCTCATCCTTCATACTCTTTTGAAGAAGTGTGTAATGAACCCATTCATCCATCAGTGGCTTTTAAGCCTTATCCTCCCCAATGGGAACTTCCTAAGTTCTCAAAATTTCATAGTCGGGAGGATCCTCACAGCACCTGAGCATTCAAACATGCTTGCTACCTGATAGTCAGGATCAGGAGCTTATGCTCCGTACTTTTCCTATGTCTCTAGTAGGGCCTGCTTTAGATTGGTACAATAACATTCCTCAACATTCCTTGTTTTCTTTCTCTCAATTGGCCCAGATGTTTGTTGAAAACTTTTCAATAAACATCACACATAAGATCTCGATTACAGATCTTTATAACATTCGTCAATTCGATGATGAGTCTATTACAGACTTTGTCGCTCGTTGGAGAGGGATAATAAACCAATTGTCTTTCTCCCTTCCTCAATCTCAACAGATCGAGTTGTTTACTCGATCTTGTGCTAATCATATTTCTTCCACTTTAAGGATCCAAAATTTTCATACATTTGAAGAAGCCTTTACGATGGCACGTAAACTTGAGTCCCGTGCCATTGAACAAGGGAAGTTAAAACTTCACTCTAAATCTAAACCAGATTTTTCTCGGTTTACAAAATCAAACCCTTCCACTTCTAAAGACAAAAATCAGGGATCCACTAATGCTATCGTATTAAAAACACCACGTGCCGATAACAGTTCTAATCAAACACCATGGAGAGACTCCTCATCTTCTCGAAAAGGACCCTCGTCATCTCGATCTTTTACTTCGTTGGGGGAATCATATGCTTCTATCTTAGAAAAAATGTTGGAAGTTCACATGATTGAACTTCCCCCCATTAGAAATTTTGATGAAAGCCAAGAACGTCCATTCTGGTATAGGGAAAATGACTTCTGTCATTATCATAGAACCAAAGGCCATGACATTGAGCGATGTCAAACCTTCAAAAATCTTGTCCAGAAATTCATTGATAAAGGTGAGCTCATTCTGGATAACCCAAATGCTCCCCCAAATCAGGTGCTTGATGTTTTTAAACAACCTTTTCCTAATCATTCCCGAACCATGATGCTTCAGAGTCTCAAAAACCAAACACTCATACTATCAGCTTCATTTCTACTGAAGAATATTCTTCTAAAACTAAGCCATCTATGAACACATCGACTGAATCAGAACCTCTGCCACTCCACTAATCGTTGGGATTCCATCATCTTCAGACACCCCATCTTTGAATATTCCCACATTGTTAGAGATGGATTCATCTCCCTCTGCCTCTTTATCTGATCTTCCATCTATTCTTGAGACAGTGTCATCCTCATCTGTCTCATCGTCAGATATTCTTTCGATGCTCGAGGTAATTACATCTCTTCGAGTTTCCACCATGAATACATCTACTGTTTCTCCCATTTTTTTTGTGACTATGCCATTGGTAAACATACCTATAGTTGTACCAACTTCAATGGAAGCGTCTTCGATTTTGACTCTTCCCATTTCCTTTCCCACAGTAGTTACACCCACAAATTATTGTACCAGAAGTACCTCCCTCACAAGGAACTACTCCTTCATCATCCACTTCTTCCATCACCGATACTATTTTGCCTATTAAGGGAAAATCTAAAGAAATAACATCGGCACCTACACTCTCGGTTCCTGGACTTAAACCAAGACAACTAAAGTCTAACGTTACATCATCAACACCTCCTCATCTCCTTCCCCGAAAAGGCTACAATCACCTTATGCGGTTGAAGTTGTCACCATCCCTGAAAAAGGAAAACCCATATTTGGACTATTAAGACTCTTGGTGCCTTCCCTCAAAAAATCTCTTTTGTGCCTCATAAAAGATTGGATTTGTCAACTGGGAAGGTGTCTTCTTCTACAATACCATCAGAACCATCATCCTCTTCTTCTACAACACCTTCTTCGTTGGTGCCTTGTAAAGTGAATTCACAGACTAGAGAGGCATCACCTCTTTTATCAGGACCATCATCTTCGTCACCAAAAGCCAAGGTACCCTCTGTTCCTCTGATCAGACCTATTTTGGGAGCTCCTCCCTCATCTAAATCAGCATTATCTAAATCGTCATCTATTTCGATCAAGCAGCCTTCCCTATCTCTGAAGACCACAACACTTGTCACATCTTCATCTTCTTCAAAATCTATCTTAGGAGCTCCTCCTCCGTAGAAATCAATCATGCCTCACTTGCTTCCATCTCAAGTGTCCAAGGCTACTTCTCTCGATGTCTGAAAAAGTAAAATGATCCCTAAAAAGACTGTCAAACCAGATATGCAGGTTCTTTTACCTCGGCAGTCCATGGAGGTAAGAGAGGCACCTCCGTCATCTCTGTCCTCATCTTTGTCTACTAGATTCTATACCGAGATTCTTCGCCAACTTATCCAGTCTTCATCCATATCCCTTCCTCGATCAAACCCTATAATCCTAAAGGAGTAAAACCTTCCTGGTTCAACTCTGATTTGATTTGTGCTTACCATCGCACCCCAGGACATGACAGGGATGTAAAGCCCTTGATCTATCGTTAATGAGTCTTTTGGAAGAAAGTGATCTTCTACTGGAAGAAGAGGAGGAACAAGTATCTCCTATCATCTCAACCACATCTGAGCCTCAACGATCTACTCAGGCCTCTAGTTCTACTAATTCCACACCGGATGGTCTTCCACCTTCCCAAATCGACACGATTCATATCACCACTAGAACACAACAATATGATAATCTATCATCATCTCGGCCACGGGTTGTCATTTTTGCAGCCCCTGAAGGCATTCCTCCTTCCACATCAGCCTCGAGACCTAGGGTCTCTATTCATGCTTCACCTCAGGCTCAGATTCCCGTGTCAGTAGAGGAGAGTGTTATGAAACAACTTACTCATGCTCGGTCAAAATGTCTCTTTTTGACCTCATTCAATCATCTCCATAGCATCGCCAGGCTTTGATTGATAATCTGCACCATATCGCAGTGAATTCAGATGAGCCCCAACCTTTTGAGATGATTGTTGGATTGAATAAACCATCAACCACCATTTCTTTTGAAGATTCAGAAATTCCTTCCCTTTCTTCCGAGGATTTGGAGGCTCCCCTCTTTATCACAGTTCAAATCAACAACACTATGTTAAAATGCACTATGATTGACAGTGGTGCTGCACTTAACGTCATTTCCTCACACACATTCGAGAAACTTAAGTTACCAAAGAATGTAGTGTCACCCCCACCTTTCACCCTTCGATCATTTAACGATCAGTTGGCAGTTACTTTAGGAACTGTGGTCCTGCCCATTCGAGTAGGTAAGAAGCTGCTTCACGAACTCTTTTACATTGTTGAAGGGAAATTCCACTACAATATGATCCTCGGACGCTCCTGGATTCATACAATGCATTGTGTCCCATCAACCCTCCATCGATGCTTAAAATATCAGTATGAGGGAAAAATCTATACTCATCCAGGAGATCCTTTTCCTTCCGCACAATGCGACATGACCATAGGAGTGCCCCTCTAAAGGAGAATGCTTGTTCTCCTGACGAGGCTTCATCCTCTTCCATACCTAACAAAACTACAGATTTACAAAATCTAGAAGAGACATTGCAGCGTTTCTCACTAGGAGAGCTTCCTCTTCTTTCTTTTGATGCCCATCTCAAACCTAATGAGTATGGTAGACCAGACAAACAACCTGAATATCAGCCAGGTCTTGGTCATGTCATCACCATTGGTCTACCCAATCAACAGACTAACTTCATTTACGGTGGTCTTGATACACCTCACTATCGCCGGATTCTCCTCCCTAGGGCCAAACCCTATTTAGCAGGGTTTGATTGTCTACAAAATCCCACGTTTGCAAAAACTTATTTATATCGATGCGCGTGGAAGGGTTTTGGCCTGGGAAAGTATGAACAGGGTGTGCATGACCTCGCGTCCATTCCAACTCTCAAACCACATCAAAAATTTGGTTTAGGATTTAAACCTCTTTCAAAAGCCACCATCACTATTCTCGATGAGCCTCTCCCCATTGAGGAACCATCTTCTCCGCTAGGTCAGAAGCATCATTTGATGTGGATGATGCCATTTCCATCCTGTCTAACTTTTTTTTAGTCAATACCATTTCCTTAGGGCCATTGACCTATAAAACTAATAACAAATCCACTTCCATACCATTAGTCTTCCCTGAAATAGTTGGAGATGACTCTCCTACTATCAACACTATCCATTGTGTGGATGATGATTCTGTCCTCACCTATCTGGGGGTAGAGGATTCCTATCTTCCTAAAACCATTCCTTCTGACACATCTATGCTTCTTAATGAAGCCACTGTCGATCTTAATATAGGGACTTCTAAAGACCCTCGCATCATTAAGGTCGGCCAATCTCTTAATCCATAAGAGTTAGGAGACTTTACCACTTTTCTTTCCAACCATCATCAAGCCTTCACTTGGTCATATGAGGATATGCAGGACTCGATCCCGATATCGTGGTCCATAATATCGTTACTCTTCCCGACATCAAACCGGTTAAACAAAAATTGCGTAAAATGCACCCTCGAGTAGCCCTTCTTGTTAAAGAAGAGTTGCAACATTTTTTTCTACTAACTTTATCCAACCCATCGATTATCCACAATGGGTTTCAAATGTAGTACCAGTAACCAAAGCTATTGGGAAGATTTGAATTTGTACCGACTTAGGGATCTTAATCTTGCTTGTCCAAAAGATGATTTTCCTCTACCTAATATCGACCAACTCATGGATTTAATGGCAAGGTCATGAGATGCTTTCTCTTATGGATGGTTTCTCTGGGTATAATCAAATTCTCATCACACCAGAGGACCAACATAAGACTTCCTTATAACTCCTTGGGGGACTTTTTGTTATCGTGTCATGCCTTTCGGTCTTAAGAACGCAGGAGCAACCTATCAACGAGCCATGACCTACATCTTCCATGATCTCTTACAAAAATGTGGAAGATTACGTCGATGATCTCCTCGGTAAATCCAAATGCCGTCAGGATCATCTTTTCACTCTTGCACCTCTCTTTGAGAGGCTCATTTACTTTTGTCTTCACCTAAATCCATCTCAAGTGCGTGTTTGGCATTCTCATTGGTAAACTCTTAGGCTTTATCATTTCTATTAGGGGTATTGAAGTGGACCCCACAAAAATAAAAGCTATCCTTGAGATGCCTCCCCCTTCTAACTTAAAAGCAACTCCATGGTCTTGAGGATGCCTTGATCGAGTCGTCATTTTATCTACATATTTATCGGACCGTTGTCAACCTTTTCATCATCTCCTCCGTAAGAATGTTCATTTTGAATGGGATGAGCATTGCCAAAAGGCCTTTGATGATCTCAAAGCTTATCTTCTTTCCCCACCTATGTGCTTACACCTCCGTGAGGGGAGCCATTCTATCTTTATATTTTTGTGACTGACCATGCTTTGGGAGCCATGATCTCGCATCGAGATGCTAATGGTAAAGAACAGGCCATATATTACATCAGTCACACTCTCCATGAGTATGAAACACGTTATTCGAAGCTGAAAAGTTGTGTTGTGCTCTCTTCTTTGCAACTTCTAAGCTTCGTCACTACCTCCTCAATCACAAAACTTACATTGTCACAAGTGTCAATCCACTCAAGACAATGCATGCGAAGCCTTATCACAATGATCGTATCACTCGTTGGCTCATGCTAATGACAAAATTTGATCTCGAGTTTATTCCACAAAAATCTATCAAGGGTCAGGTCATTGCAGATCAATTAGCTGATGCTCCTCTTCCGGACACTCAAGTCCCCCTTGCTCAATTCCTCGATGAGTATATCCAACAAATTGATTTGGTCTTTCTCCATTTAAAGTAAAACTCTTCTTTGATGGATCCAAATGCTAGCAAGGGGGAGGTGCAGGTTTTGTTATGATTCCTCCTTGGGGTGCACCTATCCCAGTCGCACACAAACTTAACTTTGAGTGTACCAATAATATGGCTGAATATGAAGCTCTTGTTTTAGGTCTTCAAAATGCTATTAATCTTGGCACCCACCATATCGACATCTTTGGTGACTCTGAACTCATCGTTAATCAAGTCACGGGTGTCTATCAATGCAAAAATGATATCCTTCAAAAATATCGTGATATCATTCTTTTTCAACTCCAATCTTTTGATAAATTCACTATCCAAGCTATTCCTCATACTGTGAATTGATTCATAGATACAATGGCTTCGTTAGCCTCACTTATTCCACCTTTTACCGAGGACTTGTGACTTTATGTGGCTGTGCAGTGATTAGATCAACCATCTCATCTCGGAAACTAACTTCAATCAATGTCATCACAACCAATACTCAAGATGAGTGGTATCAATAGATCGTTGATTATCTATCTCATTCAGTGCTTCCTCAGATCTGACTTCCAATGGTAGAAGATATTTTATCCTACGTGCTAATCGCTATACTATTCTAGGCGGAATCCTCTACAAACGTGGTTTTGATGGTATTTTGCTTCGGTGCCTCAAAACCCTGAATCATCTAAAGCCATCCAGGAAGTCCATGATGGTATATGTGGTGGACATTTTAGTGGCTTGGCCGTAGCTAAATGCATCTTACGTTTAGGCTATTATTGGCCTTCTCTTAATCGAGATTGTTGTGAATACACTAAGAAATGTGTCAAGTGTCAACAACATTCCAATCTTACACATATCCCTAGTCAGGATTTGTAACTGCTGCAGATTTGTGGCCTTTTTCGCAATGGGGTCTTGATCTCATCGGTCTTATCAATCCCCACTCTTCACAGTGTCATCATTCTATCATTACTGCCATAGAATACTTTACTAAGTGGGTGGAAGCTATTCCTCTTTCATCGACCAAAGCTAAACCGATTGTTGATTTTGTCTATCAACACATCATTTGTCACTTTGGTGTTCCACACAAACTCATCACAGATAATGGTAAATCTTTCAAAAATGTTGATTTATAGAACCTTTGTGATGCTTTCAATATCAAACTCATCTTTTCTTCTCCATACTATCCCCAAGCTAATGGCCAGGCCGAGGCTTCCAATAAAACTTTGCGTAATATCCTCACAAAGGTAACTAGTCGAGCTGGTAGGGATTGGCATTTACATATCCCTTTTGCTCTCTGGGCTTATCGGACTAGCATTCATACTCCTATGGGTGCTACTCCCTTCTCTCTAGTCTATGGGTCAGAGGTTGTTCTTCCTTTGGAAGTCAGATCCCATCTCTTCGTGTTTCTCTCAGAGAATTTGTCTCTGATGAGGACTATCGTCAAAATCATCTAGCGTAGCTTGAGTTGCTAGATGAGTGGCATCTCAATGCTCTTGAACATCATCAAATCTATCTTGAGCATGTCAAATGTGCTTATAACAAGCACTTGCAACACCGTGACTTCAAAATTGGTGATCTTGTTCTTAAAGAAAACCAAAATGTCACTACACTAGAATGGAGTCAGCGTGGTAAGTTTGCTCCTAACTGGATGGGTCCGTACGTAGTTACTCATAAATATGGGTCTAGGGCTTATCATCTATCCTCCATGGATGGTGTACCTGAAATGGAACCTCTTAATGCCTTGCATCTAAGGCCCTTCTACTGTTAAAATCTATCTTACACGATCTTAGTCGCAAAACAGATCTTTCATCCATCTAACAACAGTCATATATTTTCATAGTGATTTGGAACTATGTGGTTCTCCGCGTTATGTCTTTTCCACCTTAAATATGAGTATCGTGGCTCTACTCATAGCATTTTTCTTATGGATATGTTCCTCCTCCTAGTAGGGACACCTTAATCACTTCTTCATTTGTCCCAGTATCTATCTTAATCGAATCTACTCGGGGCATGAGTACGTGTTTTTATATGTTTTCTTCCCCTCTATCTGATCTATCTGGTCTACACTCAGCTTCTTTAAAAAAAGCTCCAAAAGCTCAAAAAAAAGCTAAAAAAAAAAAATAAAAATAAAAAAAAAAATTCCCAAAAGATAGACTGATCCCTCGAAGGACAGCTATCTATGCATTTTCAAAATGAATCAAAAGATATAGACCATACCCTTGAAGGATGGCTACATTTGAAATATAGACCATGCCCTTGAAGGATGGCTACATTTGAAATACAGACCGTTCCCTTGAAGGATGGCTGTTTGTTTGCTTCTTAGCATCATTGAAAGACTTCCCGTATCGATCAGTCTTTCTATATCTAGCAAACTTCCCGCATTGATCAGTTTGCTCTTCTGTCAAAACAAAAATCATGAAGCTGAGACATAAGACCTTTTTGTCGATCATATGGAGAACCCTATTTTCCCAATGGGAGCATGTATTTTGTCCTTTGTAAATTTTGACAAGATAAATACTTACTTCTCCTTCCATTTACCTTCTAGATCTGGTTTGTGACTAGCTAGTGTCAGGTTTATTTTAACCTCATATATGGCCTTGTATGCATGGTCTTTTGGTTTCCTATCAAAGTCTCTATTTATGGTCGGTTAGGGGCCTAGCTTATCATTCTTTTTCTTATCTAGGTGTATTTCCTTTATTTCTAATCAAGGTCATTTCATTACGTCCTTGGCTCTCATGAGAGTATTTCCCATTATTATTTCTTATTCATCCAGTTAAATTGACATTTAACATGTTAATTTAATCAAAATCTATCATCTATCTAATTTCATCTTATCTACTTTGTCCAAAACACATATCAAAGCATGTATTATCAACACATGTGGATCTACCTATCTATTTTCATCAAAATTAAATTAACATCTCAAATATATCAAATCTATCAATCACATCTATCCATCTATCCATCAAACCATCTAAAAACTTGTACATCCAAGTTACACTACATCTATCTATATCTATTTTTCATCAAAATTAAAATATAAATCACATCACATCTATCCATCAAAACATCTAAAAACATGTCCATCAAGTTACACTACATCTGTCTATATCTATTTCTCATCAAAATTAAATCCACATATCAATCACATCACATCAACATCACATCTATCTATCATCTATATATGTCTATCCATCCAATCACATCTATTTATCATCTATCACATATGTCTATATCATCACAATTACGCTACATCTATCCATGTATATCAAAATTAAAAGCATGAGTACAATCATATGAAAAGAAAATGATGAATATATATATATACATGAGTATCTATACAAGAAAGAATGGATGGCTTTCAATCAAGCCATCTATATCATACATCAAAAATGCCTTCAAATCGAGGCTACATCAATATATCGATATCAAAATACACCAATCTCTATATCGTAAAATTCGATAAGTGGAAGACACTATCTCCTCCACCCTCCTCTGGACCAGGTTGTCTCTCCTAGCCACCACCTATCGAACTAGAAGCACCTACTACTGGGGGCCTGCCTCCACCTCACTCTCTCCGGTACTCCCTCCCTCTGATGCACCACTAGTTGTGGTTGTCGTTGATCTCCTCCTCCTCACCGCTTGTGAGGCACCTCGGGGCATCTTTGTCTAGGGCGTCCTCATAGTATCTCACCTCAGTGAGGAGAGACTGATAAGTACTCAGGCTCACCGTACCAGGTGCTCGTAATGTCACTTCTTGGTGCTGCTGGTGGTGGCCCTCCTATGGTCGTACCCTGTGTCCCAGACTCTGACATAGTACCTGTATCACCATATTTGGCCCTGAGGGCCTCTCTATGCCGATGGTAGTGATCCCTCTCTGTTGGATTGTTGTATCTCGCTCCTGGCGAGCTGTGTCTCTCTCCAATATCAGGGCATCCCTCTCCTCTGTCAGAGCTCTGATCTCCTCGAGGGCCACCTGGTGTGTCTGCGTCAGGGTAAAATGCTCTCCCTCCAGCCTCTCCAGTGCTGTGGCTATATCCTCCTCATCGGCATCTATAGATGCTGGTAGGTGTCATGGTAGCTCTGTCGAATACCATGCCGCATAGCCATCATCCACTCGGCATCATCATCACTATCTGCATGGAAGGTGGGGCCTCCCTCAATGGATCTACCGGGATCAAAATCGGTAGATTAGTCTCTCTGTTGTCTCACCTGTATGGCCTGTAGGTGGTCGGCACTATCTGCACTAGGCCAAACTATCTCAATACCCGTATAAATGGGATGTGCTCCCACATATCAGGCCTGTGGCCCCTAACCACCCTGCTCGTCTCAACCCCACCAGGTGAGCCTCCTGACCGGCCCATGTCGGGTAGACCCGATATGGTCTCAGATGACCTGCTCTGGTGTCAGCATCCTGAAGCGCTCGGCATACCAATCTATAGATCTCCCTGTATCTCCCGGGGCCATGTCGGCCCGCCATCACGGAATCCATAATCAATGGCCCCCACTCTGCTTGGCATCCATGGAAGCCGGATGGCCTGATCACTGCTATGTGCTCATATGCCCAGTAATGGAGCACAAAACTAACATCAATCCCTGTCCTCCTGCCAGTGGTATACATCCATAACTCATAATATATCTGAGCTATCAGGGCATCGAGAAAATGTGAACACCTGTCTAAACTGCAGGATGTCACAAACACAATCTAGTAATAGTAATGGGAATCTCCCACCTCCTGAATATGGAGAGAAAAATAGGAGATAGCCATCTGAATCAACACTATCCATCTACTCCTGGCATCATCCTATCTATACTGAGAGGCTATCCTCACACCCCGGACACTATCTCTGAATCATCCGCCCTGTCTCCATACAATCATCCTAGGGCCCTCTGTTGCTGCTCTCGTGGAGTAATCTCTATCGGGTCCCGGTGATCGGTAGCCTCAGGATCCTGTATATGTCCTCGTGGGTGATGGTCATCTCACCCGTCCTGAACCAAAAAGTGCAAGTCGGCTATCCCATCATCGCACTAGTGCTCACATCAACTCTACATCTCGAGGCACTCGTCGGTAGTACGGAAGCCCCGAGCCGGCTAGCTCTAACTCTAGTGGTGGCACCAATCTGCGCGTCGGTCACATCGGGAGAATGGTCTCTAGTAGCTCGGGAATAGCATCCCACATGTGTAACACCTCTCGTGCCTGCATCCATAACATCAAGAGCAATGTTAGCTTCCTATTTATCAAATCAGAACATCCAAAACACATTTTATCATCTTATCAGTTCATTCGGTCCAATCGGCGTCGATTTATTTCAGTCGGCGTCGATCTAATATAGTCGACGTCGATTGAAGAGAATCGGCACCGATTTAATCTAATCGGCGTCGATTTTTTCCAATCGATGCCGATTGGGAGGCAGCGTGTCAAAAACACTCTGGCCTCCCACTTACTCCATTTTTTCTAAAATTTGGCATCCTAATATAATATTTAATAAAATTATATAAGGAAGTTTGGGTAGAACCACTTACCCCGGTCGTGTCCTCTTCCACTTTATTTGCTCCCGAGAGAGGCTTCCATGGTGCTCAAAACTAGTTTTTGACTCTCTCTAAATCAATCATCACGGTCTAAATAAATCGTTCACGTTTTCCGTTTGCATATTTATATGTGCTTGAATGCATCGTCGGCACCGATTGTTTGGTCGGTGCCGATTTTATGGTAGGTGCCGATTTAATTGATCGATCTTTGATTTGGGCCCATTGTTGCCGATGGGTTGCACTTTTGGCTTCTTACCTTCCTTTCACTTTCTTCCATCTCCTGATCTTCTTGCCATAGTGTTGATGCTTGGCTTATTTATCTAGTCATTATTGTGCCCTGAGTGTTGCCTTTTGGCACATACTTTCGATATTATCATCCATTTTGAGCTTGTTCCCTGTCCATGGGGCACTCACATTTTTGGCAGCTTAGAGTTAACGGGTCTGTAGGCACTAACATCATCTGCTTTGCAGACCATCTGGTTGTCCCTACCAATGTGTCTCTTTTAGGTGCTGACTATTTTGCAGCCCTCCTTACACTCATGGGTCTGTAGGTACTAATGTCGTCTCATGCGGAGACCATCTAGTCTGCCCTACCAATGTGAGTTCCTTAGGTTGTTGCCTTAATGTTTTTTTTTGTGTGTCATTAATGATCAGATCTACTCCAGGCATCTAGCTGGGGCATCCTACGTTTTCATCTACCTTTTTCAAACTTGGGATCATTTGCTCTTTTGGGGCCCATCCCATCCCTAGTTTGAGGGGGATCACATCATCACTTTTTCTTCCTTTCTTCCAACTCCTTGTTTTTGTCTCGCAACTTTGCTTATCACAAGTTACTTGACAAAAAGGGGCAAAATGTAGACACCTAAAATTGGTTATCCAATTTGGTGTCCCCCATGTGCGTTTGTCTTCTCGGGTAACCTAGGGCACGTTTACATCACCACTTCTCCCTTAGGGTATTATTTAATATTTGATTTAAACATCTATCCTAAGTTTATGTCACCCCATTATGTTTTACCCATAGATAATTAAATATTAACTATTTAATTATATTTTCTACATATATCCTAACCACTTATCTACCCCATATCAATTCCTAACCTCCCGTATCTATTCTATCCATCTATCCCCCTATTTCTTCTCCTCCCAAACTAAGCAGTGGGATATTTCCCATATTTGAGGTGGAAGGATCACTTCATCTTCCCAAAAATCATCCCTTTTGGCCATTTCGAGAGTCTTGTTCCTGATGATCGTGCGGCCGATATACTCGGTCGACGCCGATTTTTTGGAGTGGCACCGATTTCATCTCGGTCGGCGCGATTACAAATAGAAGGCTAGAATTTAGTTCTGGTTAGACAGTGAGAGAGAGTGAGAGAGAGAGAGAGAGAGAGAAAGAACGAGAGAGTTTTGAGCATTAAGTCTGAGCATTATCTATCAAGTGAGAGTGAATCCTATCCAAACCAATCCCTGAGAGGAGTACCGTTACTCTGCTCCTACCACATCGACATCGTGAGTCTCCATCGATCTCTTGGTGACTCTGTTCTGCATCCAGCACATAGGTGGAGCCTTGTCAGTATCCCTACGGCTCTTGTAGATCAGTGGAGATTGATGATCTAGCTTCCATTGTCTGTTTCTCAATCTTCTATATTTTCCCCAAGTCACCATTGTAGTACCCTAGTCGATGTCGATTTCTCTCTAGTCGATGCCGACCTATCTCAGTCGACGCCGATTCTTCTCGAGTCGCGCCGATTTTCCTAATCGGCGCACCGATCACTGCTGGATAGGTAAAATAATTCAGGGAACACAAATCCAGCATTGTTTTCACACTTTCCTATTTTTATTGGTTTCTGTCTGTTGTTTACTTTTCTATCTGTCATTTTTAATCAAAATATAGACATTTACTTACATCTTTTATCATGTATGCTTCTTTCCTTAATTGAAAACATGTGGTGACATCCGCCGAGGGAGCTTATCGCTTCCCGGACCCACTTTTGGGTAGTCCACCCAAATATCTTTTAACGTGGTCTTTTTCTATCAAGCATCTATGTCTCACAGGTTTCTTGGATCTACTTTGCAGGATCACTCGTGTGCGCCCGTCTTGTCTACATCGGATTTCTTTTCCATCTACATCTTCAGATCTTGTCTTTTAGGTATCGATTTCATTTGAGTTTTCAAGGTTTTTGTGTTTAGTTTGGTACATTAAGAAAAGGGTAAATTGGTATACATGATTGATGATGAGGAAGTGGAAAGCTTAGATGTTAGCCACACCGAAGGTGCACATGAGGTAGTGGAAACTATAGATGAGAAGGCACATTCGTACCATGCTCCTATGAAGACAAAGAAGGTTCACATTGATACCGAGGATGCACCCAAGGAAGAAATTATTGGTGATTATTGGTAAGAGAAAGAAGTAGCTAAGATTATTGAACTCTTATGTGACTTCCATGAATTATTTTTGTGAGGCTATCATGATCTAAAGGAGTACACCCTTCATTAGGTGATATGAATATCAAGCTAAAAAAATTTGCACACCCGGTTAGGAAGAGGCCTTATAGCATGAATTGTAATCTATGTGTCAAAGTTAAAGAAGAAATTGATAAGATGTTCAAGTCTAGCACAATTGAGCCTATTGAAGAATCTAAATGGGTTAGCCCCATGGTTACAAGTGTCAAGAAGGATGGGAGGATAAGGATTTGTTTGGATTTTAGAGAGCTCAATGCCTCATGTGCTATAGATCATTTCCCCACCCCTTTCACGAAGAAATCCTTGAAAGAGTTTCTAGGCACGAGATATATTCATTTACTGAGATGGACTTTTGGGTTACCACCGGTGTGCATCATGAATAAAGAACAAGAGAAGACACATTTCACCACTTAGTGGGGAAGTTTTGGATATACAGTTATGCCCTTTGGATTGAAAACTGCACCAATAATGTTCTCGCACATTATTGTACATTCCTTCCAAGATTTTATTCAAAAATTCTTGTAGGTGTATTTGGATGATTGGATGGTATATGTCTTAGCAAAGGATAACTGTGATAATATGAGGCTCATGTTTGAGAGGTTTAGGAAGTTGAGCATCTCTCTCAAAATTAAAAATTGCATCTTTTCTACACCTGTTGGAACTTTACTTGGGCACATCATTTGTAAGGAAGGATTGATGGTAGACCTAGCCAAGATAGCTGTAATGTTGGGCTTAGAAGATCCTACTAATAAAAGTTAGCTGCATGGATTTCTGGGACATATTGGTTATTAAAGGAAGTTTATCAAGGGATATTAAAATATCACTTTGCACCTGGAAGATTTTCTTAGGGCTAAAGGAAAATTTTATTGGGGTGACGCGCATCAAAAGACATTTGAAACATTGAAGGAGAGGCTTACTACCACACCTATTTTTCACTTTCCTTCATGGGACAAACCATTTCATGTTCATGTTGATGCCTCTAGCATGATGATTGGCACAGCGTTGGCACAACTTAGGGAATGCATTGTGGATCATCCTATTTTCTTTTAAGTAGGAAGTTGACACTCGTGGAGTAGAATTAAACTACCTTTAAGCACAAGGCATTGTCCATGATCTACACACTTGCATAAATTTAGACAATATTTGTTGGAAACCATGTTTATCTTATATAAATATCATTTGGCATTGAATGACTTAGTCAACAAGCTTATTTTACAAGGGTGAATCAGTAGATAGATACTTTACATTTCAGAATTTTGATTTCACATTTGTTATGAAACCGGAAAGTAAGATAAATTCAAGGCTAGATCATTTATCAAATATTAATTTTGGCGAGGATGTGTAAAGTACTGAATACACTATGTAAGATGCACAATTGTTCGAGTTGAACCATGCTTCCATGGATTTGGAAGATATTGCAATGTTTTTGCATAGTAGATAGATGCCTAAAGGTATGAAGAAATTATAGAAAAATAATCTTGTTGTTGGGGTGTGGAGCTGTTTTTGGTCTTCTTAAATTAGTGTTGAAGTGTTGGAGCTTGAACAGTTAAGTTTGGAGACTTCAGGAGCATTCTACAGTCATTTGTTGTGATGTTGTTGTGTAGTCATTGTCGTTGTTGCGACGTTGTTGTTAACATGTTGTTAATTGGCTATTAACATCGGGACTATTTTTTCCAGCCATGGGAAGTTGAAAGATCATGACTTTCAAACTTCTAGGGTCAGCTTTAGGACTTCTTAAGAGGATTTTAATCCTATAAATAGAGGTGTTAGGGTATCTTGAAGATATCTTGAGTGTTCAAGAGGTCTTGAGTCTTAATGATCAATTGTGATCAAGGTTATGCAATTGGGTGTCAATTGTGGTTTAGCATCTTTGAAATTCTTTTGTGAGTTCATAACTGAGAGAAGAATGTGAGAGAGTTTTTACTCTTGTTGATGATAAAATATGAGCAAGTTCTTGGTGGACATAACCCACATTGGGCGAACCACATTAAATCTTGTCTTGTCTTCTTTTGTGCATTATTTATTTATGCTGTTATATTTCCGCAAGTATAATTCTGCTATATAGTTTCCTACTACTGTGGTTTGAGGAATTGTTTCCGCATACTTGTTCTCTAATTCCTAACAATTGGTATCAGAGCTTTGGTGGTTTTTTTTTGAAGTTGTAAATCATAGGGAAAGTTAAGCTTGAGTGGGAGCTATGGCAGATGAGGGAAGATTGAGGGTTGAGAAGTTCAATGGGTAAAACTTTGGTTTGTGGAAGATGCAAATGGAGGATTACTTATATTAGAAGGACCTCCATGTTCATTTGGCCAAAAGCAAAGAAACCTACAGCCATGTCGGATGAGGATTAGGAGTTGCTTTGGATAGAAAGGCGCTCGAGGCAATTTGTTTATGCTTTGCATCTTCGGTTACTTTCAACATATCGCAGGAGAAGACCACAGAAGGTATCATGAGTGCATTGGGGAAGTTATATGAAAAACCCTCTGCCTCTAATAAAATATTTTTGATGAAAAAGTTATTTAATATGAAGATGTCTAAGAATGGTTCTATTACTAATCATTTAAATGTATTTAATATGGTTGTATGTTAAACTCGGTAAAAAATGACTTTGATGATGAGGTCAGGGCTTTTTGATTTTTTGCTCCTTACCAAATATCTGGGACAACTTGGTTATGGCTGCAAGTAATTCAATCTCTAATAACTCAAAGTTGAAGTTTGAGGATGTTATAGGCATGATCCTAAGCGAGGAAATGTGAAGGAAGAGCACTTTGGAGATTCTTCTACTTACGGAAATGCTTTGATGGTGGAGAGAAGAGGGAGACAAAAGAACAGAGAGGAAAGGTAACCATGAGAAGTCCAATGATTGTGGAAGGTCGAATTCCAAGAGTAAGTTAGAATGTTAGCATTATGGGAAGGTTGGTCATGCTAAGTAAGATTGCTAGGCTCTTCGGGATAAGAAGAACAAGGAGGAAACTAAAGAGGTAAATTTGGTAGCGGTGATGTTTTTCGAGATGCCTTAACTCTTTCTTTAGATAATATTACTGAATCTTGGGTGTTAGATTCAGGGATTCTTTCCATGCTACCCCACATAGACATTACTTTACTGATTTTGTTTAAGGTGATTTTGGACACGTATATCTTGGTGATGATGAAACATGCAACATAGTAGGAAAAGGTTGTGTTCAGGTGAAAATGTAGAATGGGAACACATGGCTACTTAAGGATGTCAGACATGTGCCTAAGTTGGCATGGAACTTGATATTAGTGGGACAACTAGGTAGTGATGGCTGTATGGTTAGTTTTATAGTGGATTCTTGGAAGGTTACCAAGGGAGCTCTTATGGTTGCAAGAGGTAAGAAAAATGGTACTTTTTATTTAACCAGTGGTGTTGATTATTACAATTTAGTTGTTGTAGATGGAGATGTAACTTTGTGGCACCAGAGACTCAGTCATATGAGTCATAAGGGCATGTAGATTATAAAGGACAGGCTGCCCAGATTAAAGGAGTTAGATTTGGACTTCTGTGAGGACTGTGTTTATGGGAAACAAAACCAGGTGAGATTCCTCAAGGTTGGACCTACCAAGAAGGAGGGTAAGTTGGAGTTAGTGCATATAGATGTATGGGGGCCAGCTAAGGTAAACTCTATTAGTGGTTCATGTTATGATATCACTTTAATTGATGATGCAACTAGAAAAGTTTGGGTATATTGCATTAGAAAGAAATCTGATGTGTTTGAAATTTTCAAAAGATGGAAAGCCTTAGTTGAGAATGAAAAAGTCTCAATTTGAAATGTCTCAGTCGAGATAATGGAGGGAATATTGCAGCATTGAATTTATTGATTATTGTTCAGTAAATGGGATCTGCAGCAAATAACGGTTCCAAATACTCCACAGGAAAATGGAGTATCAAAGAGAATGAACAAGAAAATCATGGAGCGTGCTAGGTGCATGAGGTTATATGCGGGGCTGCCACTCATGTTTTGGGTGGAAGCGGTAAGCACAATTGTTTATCTAATTAATAGAGGACCTCTATGGCCTTGGATGGAGGTATACCTGAGGAGGCTTGGTCTAGTAAGAAAATTGATTACTCATTTCTTAGAGTATTTGGATGTGAGGTATTTGTTCACATTGATAAAGATGATATGACCAAGTTAGAGGCTAAGTCTGAGAAATGCACCTTTTTTGGATATGGTGAAGATGATTTTGGTTTCCATGTTTTGAGTCTTAAAGACAAGAAAATATTTCGGTCTAGAGATATTGTCTTTAATGAAAAAATCATGTATAAAGATTAGTTGCAGGAACAAAAAGAGGAATCAAAGAAAGAATACACAGTGTTAGAGGACATTGTGGATAACAAGGTGTCCAAGGGGCCGGTTCAGGTACAACATGTTCCGCACAACCAGTTTAGGTACCTACTCATCAGGAACCCCAAACTCCTGAGGTGAGAAGGTCTTCTAGGGTAAGAAGGGAACCTAAATGATTTACTCCATATTTGAATTATTTATTTCTCACTGACAGTGGAGAGCCAAAGTGCTTTGAGGAAGCAGTGCAGGTGGATGCCAGGAAGAAGTGGGAGCAGGCCATGGATGAAGAGCATAGATCTCTTATGGAAAACCAGACTTGGGATCTGGTGGAGCTACCCGAGGGCAAGAGAGCATTGTAGAATAAGTGGGTGTATAGAATCAAAGAGGAAGATGGAGGTAGGAAATGATACAAGGCCCGATTGGTGGTCAAAGGATTTACATAGAAGAAAGGTATAGACTTTGATGAAATTTTTTCTCCGGTTGTTAAAATGACTTCTATTAGGATTGTTCTTGGTTTAGTTGCAGTAGAAGACCTACACTTAGAACAGTTGGATGTGAAGACTGCATTCCTTCATGGTGAGTTGGAGGAGGAATTGTACATGCAGCAACCACAAGGTTATGAGGTCAAAGGGAAGGAGAGGTTAGTGTGTAAATTGAAGAAGAGCTTGTATGGCCTAAAACAAGCTCCACGGTAGTGGTACATGAAGTTTGACAATTTTATGTAGGAGCAGGGTTACTCTAGGTGTCACTCAGACCATTGCGTGTACATCAAGAAGTTTCTTGATGGTATTTATATTATTCTATTCTGTATGTAGATGATATGCTTGTTGCAGGGAAGAACATGTAGGAAATAAAGGTACTCAAGAAGTAGCTAGGTGACTCCTTTGCTATGAAGGATTTGGGGGAAGCAAAACAAATCCTTGGTATGAGAATAACTCAGAATAGGAAGGAGAGGAAGCTGGTATTATCTCAAGAAGAGTACATAAAGAAGGTCTTGGAGAGGTTTAGTATGCAAGGATGCTAAACCGGTTGGTACTCCTTTGGCAAGTCACTTTAAATTATCAAAGGAGCAGAGTCCCAAGATTGAGGAGGATAGAATCCAGATGTCTAGGTACCGTACTCATCAACAGTTGGTAGCTTGATGTATGTTATGGTATGCACTAGGCCTAAAATTTCCCATGTAGTGGGAGCAGTGAGTAGGTTTATGAGTGATCCAGGTAGAGAGCACTGGCAGGTAGTAAAGTGGATCCTTCGGTATTTGAGAGGGACCATGGGAGCAGCATTGTGTTTTGGTGGATCAGACACTACATTACATGGATATGTAAATTCAGATATGGCAGAATATTTGGAAAGCAGGAGGAGCACAACAGGTTATGTATTTACGGTTGGTGATAACATGGTAAGTTGGATTTCATAGTTACAAAAGGTTATGGCTTTGTCAACCATAGAGGCTGAGTATGTTGTTGCCATAGAGGCAAGCAAGGAGATGATTTAGATACAATAGTTGCTTGATGAATTGGGTCATAAGAAGGAATTTTGGATACTACACAGTGATAGTCAGAGCACTATTCATTTGGTGAAGAACATTGCTTTCCACTCTAGGATGAAGCACATTCAGTTGAGATATCATTTCATCAGGGACAGCTTTGGAAGAAGATAAGTTGAAGCTGGAAAAGATTCATACTAGTCAGAATCCTATGGATATGATGACCAAGGTGGTCACAAGGGAGAAGTTGAAGTTGTGTTCAACTTTGATTGGCCTTCATGGTTGATAATGAAGGGTTAAGAACTTTGCTCAGTGGAAAAAATCTCCAAGTGGGAGATTGTTTGGGTGTGGAGCCTATTTTTGGTCTTCTTGAATCAGTGTTGAAGTGCTAGAGCTCGAACGGTTAAGTTTGGAGACTTCAAGAGCATTCTATAGTCATTTGTTGTGACATTGCTATGCAGTCACTATGCCATTGCTGCGACGTTGCTGTTAACATGCTGTTAATTAGCTATTAACTTTGGGACTATTTTTTCCAGCTGTGGGAAGTTGAAAGATCGTGACTTTCAAACTTATAGGGTCAACTTTAGGACTTCTTAAGAGGATTTTAATCCTATAAATAGAGGTGTTAGGGTATCTTGAAGATATCTTGAGTGTTCAAGAGGTCTTGAGTCTTAATGATCAAGAGGTGATCAAGAGTGATCAAGGTTATGCAATTGGGTGTCAATTGTGGTTTAGATGTGGTTTAGCATCTTTGAAATTTTGTTGTGAGTTCATAACTGAGAGAATATTGTGAGAGTTGTTTTACTCTTGTTGATAATAAAATATGAGAAAGTTCTTGGTGGATGTAGCCCACATTGGGTGAACCATGTTAAATCTTGTCTTGTCTTCTTTTGTGCATTATTTATTTATGTTGTTATATTTCTACAAGTATAATTCTGCTATATAGTTTCCTACTGCTGTGGTTTGAGGAATTGTTTCTGCATAATTTTTCTTTAATTCCTAACACTTGCTATATGTGCAACACCATATTAGTTAATTGGAGGAGATTTGTATAAGTTAGGAAGAGATGATATCTTGTGTTGTTGCATCCTTGAAGATGAGAATGCAACCATTATGGAGGAGGCTCATGGTGGAATAAAAGGAAGGAATCACGCTGGAAATGTTACAAGGCATAAGATTCTCGATGGTTATATTTGGTGGGAGACTTTTTACAAGGAAACTAAGGAATACATGAATTCATGTGATCATTTTGAGTACCTTGTGAAGCTTGCACATAGAGATGATATGTCCTGCGACATTGTAGCAAGCGTGGATCCTTTTGAGAAGTTTGTATATTGAATTTGTAGGACCTATTTCACCACCCATGCATTAGATTGGGATGTGTTACCCTATTACTTATAGAAACTATCTCGGCAAGGTGGGTAAAGGTAGTGCCTATAAGGATTTTACAGTAGCCACAATAACAAAATTTTTATTGGAGAATATTATCAATAGGTATGGCTGCCCATTAAGCTTGATAAGTGATAGGGGAACTCATTTCTTGAATGAGAAAATAAGAATCCTATTGGAATAGTTTATGGTGGCACACCATAAAACCAATCCTTATCACCCTCAAGCCAATGACAATGTAGAGCATTTTAACAAGATTTTGGGACAAACACAGACAAAAATTTCTGATGTTAGAATAAAATATTGGGATGATAAAGTGTCAGTTGTACTTTCGTGTTACAATACCACTTAGAAATTTTTGAATAAGTCCACACCTTTTAGTTGGTGTTTGGCATGGAAGCAGTAATACTAGTTTAATTTATGTTACCATCCCCGCATATTACACGGATAGGTGGATTAGATGATACACAAGCTATTGAGGAGCACATTAACATACTAATATAATTGGATGAGTGACATGTCATTGCACATTGGATCTAGAAGACAAAGAAGGAAAGCAGAGAAGGCGACATGATAGGAATATTAAGAACAAGAAATTTGTAGTTAGAAAGATGGTCCTTTTTATGATTCAAAGTTTGTGCACCACCCAAGAAAGTTGAAGGTGCATTAGTTAGGACCTTTTTTTGTAACCAAGATACTTAAATCAAGTGCATGTAAGTTGTAGGTGTTGGATCACACTATATTTCTTGGTTACTTCAATGGGAGTAGGCTGAAGCCCTACTATAAATCAATCTTCTTGGTGTTTTTAATAAGGTAGTATTTCCATTTAGATTAGGTTTCCATTTTATGTGTTTCTTTCTAGTTATTACTTGTTGGTTTGAAAATCATCGAATGGGTAGATTGTGGGGAAACAAGCCAACAGTGTGCAGGGCATAGCCCCTCTTTGAGACAACAAAGTGAAACTTGTTTATTTCTATTCTATGGGTAGGAACCTGTGCAAGTCTAATAGTATTCTACCTTCAGGGGGGTGTGGGATCTCATCTTAGTAGATTTAGTTCCGAATGACGAACAGAAATGTGAGAAGGTAAGAATGGAGGAAGGATAGATCTGAAGGGAGAAAAGAAATGAATTCCAAGATAGAAAGGTCAGAAGGTTTATGCTTTAGGCTGGTAGTAAACAGAGCCAAACTTACTTGCATAAACAAATAAAGTAATATTGATGAAAAAATGACAAAGGTAAGAAAGAATCCAACATGAATAGAAACTAACTTAAGAGAGATGAAATACACATAACACACAAATTCAACACAAAGTCTCAAAGTATGTATTAATATTTTCTTCTTACAAGAAAGTAAAAGTATTTCTCTCCTCACTTCTAATTTTCATACAAAATTGTCCACAGGAATACAACAAGTATTCCAGTATTTATAGAAGGAGGAGGAGAAAGAAGACAAAAAGAAGCCAACCACTTATTTACAAAATATCTACAAAATATCTAAAAGTCAAAAGTTGACTTTAGGGCAATTTTAGGATGGCATCATCCCATGGTGCAACATGGATGATGTCATCGCGTGTGCCAACATGCTTTTAAATATTTTACAAAAATGGAAAATCCATCTCGGAGGAAGCTATTCATCATCATCTCTCGGCTTGAATTTAGCTTCTGGCTGAGGCTCAGGAGAGTCAATGTGGCACTATGCCCGATACTCTGCAAACTTGCTGATCATCTTTTGAAGTTGGTATTGATCAGGACCCTGGAAATGGTCATGAATAACCTCGCAAGTTTCCTTCTCGATCTTGAGCTTGTTAGGCAAGTCAGCGAAATCCTCATTTGCTTCAATCAAAAATTTGATGAAGTCACGGTAGGCTAAGAGGTTGTTGATGGACTCTCGATTGAAAGTGACCTCTTGCACCAGACCTTGAGAGACAATAGCCTTAAAGTGCTGAAATGTGTCATCTGCTTCTCTTAATTCATAGGATGCTGTGAGCAGTCTAGGAGACATCTTTGAAACTGTTTTCTCCATGTTGTGCAGTGCTTCCAAGGATTCTTCCTTGATTTTGTTGATTCTTTCCAGGATGAATTCCATTTGATCGACCCGGTAATCTAAAGCGGTGAGAGCTTTGTAATGTGCTCGCGGGTGATCGATAATGCCAACCTTTAACAAGGTTGTTAGCTGAACAATTGACCATCATCTAGAATGTTCCTTGTTGTAACTTAGCATTATCCGACCTCACGTAGAAGGGAACTCCATCGCTGTAGCTCTTTATTTTCCTGAGTTATACCTTGGTGCAACAAGGTGAACTTGCCAATTATTGCCTGACCATCCTGGAGGATCTTCTCAATCTAGGATGACATAGCTGTACCTTATTCAACAATCTTTATGTATTCATTTATCTTCTCTTGACTGGGAGTCCTGAATAGGTTCCGTGGTAGTTGTTGAAGGTACTTTTCCCATTTTCTACAAAGCTTGGAGGAGATGTTGGTTTTGCTCTTTGAGTATTCTCTTTTCCTCTTTCATTTCTTGCAGCTTCTTGTAGAGGGCATCCATGGCTGATACGGCTTCTCCTTGCAGACTTTCTGATGATGTTCCCATTGTGACTTGAGTCACTATGAAGTCTGTAGGAGACAGATCTTCCTTCTTCTTTATGGGATTCGGATAGGCTATCTCCATGACCCACATTTTGAGAAGCGAGTTAATGTTTTTTGCTTCTTGGGTCCTTTTGTTAGAATGACGGAGAAGTCCATAGCTACAATGGGGACCTTTCTCTTGTGTTGACTCAGGTGGTCAAAGATCCAACCAGGACTTAGGGAGTGGGTCCAGAAGAAGAAGAAGAAACAGGGGTGAAAGTGGAAGCAAGCAGTAGCGGACTTTGGGAAGAAAGTGGAAACAATCGGTAGCAGCATGGACGAGAGAATCCAATGCACTAGTGTTTACAGGGCCCGAGTCACTACAAGAGAGGAGAAAGAGGTAGAGATGGAAGGGATCTGTAGTTAGATGGAGGGAATACCAGGCGACATATCCGCAAGGGAGGAAAAGATGGAAGAAGTAAAAGATGGAAGAAGTGAGAGATGGAAGGGAGGAAGACAGAGGAGAAGAAACAACCAAAGGAGTGGTTACGAGGAGGAGGGAGAGGAGTAGAAAAGGGAATGGAGGGCACCTCCACAGTTGTAGCTATGACAACATCCTGAGTGGATGTGTCCGTTGGAACATCTGCCACTTCTTCTTTTCTGGGGACACTAAGTCCACTATTTTCTTTGAGGCAGAAAGAGGGCTATCAAGAGCTTTCTCCTGCTTGCTTGATTCTCCAACTTCATCCTTTCCTTTTCCCTTTGGTAAGTGATCTGGCTTTGGAGGCACTCTTCCTAAGGGGGAAGTAGTGAAATCCACCCCAAGGTAGATGAGACCATTTTGTTTGCACCAATGTTCGGTGCATTGCAACGTGGGTTGGACCCTTTCTTCTATGGTCTTGGGTGCCTTGGTTCTATCGATACTTGTAAATGGCCAATCATCCCCATCCATGTCAAGGTAAACCTGATCAATTTCCTAATCAGTTTCTTGGAAATATTTTGGGATGATGGCAACTCCATAGTGGATGATCTCTGCCAGTGCCATCCAGAGTGATCTTTTCACCTGATTTCAACTTCGTGGTTGACATCTATCCATATGTCCTCGATCTCTAGGACATGGATGGGATCGATATTTTCCTTGGGGAGGCAAGCCCAATAGTCGAAGGTTGGCCTTGCTAGGAAATCATGCTTCAGGTTGAGCAATTCCAGTTCTATAAACATTTCTCAGATTTACCCAATGAGGTGCAGGTGTATCTACCAACCGTGAGGGGGAAAGGAGTCCCACCCTTCTTCCTTTTCATACATTTCTCATGATATGTAATTAGCTGTCTTGAGAGCTCAGAAGGATCAGCTTGGGCCCCGCATACCTTGGTAACCTTGTTGGTTCTCCCAGGAAGTTGGCAGCCCGAGATATGTGAAGGTGGGGAATTGTGTAAACAAAGCCCCCATTTCTTTGTGGCAGCGACCACGCTCATGCTAGTCGACCATGTCTCATGTTCGGCCTCATTAGGTAGATCACCTCATAGAAAAAGGTGTCGTTGATCTTGTTGAATTGGGTGATACTGGCCTCGAGCCTTAGCTCCGGTAGTACTCATATATCTTGACCTGAGGCCATATCCCACTTTGAATCAGTCCTGGATACTCTCTCTCTGAGGCAGTGGCATATACGACATAGGAGTTCATATAGAACCTCCCAGTCATTGAAACTTGTTGGAGTTGCTGCGAGATAGTATCACTGATAATCTCTCCCTAGCTAAAACGTTGCTCAGGCACATTCTTGCTTATGGTCTCTAAGTACCTGAGCATCCATTTGTGAAAGTAGTGGGCATCAGGAAGTCTGAATACTGTTGAGGAAAGTGATGGTATCACTTAGCTCCTCTGAGAAGTCACTATGGTGGATGGTCTGTGGCCATCTGCTCATCACCTTTTTGTTCTTCAGGTAAACCTCGTTCATCATCTGCATGCACTTGTCCTCATTATCGGTCCAAGTCTTTATGTAGTCTTCTTGGCTTACTGCCACATACTGGCTATGGTGAGGAATGCCCAACATGACTTCAAAGTGTCGGGCTATGAGGTTAATGACCACCTTTCCCTCTTTGTCTTTGACACATCTTGTGTCTTTATTGTAACAACGGGCCACTATCATGATGAACTCATTATTGATAGCACTTACTGGAAGACCTACTACAAAATGTAGCCCACTGCCCACCAGTTTGTCCATCCATGGGCTACAGTAACTTGTTTGGTTCTGGCCCAGAAATCATCCATATCTATGTGCCCAAGCTCTGAGTCTCTGATGTCAAGATTAAGCACTCTACAAGTGAGTCAGGCATCCTGACTCTCTGATATTTGTATTTCATTTCTTGCTCTATCAACTTAGCTTTTCCTTTAGACTTAGTTGGCTTCTTTCTCGATGAAGACATGTGTGAGCTCGAGGGTGGCTATTGTTGTTCTGCATGGAGAATCAAAGAGGTCCAACATAGAAGAGCCATGTCAACCGTCATGTTATCCATAATAACAGCTTGCAAAATGAAAAATGATCAATTTAAAAGCCTTTGGGTGCAAGGCGCAGCTTCACTGCAGGCTGCAGAGGCTTGAATTAGCAAGGCACACTTTTGAGGGGTGTTGCATGATAGAAGGTAGTACCAAAAGGGGCGGGGTACAAATTAGCTATACACAACATGTAATGTTGGTGTTGAGGAAGTTGTGCAGTGCCCTAGGAAAGTGCTTTGACAAGGTGCAAATTTTCTTGATGTCACATGCTCTTTTGGTGCGCCTTGGTGCCCCCTTAGGAGATGTTGCATATAGGTTAGGTGCGCCAAGGGTTTGGCTTGCATGACAGTTTGGTTTACACAACATATAATGTTGTTATTATTGCATTTGCGCTAGCACCCATACTTTCCAAGATTTGTTCTTTGCGTGCGAAGGATTCATCTTGCGCATGGGTGGGAAGTGAACCTATGGCGAATTGTGTGTAGTGTAGCATGAAGAAATAGTGCACCAAAGGAAAACAAGACCGTTTGGTAGATTTCAAGGATTTCTTGATTTCCTCGCTTTTGGTTTAGATTTTGATGGCAAGGAGGGAAATCCTAGCAAGGCAGAGAGTAGAGGAAAAAGGGTTGGAGCTCTTTCTGAGGCTAGAGCTTTCTAGATTTGCAGATCTGAAAAGAGGGGGAAGAGGGGTTTTCAGCTGGTTGATTGGTTTGTTAAATTCTTTTTAGGTTCATTGTATTTAACATACAATCCTAATCACCTAACCTGACATAAAAACCACAAACAAAAACAAGATGGGTAGATTTCACTTACCAGGATATATATAATGATGAAGGATAGATGTGGGATCCACAAGTGTGAGGAATGGCACGTGAGGTTGACAAGGATAACTGACAAGCGCAGAGGAAAGACTTTTCTCAATTTTTAATTCGTGAAAATGATAGGTTGAATGCACCTATATATAGAAAAATGTGCATTTATTGTGCCACCAACCGCCTTTGGCGTGGTTGGTGAAGTGTCGACACGAGAGGTTTCAGTGCCTATGGCACACTTAAGATGATGTCAACATAACGTTTTCAGCACCAAGGAGAAAAGGGGGTGCACATTCTTATGTGTCGACACATCAATTTTCGCACCTTAAGCACATTTCTTTGGCGCAAGTTTGAGGATGCTGGCATGTAACTCTTAGCGCCTTAGGGTGCAACTCTTGTCATGTTGACATGCCTTTTAGGGCACCAAAGGATCTTCAAAGGGGCACACTTTTCTTGATGTTTCCACAACAATTTTTGTGCCCAACTCAAAAAGGCTAAGTTCTTAAAACTTGATTTTCAGAAGGGAACCTTTAGGCCATTTTGAATGTTAATAGACCTTTTCAGGGGACCAAAACAAAATTTTGGTATGGTTACCTATAAAATTGCCCTTGTCAATTTTACAGGATAACATTACTATGCTTTTTTTTTCTTTGTTTTGTTGTAATAAGCGCGCTTGTGTGCGGGAGCTGATTACTATTTATTGAGTTCATGCATAACAAACCACACATATTTTTAGTGTGGGGTGAATCAGGTACAAGTGCGTGAAAAATGAATCCATTGGTGATGATATTTGTGTACGGGTTGGTGCATTTTGGGATAGATGCTAGGGATGATGATGCTTGTAAGGAAATTGCTCGGGATAAAGACCATGCATGGAAAGGGATTACACGGTGTAATGTGAGGTAGGAAATAGAATGATGAACTAATTGGAATATGGAATAGAGGAATATGTAGTTTACCATAGGAAGGCATGTGTATTGGGGTCTGTGGCTTGAAAATTAGTAGGCATCCAAGAAGGTTAGGATGAAGTGCGAAAGAAAGCAACAAAAATTGTAGAAAATGTGAAAAAGAAAAATTAAATCTAAGTATAGTGGTAGGTGAGGAGAAATTAATTTGGGAAAATCATGAAAAATATATAAAAAGGATTCCAAAACAATTCATTCTTACCTTGCATATTAGAGTGTTTGAGCCTTGAAGAGTAAGCGAAGTACGAACACATGCAAAGTATGAGTACTGAAGAGAATATATCGAACTCGTAGAAAATTTAGCATAACCTAAAATTGAGATCCATCGTGGGAAGTAGGAGAGAAATTAAAATACATGAATAGAGGAGAATAGAGGTTTGAGGATTTGGCATTAAGAGTTAGGGTTTGATAAGAGAAATTCATAGCTAGGGCATGCAAGATCAAAGAACCAGGAGGCCACAAGAAATTGAATGGTTGTAAGAGTAATCAAGTGGTGAGTAACTTGACATCAAGGAACATTATCAATTGAGAAGAGTTTATTGTTTAGATATGGAACCAAGGAAAGTTGTAAACAAGAATAAGAAGCATCTGTGAGAGGAAGCACCATAAAATTGGTTTGCAGAGATGTAATATCTAGGTGAGGTAATTCAAGGAAAGCCATGGAAGTCGCAGTTGAAAAAATGTAAGATCAGTGATTTCAATCACCATTCTAGGAAGACCTTGGAAAAAATTGATAAATAAAATGTGGTCAAGATAAACCAGAGGACCGAAGAGGGGATTATGATATATGATGATTATGTGAATAGACTCTGGAAAGCGTTGAGTGCTTGACTCTATGAGATTCCATTCTTTGGTAAACTAGAATGCTGTACCAATGGTTGTTATCATTAATCCAAGAGGACTAATTTTAATTTGTTAGTAGGAGAATGCACCTCATAGGGTAGTTAATAGGCTAGGTGACTAGATTTTTCAACTCAAGGAGAGAGACAAAGCCGGACTTGGATGATGAGGTAGGTGTCAAGATCACGATAGTCATGCTTAACTACCATAAAGGAGGTCATGCGATGGATGTATTGGACATTGAGGAACCTACAACAAGAGTTGTTGCACACATGGTGAGATGTAAGATGGGAACATTAGAAATGTGGAAGGAAGTGAACAAGCGATGGCTACATATTACACATAAGATGGGGAATAATACCTATTATAATATATCATGACAATATATTGTTGAAGGAATTATTGATGAAAGACGTGTTCAAGATGACCAAGGTGAGAAAGTTACATGAGACACAATATTACTTTTACTAGTGTTTTTGAGATTGGAGTACTAGATGGGCCTAGGGAAAACATGTGGGTATACCCTATGGAAAACAAGTCATCGGCCGAGAGGTTTAACCAATCCACTTATAAAGGCAATATTTTGGGTGCCTATAAATAACACATAGATAAATGGTACAGGAGCATGCATGATGCATTTTAAAGAGAATGACACATATCGAGAGAATTTCCTGTGGTTCTAGATGGCCAAGCTAAATTTTCATCCCACCAACACTTTGTTTGGGAAAGTTCTTTATGAAAGACGTGGAGAAAATCCCATGGTGCAAGTTTTCATTTATGTTTACCACAAGATACTTTAAATACTTTGAGGATATGTTATACAACATAATAAAGATAAATTTTGATGCGAGACAAGGTAGACAATGAAATCGAGATAACATTGACATCACTCCCAAATCTATGGCAAGTTGGAAATAAAGAGGTTGTTTGCATATATATTTATCTCAGTCAAGATTTTAGGATGAAAAGTATGATGATAGAGAAGATATGCCACTTCTAGACCCTCCCAAGGGAAAGTAGATTATTGGCACCAATATGATACACAAGGTATCACCTCCATGGCAAGAAGAAGTAAATACTACTCTTGAAGATGAGGAGATGAAGAAAGAAGATAGTGGTACACTAGATCAGACACATAGGAAAAGGTTTCAAAGGATATGAAAGGATCCAAGTGGTGGTGTAGAAACCTTAAAGCCTATTAGAAGGTTACCGAGAACATCACCAATCAGGCCAAACCCATAAAAAAAGACTAGGAGAAGGCACAAGTTGGTACATAAGAGTGAAAATGTGGAGGAAGGGATGTCGATGAGGTCTGCGTGTAACACGAGTCTCCACCTATTATTAATGTTGAAGGTGAAGAAGAAGAGCCTAGGGTTAAGGATACCCATTGCGATGCGAAGTACCCAGTGAGTATGAGGAAGAAGGTCCATGGGGGAATAAAGAAAGAGAAAAGGGTGAGGGTGAGCCATCGGTGAGCATGGGGACACTTCAAGAAATAAGGGATAAGGTTCATTCTCGGGCATTGAAAATCAAATACCCAAAGGTAGGAAAAAAGTAGCTAAAGGAGAGAAAATCTTGTGCACACTGGGCCTTAGATATGTAAATGACCCTATGAAGATCATACACACAAGATTCTAGATCACACTTATTGTTGAACGGTTGTATGGGTGGGAGATTATTAACCTTGAGAGGAAAAAATATGCACACCAAAAATATTACGAAATTTGGACTATGTAAATGCATATGGATGAACCTGAGTTCAATGTCAATAAGGAAGCATGTATAAAATGTAGGATGAATAAAGCACCTCATGCAATTCATATAACGATGAAGCACATAGAGTTCACGATGAAAAGATAGCAATGCCTTAATGAAAATGGCAATAGAGGTGGCTCGCAGAAGCTTGGATAAGGGGGCCACTCTTAAAAATTTGAATGAGAGGATAAGAAGAATAAAAAACAAGATATCCAACAACTTACAGAGGAGAAAGAGAGAGAAGAAAATTAACAAATGTTGTCTTGGAGATGGTAGAATAGATTGGGGAGGATATTTTGGAAGCACACAAAATTTTTGAAGAAAAGGTCACAAGAACGTATCCCTCCCCATTGTATTACTTGTAGGATTTGGTCTATTTGCTATTAAAGGAAAAGACAAGTTTACATGGGACGAGTGAAAAAGACATTAATGTAGAGAAGGATTAGAATAAGAAGGTTACTCTGCACATGAGGCTTGTGTAGTATGACGCCATGTTACAAATGTTAAAGGATGAATTGAGGAAAGTAGGTTGGGCACTGAACAACTACCAAGATATAGAGCATATCCTTAATGTGTACACATCCTAGGTGTAAAATTAAGTACAAATAGTCAAGAAGGATGAGACACTCGAAAGATAAGAAAGTATGACCATGATTGCAAAGAAGTGCAATGTGCTTAATGTAGTAAGGAATCCTTACAAAGTAAGAATAAAGGATTTGGGTTTATAGGTGGCAAGAAAGATGGACTTCATAGAAGGAGTGATTTTAGGCCTAGCGTGAGTGACAAGGAGTTGAAGCACTAGGGTGAATATATCACTCTAGATGAGATGGTCGAGATTTTTGGGACAATCCATGATACAATGAAGAAGGAGCTAGTAGAGTGGAGTGAGCTAGATAGAATGATTAATAAGGAGTTCCCGAGATTTTGCAACTAGTTGAGGAGTAAGGGATCAACGTGCATTTAGATTTCTTCCATTATTTAATTCTTTCATTCTTTGTAAATAGTTTCTTTATTAATTTATTCTTTAAGGCTCCAAGATGAGTCAACCCCATTGTCGAGGAAAGAAATGTAATTAGTGTGGGGTAATGTTAGATTGAGAAAATGGATAAGTACGACAAGTGCGCGGGGAAATGAGGCATGTAATTAGATGCGTAAATGCATACGAGGACCATTAAAGTGGCATGTGGAAGTCTTGCACCGGGGAAGATAGAACCCAGGACTTAGCCAATTTTACAGAATACCAACTAACAATAGGAAATCAAATTAGAGTATGGCTCAAGAAAAGGATAAAAGCATGACAAATTGGTGGCCAAGTAAAGGCTATTTTTAGATAAAGAACATGTAAAACAAATACAAAGGGTCATGTATGGATCAAGATGTTAATAGGATTAAAGCAATACTTATTTATAGGATAGTTAATTATTAGTTTTGTTGTAAAGCATACATGAAGTCTATTTTGGACATGCCTATGATTAGGAGAGTGCATATGTGGTGAAGGTAAAGTCCCCACCCCTTTATATATATCTATGTTATATGTAATTATTTTGGGTACCATGACCATATCCCATCATTCATGTTTGAGTCTTTGAGAGTCTTTTATATGCCATTATGGATTAGGTTTTGATACTTAGGATGTTCCATTTCCCTAGTATATTGATGTGTTAGAGTTTCTCTCATGTAATAATTTTTTTATAATGGAATATGGAGGATGGATTATGATTATTGATGTATCTAAGTATGGTGATTACATGGTGCAATTGATCTTAATTGTTATCGATCTGTTATGTTTCCTTATTACATGTGTTTCCAATATAAGCTCATGATATGATATATGCAATGTTCTATACTTGAATGGTTTCTTTGATAATGGTTATTATGGATATGTATGCTAACATCTTGGCAAACACACACAAAGGAGGGACTGGTAGCTTCACGTGTTTTGGGTGAGCATTAATATTTATCTCAATGAGGTGCTAGTGTGCATAGCAATTGAGTGAGAAAATAAAATACTACACTTACACTAATTATTTGATAAGGTGGGAAGAGGTTACACCTACCAAGGATTGCCTTTGTAGCTCAAAAACAAGATTTTTATGGGAGAATATCATTAGTGGATATGGCTATCCATTAACCCTTACACAGTGATAGAGGAACTCATTTTATAAATGAGACAATTCAAATACTATTAGCTAAATTTATCGTAGCTCATCATAAGGCTACCCCTTATCACCCACAAGTAATTGATACGGGGAAAATATTAGTGGAGAATATTCACAAACTCGTAAATATTCAGGTTTTGGAAATTGGAAATGGAAAATATTCGGTAGTCGGTTTCTTTACCTAGTTCGTAGGAAAATTCGGCTAACATGTCCTTTGTATGGGTCAGTTTGCCTATTATTTACACATATAAATGAACTTATGCATGTAATTTTCCAACGTTTCAAATCAACTTGTGCACATATTCACCAAAGTATATTACTATACATAGCGCCTAGGTATAATACATATATAACCATCTAACCTTTTTGTAATCTTTTCTGTCTAACCCCAACCCATCAAACCTTTACCACTCAACCCTGCCAATTAGAATCCAAGCTTTACCACCCTATCCCTATCTATCCAACCTCAATCTAGTGTAACGCCATCTGTTCTAGTTTAATCCATCTAAGCTGCAAGTGTTGTAGTCTCTAACCACTTCTTGCCTCAATAACCATATTCCAAAATGTTCTAACATATCATCCAGTTTAGCTGGAAGCTCACCCAAGGCGCACGTAGGCACTAAGCCCCTCCTTTATATGAGCTTCATGAGAAGGTTATTTCTTAACATGGGGATGTAATACAACCAGAAAATAATTTCATCCATTCATGGAATTTAAGAAGCATTAACTCCTAGCCTAATGCACTGAACATAGAACAACATGATCAACTCAATGAAAGTAGAATAAATAATGAAATAACATCAAGAAAACCCATAACACACATGAAAATAAGGAAAATGTACAAATCGGGATGCATCACATGAGTGTTTGGGATCACTTCATTATATTTGTTAGCCAAAATATGGTAGCCAAGATTACATCGAAAGATTCCCACTCATGGAAATGTTCACACTAGCAGAGCTTTCTTTACATCACAAAGCTTGCCATTACACATTACATAATAAATATCTATATCTCACTCCATATCATTTCTTAATTCTCTCTTTCTCTTCAATGAAAAACCATCCATCCCTCTATAATAATCATCCTCCATACCTCTTAACTACTTATCATTATTACCTGTGAAATCCTGAAGGAATTGGTTTATAGTTTCTCTACTAATACCGGGAATTTGCCAAGTGTCACCATGCATTTTCCTCAATTGAGTTCCTTTTAGCATGCATGTTTCAGCTAATCCTTAACAACCTTGACTCCTTATCATTTCATGATAACCATATTGATTCCCTAGAATATCCTTTCCTTGAGTCACAAGTATCCATGGCTTATCCACATTTGTATCTGGTCACTTTTCCATTTACTCCCTACGCTTATCTTTTCTTGTTGTCTAAAACTTACTAAGTCTTGAATCCATCCTACCTAAGCACGATCCTTCATTTCTCTCCAAGAATTAATTCTACACATGCCTTTGCACCCTAATTCCATGTACCACAAGGATTTATACCTTAGGTACTTATTTATTTTAGGGACCCAACGTCACCCCACACTAAACAAGTTTTCGCCAAGACAATCCTCTGTGCTTCAGGAACAAAAATATTATCGACTAGAATACTTCTCCAAAGAATAAAGAATAGTTTTAGAAGATAATCTGAATAAATAATTCAAGAATGAAGGAGGGGGAATGCTACGTGAATAATTGGAGGAGTTCGGGGAATTCCACATCTATCTCATCCTTCAATTTCTCCTGGTCTTCAATTCAGTGAGGCCTTCCCGATGCTTCACCTATGACTCTTGGTACCTAGTCTAGGATGAATTATTCCACCCTCCCCTTGAACATGTTGATAACCACCCCTAACTCTATGTAGAAACCCTCGAACTCATCCATTTTCTCAATGATGGAGTCTCGGAGTTCACTGATTCTGAATTCTTGCTTCTCACGCATTGTCTTGAATTTTTCCTTCTAGGCCATGGTTTAATGACCAACCATTTTGTGGGGAGGGTCTCCTATAAAAATTTGACATCCACCTCTTCCTCTATTACCTGCGCATCGATGATTGGCTCACATTTTCTACAGCTATTAAATCCCCTATCTACCAGTATATTTACCTCCTTGAGTTGGGATAGCAAGTCTTCCAACTCAATGATCTAGTATTTAATGGATACCTTGTTATCTTCTTTTTCCTTTGTAATATCTACACTGTGGGGCCTATACCATCCTTAAGGTTAACGAGTAACATCCCTTTGAGATCCTCGAGGTACTCCAATTTATTCCCGTAATCAGCCCTAGCCTAGCTCACCAATGTCAAAAATTGTCCCAAGAATCTCTTTACGAGGGCACTAGCTCGATCATATGCCTCCTTTGTTCATGTATGTTCTCCCCTTAACCCTTAGTGTAATCTATCTATTTATTTCTCCTTTATTTTCTTCTCTATGATCAGGGTCCGAGTAGTGGCCCTATAACCAAATTGTGCGATCACCTCTGAATAAATCTTCTACAATGCATTGCATGCCTACTCATCTATTAGGTGGTTAGGATCCACCACTTTGTATACTTATCCTCCCTTCTTCTTCAAATGAACGGTCTCGATTGCATGATTATTGACCTCAAACTCAGGCTCTTTAGAGTGGTAGTGCATGCTCCAGCTAAGCATATTTTTGGTTCTGGGCACACCCCCTTCTTGATCCATCAAATCCCATCCATAAAGTTTCTTTGGTGGGAGGGTGGCCTAGAATCTCACGTGTAGGACCTTTGTGGGGTCATCCACAAAGTCCATATGTGGGGACATGGGTGTCCACCTCTTCCTTGTAGCTTTGCACTTTTTCCTCTATTTCTTCACCCCAGGGGTGAATCCCTTATCCTCCTTTATGGTAAAGGAGTCCCCTTTATCTCCCCTTGGGCTGGTGGTCTAAGGTGTAGAGGCCTCGCATGCTGGACTCTTCTCCACCATAAAAATATTACTCCCCTTCTCGAGCCTTTCATATATCTGTTGTCTTCACCTCGGCTTCATGTCCCTCTAGCTTCACTTCCAATTCTTCCTTGAAAGTGGTGGGGTCTTCTTCCTCTCCTTCCTCTGAGCCTGTTGTGGGGCTTGATGTGTCATGTGTCTTCTATCTCTTTTCTTCAAGATCTTCCTTATCTTCCTCCTCTTCCTTCCCTTCCTTCTCTCCCTCATGCCCTAGAAATGAGGCCTTGGCACCACCCTATACCGAAGTGCTGGCACCCTTGCTACCATTCCTTCATGTGTAGTACTTCCTCTTCCTAGAAGTATCTAACTTCCCTTCATCCTGTTCTTCTTCTTCTTCTTCATGTACTAATTTCATGGGTGGGATTGGCGTTCCCTATGGCTTTGGAAAGGGGAGTCTATAACCTCCACCTCAATTCCCTCTTTTTGGGGGGCACATTTGTCACGAACACCCAATGGATGTATCCATTAATGGTAACATTGACCTAGGGGTGCAAGTCCAGAAGGTCTGGCTCCAAAACTTTAATATAGGCAGGTTGAGTGCCATACTTATATGTAGCACACAAAATATGGACATCAACATCCACCTTATCTGTATCAAAAATCAACTTTTGGCCGTCCCGATCCGGTTGGCATACTTCATATATTTGGCTATGAACATGAAGTGGACCTTGCACTATGGCCCCATCTCTTCCTTGGCCATCATAAATTTTTCAAGAAAAAAAATTTGTGTAACGAAAAATTTTACGGTCCCCATCGACTGTGGTAACTCATGGGAATGCACCACGCATTCTTAAAGGTATGTGCAATCACTCAAACCACATTTTCATCGATCCTCAGACGTGCTTGAGATGGTCCCATTATAGGTGAACTTCACAAAATTGGACTCGGGGGATGTGTGTGTTGGTGGTTAAACCCAAATGTTCCCATTTGGTTTTTAAGGACACCAATCTCCCAAAACACGAACAATAACAAGATGGAGCCCCATGTGATATTTGCTCTGCCTCATTTTATACTGTGCATCTTGATAATGCCATTTTTAATAAATTGGGAAAAATTGTAGTGTTCCCTCTTGGAAACCTTGTAGACCATGTATAGGAACCTCTGGTTAATGTTCATCCACCTTTTGACATGCCCAATTTAATGCTAATGAGTGGGAGGAGACTTGTAATGTTGGGTCTGGAAGATATGTAATTACCTATGCCCTACCTCCCTTCTCGTAGTTTAATTTCTTTGTCATCTCCTCAATCTTGGAAGTGGCACATAAATCAAGTTCCATATCCTCTCTAGTGTTTTGTAAGCCTGTAACCATTTGAATAAAATGGCTGTGATCCTCATTCTTCTTCTGCGAAGTACAAGAAGTCTTTATGTACTTGTGACATTAACCACCTAAACAACAGGGTAGGTTTGGAAAAGAAAGATAGCTCCCATAGTTACAAAAATCTAGTCTTTTGTAACTCTTGTTGTACCAAGTCATTGAACTTAAGGTTTCGAAGCTCATCCACTATTGGAGTGTCGATACTAGGTCCATCCACATCAAATTTTCATTATTGGATGTTTTGTGGTTGTATTTGTTGATCTTGCATTTGTATAGCTTGAGCTCCACTTTTCTACCTTAATAACTCCAGGAGGGTACTACATTTCTGAGTAAATTTCCACAAGATCCTCCTTTTCCACCACTGGTCTCTTTGTTTGAGCCTTCTTCGGTGCCATCTTCCTCCTTCTTTCCCTCATGCCCTAGGTGCATTGATCCCCTCTTTTGTCTTCCCTAACTCAACAACTTCCCCACTTCTCTTTCACACAACCTCCTTCCTTCTCTATTGTCTTCTCTCCTCCTTGCTTTATCAAGATTACACTACAACTTGCACAAGTCCACTGGTTCATGATAGTGCTTCACGTCGTTCTTCTTTATAAAACCCTCATCGCACTTCAAGCTCGGGAGCACAAAAGTAATTATCTTAAATAAAAGTATTCGAAATGACTATTCTTACCTCTTATTTATACTTTATCGATGCCTTAGAGTTCCTTCGACCATGTGTCCTAATGTCACTTTTTGATAAATCAATTTATTTCACTTAAATCAACTTCCATGACTTCCCCTTGCGCTTTGCAGCTATAACCTCTACGGTGTTCCAATACCACTCAACTACCGAAGTACTTAACCTCGTGTTATTTCCTCGTAGTTCCCCATGGTGTTGCCTACCTTATGTTATACCATGTGATACTTCCCTTCTTGTGGTCTTCAAACTTCTCTCAACCCACCTTCATAACTACATGAATTTACGCACCTTAGCCATCAAATTTTCCCAACAATCCACTATCAAAGATTTTTGGTGTCAATCATGTTCAATATATTTGCTACTTCACCTCACATAAAAATGTATGTGTAGTCCCCTTCTCATAGAACCTCTTACATTTTAATAAGCTACTGGCGTACCAATGCACAAAACCAAATTGAAAATGATGACAAAGGAAACAACCAAAAGAAAAAAGTACAAGAAGGAAATCTAATCTAATTGGCAATATTGCCTTATTTTTGACTACACAAAATCCTTATTTATAGTAGGGCTTCAACCTACTCCCATTGAAGTAACCTAGTAACCTCATCCCATCAAGTGCTTGTAACTGACATGCACCAGAATCAAGGATGTACAAGATGATGTATGGTCCTAACCAATGGACTTTTAGTTTCCCAGGGTGGTGTAGAAATTTAGAGTCATAAATCAAGACCATCTGCCCAACCTTGATTGTTTGTTTTTAATATGATGATCATGCCATGATTTTTGTCATGCCTTCTCATTCTTGACTCCACCTAGTAAGTGATCTCCTTTCATCCAACTGCATTAAATTCTCCATGCGCTCTTGTAGTGCTTGCTCGTCAACTAATCCTCATACATGTACTATTTATATAGATGGTAGCATAAATTCTACTGGTAAAACAACTTCCACACCAAACACCAATTGAAATGGCATGGCCTTGTTCAATCTCTTGTAGGTTGTCCTATACGCCCATAGTATGGATGAGAATTTTTCATCCCAATCTTGTCTCCCCACATCAAAAATTTTGGTCAACGTGTGACTCAGTATCTTGTTAAACGTATCACCGGTTTCATTATCTTGAGGGTGATATGGGGTGGTCTTGTGATGGGCTACCATGAACTCTGCTAATAAAATCTTGACTATCTCATTCAAAAAGTGTGTGCCTCTGTCACTAGTCAATCTTAAAGGACACCCATACTTGTTGATTATGTTTTCCCACATGAATCTTCTTCATTGCGGTCATTGTGTAATCCTTCGTAGGAATTACCTCCACCTAAATTGTTAAGTAATCACTATAAGTAATGATAGAGAAAAACCAGGTCCTTCGTGGGGTAGGTGAAATCGGTCCTAAAAAATCAATCACCCACTTCTCAAATGGTTCTACGCTAGCTATCGGTCTCAAGTACATTTCATCTCTTCTTCCTGGTTTTCCAAGGCACTGGAAATGGTCACATCCTTGCAAAACTCAATACAATCCTAGTAGATGCTTTCCCACCAAATCCCTTCGAGTAGAATCTTTTGTGCGGTGGCATTCCTTGCATAGTTTCCTCCTACAATCCCATCATATACTCCCTTCATGATTGTAACACACTCATGTTCTAACTTACTGCAGGGAACAAAATCTCATCACAACCTAATTTGTATAAATCTCCACCAATTAATATGTAGGGCACAATGCATATAGCCAACTATTTTCTTTCCAACGTCTTCATTTCCTCCTGCAGTGCGATACCTATTTTTAGATATATGGCAATATCTTCTAATTCAGAGGGTGTGTGTCACACCCTAAACGATTAATGCATCTGCATTGTATCCTCAATGCTTTTGCATCCTCCCCTGAGTCAATTCTTGATAAATGGTCAAGTCCCAAGTTACTCTTACCTAGTTTTACAACAATCATAAACTCAAATTATTGAAATAATAGGACCCATCTGCATATGCACCCTTGTAAAACAGGCTTATTTACCAAGTACTTCAACACCATGTGGTCTGTGTAGAATATAAAGGGTGTTTCCAGCAGATACTTTGCTTGAATTTGTGTAGTGCGTAGATCATTGATAATGCCTTGCACTCGTTAGTAGTATATTTCTGTTATCTTTGGTGTCAAATTCCTACTTGCAAAAAAAGAGGGTGATCAATAGTCCCTTCACTAGGTTGTGCTAACACTTCTCTGATGGCCATCCCTGAGGCATCAACATGCACATGGAAAGGATTATCCCAGGAAGGAAAGCATAATATGGGTGCAGTGATAAGCCTATTCTTAATGTGTCAAACATCATCTGTTGTGCCTCTCCCTAATGGAATATACATCCATGCTTCAACAATCCCTCTAGTGGCGTGGAGAATTTGGCATACCCCCTAGTAAACTTTCTGTACTACCCCATATGCGTAAGGAATCCACGCACTGTGCTCTGGCTGATGGGTTCTTCCAATCCAACAATAATGAAAAATTTGGTAGGATCCACCAGTAAGCCTTCTTTACATATGATATGCCCCAACAAGGTTCCAAATGGAGTAGCAAAGAGACATTTCTTGATATTGAGGGATATGCACAATTGTCGACATCTCTCAAACATCAACCACAGATTGTTGTAATGGTCCTTCACTAGTCCATACATTGTCTAATCATCAAGGTAGACTTGAAGAAACTTATGGATGAAGTCTTGAAATTCTTGCACCACAATGCGCGAAAACACAGTAGGCGTGTTCTTTAGTCCAAAAGGCATGACCGTGTAGGAAAAAATTCCCCATTCAGTGGTGAAATTTTTCTTTTCTTTGTCCTCCTTTGCAATCCTAACTTGATGATATCCTGAGAAGCCATCTCGTGAATGAATAGATCTCGTTCCCGGCTACTCCTTCAGGATCTCCTCGGTGAAAGGGGTTAGAAAGGGATCAATGACACATACGCATTCAAATCCCTGTAATCAACACAGATCCTTATCCTCCCATCCTTTTTAATGCTAATGACCATTGGGCTTATCCATTCTAATTCCTCAACAAATTTAATGATACCTAAAGTAATCATCTTGTCTATCTCTTCCTTGATCCCAGAGATGCAAATTTGGATTCATTCGGTAAGGTCTATTCTAAATTGGGGCGCTCCCTCCTTTAGTTTGATCCACATCTCCCCTAAAGAGTGGTGAAATCCCTTAAGCTCATGGTACCCGTGTGGAAATAAATCTTGAAACTCATGCAATAGATCAATGATCTTTGAAACCTCCTTTTCTGACTAGTAATCCCCAATAGTAGCCTCCTTAGGTTCTGTATCTAAGCCAATGTTAACCTTCTTCATTTTGAGAGGTTCATGGTAGGTGCACGCTTGCTCATCAACACTATATGTTACCTTACATGTACCCATAGTATGGTTAACATCCAAGTTCTCCACTTCCTCGCCATCTATCACATAGACCAACTTTCCCTTCTCTTTCTCCATGCAGGTGTGCTCAAGTTGTAGTTCCTCTAGTTCCTCCACATCAAAATGTGCCTCCAAATCAGGTTCTCCTAATAATTCCAAAATTCTATCCTCAGCCATGGCACTGTCTCCCATAGTTAGGTGCTTAACAACTTGTAACGCCTCATTCACCAATGGCTTAGTAATTTTATATTCAAAGGTTTGAATCAAGTCATATGTTAACTCCTACTAGTTCCATGTCAATGACATAATTCCGAATGAACGTACCATGCACGTGCACAACCCTATAGTGTGGAATAAAACTTGTGCACCCATAGGGAAGGGGGTAAAGCTTCCACACCTCCCATCCATATTCTCTCACATTCTTGAACATGTTTTGAGGTGGGTTCCCCTCCATCATAGCTATAGATTTTAGTAAGTGCATTACTCCAGAAGAATCTAATAGAGTGTGTTCCTCACCTCACACCATTCTAGAATATTATCTGGTGCATCACCCACCATCATGTTGTGGTCCGTGCAACGTGTAGATAAGCATGCTTTGCATTTTGATCTCGCATCTCCACTGGGATTCCATGGCTTGTAGGAAAACATCAAGGTTTCCTTCCCTAGTGTATCTTAGCAACTACTTTCCTCAAAAACACCTAAGTGGGCACGCCTTCATCACCATTGTAATAGATCCTCAAAATTTCCACCCAATAACTCATATGTCCCATGCACCAAATTTTCACATGCTACACTAGTGGTATCACTCATAGATTGAGCGTCTTCCCACTAAATAACTCCTTTTGTAGGGTGTATCACCTCAAGGTCCTTGATAGTGCACACATAGATTCTATCAAGGGCTTCTTCTCCTAAGGGCTCAGTATAGGGTGTTGACTTCCCATCGGTCAAGGGGATGATAACTTGTTCTTCCTTATTCTAAAAAATTATGTATCCCTTATTGAACCTTAGGTACACATTATTCTTATAGCACCAAGGGTGCCCAAGTAATGCTAGAAATTTGTCCACCTCAGCTAGCACTAATAATTTGAAGTCTCCAGTGAATTTCACCCCTTGGATAGTGATAACAACGTCCTTCAAGACACCAATGGGCATCACCTTTTTCTTGGTGGAAATATATAACACATTTAAAGATTGTTGTAATGGGCCCCTTCCCATTTCATGTCATGCGTCTAGGGTGAGAACATTAACCTCTGCACTCGTGTCTATTAGAATATTTCTTAGGAGCCATCTGTTGACTACTGCATTCAAGGTAATCTCCTTATCATAATCAATGGTGTGAGGGGGAAGGTTAGCATGCAAGACCATGTCGCTCGTGCTCTCCTTTGGCATGCATTACTTTCTCCCATAACCATTCCCCTAGAAAAGGGATGATATTCTCTTGCCTCAACATTTTTCATACTTCCTTGACTTCATCCAAATCCTTCTATGGAGCCTTAGAGCATTTCCTTTGCTCTAACTACCATGACTTCTCCTTTAGGCCTTTGGATCTCTCCTTGTAGGCTTCAAATCACATCCATGGTCTCTGATAAACCTCTTTTTGATGAGTAGGATTTAGATACTTCCGTGCACCACCTCTTCTCTTGTGACTAGTGGTCTCTACTTTGGTATTTCCCTGGTGCATGCATCCTCAGCTCATGTTGTCACCAATATAGGTTCTAACTCTAACTCATGCACCACCATTGGTATCCATTTTGAGTTGGACTTCTTCACACTTTCCATTCCAAAGGTGCCTTTATCCTTCCATTGTTTCTATCTCTTTTTCTGAAATAACTCTGGGAACTCCTCGTACTTGTGCTTCTTTCCACACCAAACCGTAGTTGGTCAAGGTAGTTTTTCTTGTAATGTTTTTTGGACCCACATTTATAATAGGTCCCATGAGGAAATTCACTTCTTCGCCTCCACGATTTCCACGCCCTATAAATCCTCCATAAAATCCTCGTCCACAATCTCCTCCATCTATGCACTCTTCATAGGGACGACCATCATTCTTGGAACTATTTGTAATGCTGGTGCAGTGCACACCAATATAAATGGCATCATGTATCTAGTCAATCAATCTACAATCCTTGGTTTCATAAGTAGTAGAGGTGAAAATACTGCAATAACAAGACACGTTCTCACAGAATGCGTGTTGTAGCAGAAAATACCTACTTGCATCAGGATTCCCATGGAAAATCTCATAGTCTACCATTATCACGTGTACTAATCTTTGAAGACAAATTTCCTTGGTATGACCCTTTACCCCACAATCATGCACCATAGGCCACCGCAGTCTCATGTGCCAAGTTTATAGACATAATTTCTAGCTTCTTTGCCATGAAAACAATATAAGATTCAAGAAAAGGACTAAAAGCGGTATCCATGCTTCTAATACCCTCAGTGCGCAGGGAAGCCTCTAAGGCCTCATGCGAGTTAGTGAAAGTATTATGCAAAATCACTCTCTTGAAGGGTGTTATTATTCCTCCAACAAACCATTGAGCATTCTGAGAAGGATGAATATCATAAGACAATTTTGATAATAGATTTTTTAAATGTACATCATAATCCCACACACTCTCTTCCATACCTTGTTGAATCTCCTTCAGCACACGAATGCTCTTCTGTTCAAACTCGGTAATATGGAATTCAGCTAAGAAGGAATTACGTAGTGTGGTATAATCTACTATTGTATGGTGGGGTCATACTTCTGGTACCAACTATGTGCACGCCCTTGCAACGTTATTACAAACTGAATTTCCTTCCATTTCGAGGTAGTGATCCCCTTCGCATGCCATAACAACTCACATTTTTGTACATGTTCTGTAGCATCCTCAACACCTTTATAATTTGGTAGATGCAAAGAAATTTTAAAAAATACTTGCTAAGGTGGTTAAGGTCTTTACCCACCTGATCCAGAACCTTGATTCCCACCAATGTTTCCTCCACCACCAGATCCACTAAATCCCCTGGTGCCTATCCCTCCTAACCCACAAGATCCTCTAGATCCACCAGGTCTAGTAGGTATGCTAGCTCATACTTCACCTGACCCACCAGATCCACCTCTTGTAGCTTGGAAGGGTCCTGAATTGTTTGCACCTTGTGTCCCCACTGTCATGCTAAACTACACATAGACAATTTGTGATATTGCACCACTACTAGATGTGTGCCTCGCGCCACTTCCACACATGATACCCAAACTTTTTGTACTATTACTTTTCAAAAATTTCAATCCAGATAATATACCTCCTAACACAAGAAATGATTTTGAAGCCATATATGTTCCAAATGAAAAGTTATATCCCTTAGGTGTTGATTGGTTACCTCCACCAATACCAATAGGGTTAGTAATACTTATCTCTCGATTTGGAGAACTAAGCATCGGGGTTGGTCTTTGGGTGGATTGGATGCGCACCAATGAATCTTCTCCTTTTATCATATGATGAGATCTCTCTAGAAGTTGAGGGGGTTTCTCTTCCATGCTTGCCAAGATGGAGTGGCACAGACTACAAAGGTTCCATGTCCTACACGTGAACCTCATATCCTTCCCACAATATCAATCTCCATAAATCCATCGAGTCCATGACTTTGTGTTTTCTGTTTAACTCCCTTTAACGAGCTTCATTGTACTTGAGCCATCTCTCTCCCTCTTTGTTTCATCTGTAAGGTCTTCCATATTCCTCCACTCTAGCTTCCTTGACTCTCAAAATAATCTTAGAAAACCATAGGAAATGCTTCCAAACTCGGTGTAATGATCGGGATCTACTACTATATGGTGGGGGTCATAATTCCAGTACCAACTATGTGTGCACCCTTGTAACGTTGTTGCAAACTGACTTGCCTTCCATTTCGGGGTAGTGATCCCCTTCACATGCCATAACAACTCACGGTTTTGTACATGTTCTATAGCATCCTTTACACCTTTATAATGCGGTAGATGTAAATACATTTCAAAAAATACTTGCTAAGGTAGTTGAGGCCCTTACGTACCTAATCTAGAACCTTGATTCCCTTTGGTGTTTCCTCCACCACCAGATCCACCGAGATCCTCAAGATCCACTAGGTCCAGTGGTCTACTAGCTCCTACTTCATCTGACCCACCAGATCCACCTCACGTAGCTTTGAGGGTCCTGAAGTGTTCACACCTTATGTCCCCACTATAGTGCGAAACTACATCTTGATAATTTGTGATATTACACCACTACTAGATGTGTGCCCCACACCACTTTGAGACGTGATACCCAAAATTTTTGTACCCATAATTTTCCCAAATGTCGATCCAGACAATATACCTCTAAACACAGGAAATGATTCTATAGCCATAGATGTGCTAAATGAAAAGTTATATCTCATAGGTCTTTGATCAGTTACCTCCACCAATACCAACATGGTTAGTAATACTTATCTTTGGATTTGGAAAACTAAGCATAAGGGTTTGTCACCGAGGTGGATTGGATGTGTACAAACAACTCTTCTCCTTTCTTCATATGATGAGCTCTCTCTAGAAGTCGAGGGGTTTCTCTTCCGCACTTTCCAAGATGGGGTAGCATAGACTACCCAGGTTCCACATCCTCCACATGAACCTAAAATCCTTACCATAATTTTTGTCTCCATAAATCCATCACTCTCGTAGCTTCGTGTCATCTCGCATAAGTCCCTTTCACGAGCTTCATTTTACTTGAGCCATCTCTCTTCCCTCTTTGTTTCAACCACAAGGTCCACCATCTTCCTCCACTCTAGCTTCCTCACCCAAAGACTCGAAGAAGCTTAGCTAACCATAGTAAATGCTTCCAAACTTAGTGTAATGATCAAGTTCTCAGTATAGCTAAATGGATAACATGCAAGAATGACCCTCTTGGCTCCCTCAAGAACTCAAACTCAACAATCTCTAGACAGGAATATGTATAAATCACGTACTCTAAGGTGTAACTCGTCAACACTCTACTCTACCATTGATAAAAAAACATGTGTCCAAGTCGGATCAACATTTTGAATCCTCGATACTCATCTTGGGTCCATACACGAGGTCTATAGTACCAACTTGACCAAGACACGTATGCTGAAATCCATTCATACAAATCCACTGGAAAGAAAAAAAAGGTCTCATATAACTCATGATATAAGTGCTCTTCTACCCATTTATGTGTATCAAACTCAGGTCCATTATTAAATCTCTAAGAAAACTCATCCTTCATACTTTTAAACCATGCTTTAACATTTTCTAATGTCAAACACTCTTTCATCACATACCATTCTCACAACAACTTTGAAAAGAGGTCCTAACAATGGAACCAAAATGTAGTCTTTATTCACTGCTTGCCTAAACAACCATTTCCAAATGCATCGGTATATCATCTAGTTTAGCCTGGAAGCTCACCCAAGGCATGCGTAGGCACTGAGCCCCTCCTTTATGTGAGCTTCATGAGAATGTTCTTTCTTAACATGAGGATGTAATATAACCAGAAAATAAGTGCATCCATTCATGGAATTTAAGATGTAAGCATTAAATCCTAGCCTAATGCACCTGAGCATAGAACAACATGATCAACTCAATGAAAGTAGAATCAACCATGAAATAACATCAAGAAAACCTATAACACGCATATGAACATAAGGAAAATACACAGATCAAGATCCATCACATGAGTGTTTCATAATCACTTCATTATATTTATTAGCCAAAATATGGTAGCCAATATTACATCAAAAGAGTCTCATTCATGGAAATGTTCACACTAGCAGAGATTTCTTTACATCATAGAGCTCACCATTACACATTATGTAACATTCCCATTTTAAGAGTTTATAAACAAGGGAATTTTTTTGATAATAATGTTCTCTATTGTAAATAATTATCATTTAGAACACACATTCCATGACAATCAATATCATAACAGAGATAACCATATGCAATTGTAATGAATCGGTAAAACACCGTTCTCATATTTCATGACTCATTTGAAACACCGATCTCTCATGTTAACTCAATGAATTATATACTAAGTATACATTGGTTCTCTTACCCTTTTCTGGGGTATTAAGTGTTATGTTTAAGAGGCCTATCTAAATATTTGTTACCAATATTCATTTGAAATCTTGCTTCTTAAACTAGGTGACATAGGACAATGCAACTAATAGCTTGTGATACTTTGGCCAAATATTTCCAACATACTATTCATATTACTATTCCTAGATGACATACTCATCAAATGAAATATGTCCTTCACCCCACTTCATCTGTTATCTAGAATGGTCTTTACTAACTCATGTCAGTCCACTTGTTCAAGGTTTAACCCTAACCCAGGTTAGCAACATAGTTTGGTATAGAGAACCACTCGCGGTGACTAAGGGTACATAGACATACTCAATCAACCTAAGTCGATTGCATGTGTCTAGTTATCCTAAGTCATCGTGAGTTTCCTTATACTAAATCATGCTTCTAACTTGACCTAGAGTATAACTAAGATCAAGTCCAAGTTTATGTAGATCTAGATGATCCAATTCTGAAGGGTGTTACAACATGTCAACTGCAACATTGTATCCTCATGAAGACCCAAGTCTTCACGAAGGTACAGTTCTATAGTTGGCATGTGCCAACATCCAACTAAATCACCCCATCTGGATGTACATACCCAAGCAATAAGTTAATTACTTATTTATTTATTTAAAATTTAACTACAATAGCCCTACATAATCCCTAATTTTTTTAATCATAAGGTTGCAAGCCATAAATGATTTGCAATTTCTATGCAGATAAATCTACATCCAAACCCCTTTCCGAAGGTTTGTATTTCATTCATTAATTTCTTAATTTAAGATTTAGTATTACAATCAAAATCAGCATACCAATAGTAAGGTTAACTTACTTAACTTAGCCAAGTTTAAGCTTGATTAAATTATATCAGTTTCTTTTATAATAGACTTCATTAAGATGAAGTCTATTTATTATATATGTATATATTCTTTTTAGATACTTTAATCTGTTTAAGATTTAATAAGGGGAAGCACACTTTCCTCTTTTCTGAATATCATTTGGGTATGATTTCAAAAGGTCTTAATGGACTGCATATCCTTGCAGAATGTTTGTCTTTTCTTTTTGACTTATAAGAGTTAGGGTTCATTGTAACCTATTACATTGTACAAGATATCATAAAGAGTTTGTACTTCCATTATCATCATTTATTAAACCATAATGATTTAGTTAAATGATCAGCCATGTAGTATTTGGATAATACTGATGCTGCCCACATGACAACTTTGGGTATGTTCCACTCTTGGAAGAATATCAAGACCAACATTGACAAAGCTGCCAAGAAGTAGTTGTAGTTGCTTTTGCTGTTCTTGTATGTTTTTATGCTGTTTTTTTGCGGTCTCTCTACTGCTTTTTGCTAGTAATTTTGTTGTTTTGTCTCGTTTGGGTAGCTATTTTTAGGCTACTTCGAGCTTCATTGTAACACTTGGATTTTGATCCTTTTCTTTCTGGTTCACACTGCTATTCTGGCTCCTAGGCCATATTTTGTTCTCAAGGGTATAGTCCCTTTCAAAAAACTATTTGCCAATAATAAAAAAATGATCAACCATGTATGCCAACTTGATAAGTTGCATTTTAAATAAGGGATAGTGCATCTAATTCCATTACCACCTAACTCATTTTAAGTCAACTGAAAAAGAGTTTCATACAGATATGATTATGAAAGAATAAAGATGAGCTTACAAATTCCCTTTATAGAATACACAAAGAGAATGACACACCAAGTACAAGTAAACCCTCAATCCTTTCCATTCATCAAGGTGGAATACACACTTTACAAGTCCAAACATTGTATACATCTTTAATGTCAAGCAGTATCAATAAACTCAATTAAGAAATACAATTTTTTCCTTTTACAATTACATTTCAATAAAGAATCATATTTCCTCATATAAGATCATGTCTTTAGGTAAACAAAGTAACATCATAAAATATATTGTCTTCCTTTATCACTTACGAGGTCCATCTACAAAAATTTCTAGCACGGGTCAGTTCAGTGAACTGAGCATGATAAGCACTAAGCATTAAAATGATGTTCTTTTAACTAACTGTTTCATAAAAAGAACTCTACTTTTATGAAACAATTAAGCATTTCAGATAGATACATCATACGAAATAATAGTCATAAAAGGGAAGAACAAAGTGACAAACCATATTAACATTAAGTAAAGAACATGGTGTAATCAAACAATGTTTAGCCAATGTTTTTATAAAGAGTTATATCAGATAAGAAATACTCCATCCGAATTACTTACCATATTTCTACTTTAAATATTTAAAGTATATCTCTGAATTTATTCTATCTAAATTCAAGAAAGATACTAACTCTAATAATTCATGAATACAAATTATTTTAAAGAAGAAATGATCCACAATACTCAACATTAACTTAGTCCATCCTAGAATACCTTAGGCCAAGCTCATTCAATCTTTAGGAAAAAATTAGGATGAACCACATAATCTTAAAATAAGAGTTTCCTATTTAAGATGCTACATCCAAATTCAAGCCACACTTTAGCCTAAGTTTGAGTTAAGCATCCACGGGCTTGATAAAGGATGTATTTTATTTACATGCAACTGGAAATGGGTCACTCATCACCATAATTATATCCCTATCAAAACATTAGTCAAGGAGAAAAAGATAAAGGTTTATCCTCCAATTACCCTCTCTATAAATCCTTCAAAATAAGACAACCAAACAGGTCAGTTCCTTACTTAGGAACAATACAGATGAGAAAAAGGTGAAAAGAGGGAGAAAGAAAACAACACATGACTTCCCTCAGAGTTTGAGGAGGATAGTACAGAATACCTTAACCCAGAATGGGAAAAGGATATCATCGAACAAGGATGAGACAAGCTCTCTTTAATCCATCCTAAAGAGAGGAATACATTCAAATCCAAAAGAACTGAGACAGATCTTACCAAAGTTTAGTCAACTCCAACAACCATTGAATGCACAAAGAACCATTCAATACAAATATCGTTATCACTGAAATAAGGAAGTTAGAAACTGAAAGTGAAGTTTCCCATCATATAATTAGTACATCCATTGTAGCATAGAAGCTATAACTGCAATGGTTATTCAAATGTATTTCTTTACAAATAGTTCCCTAAGAAACAAAAGAGTAACCACAACCAAACACTATTTTTAAAAAACTTTAACAACATTAACCAAGAATTTTCCCAATTTTCCCAAACAAAGAGAAATAGAGTAGCGTTAACCTTATGCAGCCACGATTTCTTCTCAAAGAGTTAACTCAAAAAAAATATTACCCATCCCTTAAGGGTGAAATGAAAAAGATGAGAACCAGACCTAATAATCAAAGTTTCCATACAAGCCAACCCAGATCCACCTACTTCACAAAGATCAAAGGAACATACCACTAGTTTGGAAGGAAAGATCCAGACCTAGAATCGATCACAAAGAGAAACAATGATTAACAACACGACTCCACATCAGGTACACAAAGTCAAGCTCAAAGAAGAATAGAAAAACCGAAATCATTCCATTCCATTTCCTTAAGGTAATGCTATTAGTTAGATTGATTCATTCTAGACTCATTTACCTGATTCAGTCACGAATAAATCTTCCCACAACTTACAGGTGTAAGTAAGAATCGACTTAATTAAATCTCAAGTAGAAACTAAACATGATTTAATAAAATTTCATGCAAGGGAGAACCAAAACCTGATTATAATTCTTCCATAGTAGAAACTTCTACTATCTAGCTTCAGTATAGTCTAACAAGAGTTCTCGATTCAAAACATATCAAGCTCAGCAAAAGTAAACATATTTACTATTATTGTCAAACAAGAACGAATCCCAAAACATTGAATCCGAACAACCATTTCAGCATAGTTCAAACAGAAGTAACAAGATTCAAAAACAACTTTGAATTTTTAGCAAAAGATATCACATATCATACCTTCATCCAACAAAGGGAACAAACCCAGATCATGCTTTTATCAAACAAGTAAATTCAAGCGAAATATACAGTGAAAAATACAAGAAAGAATGCAAGATAAACATATCATAAAAATCATTTGTTTCCAAGAGCAGAGTTATTTTAATGAAACACTTAGTAAAAAGTAGAACAACTTAATGGATAGAGCCTATCATGCTTGATAGAGATTCTTATCGATTTGTAGAAGATTTCAGCCGAGCCTCCATAGTCTCTCTATTTTTCCAAGTGATGTCAACAACTCCAACATTCCTACTTCCTCTTATACCTCCATTGGATCCAAAAATAGCTCAAGAATGCTAAGAATATCGATGGATCAAAAATAGAACTTCTGGTTCAAAGAACCAAAACTCCATGCAATGCAAAAATTGAAAAGAACAAAAGATCAAACAACCTTTCAGAAACCCGTTTGCATCTTCTCCTAGGAATTTTATTCGCCACAATCGAGACCATTTAATGCAAGGACTGTCAGTTTCCCTCTTATTTCTCCATGCCACCGCCATCCAAGTTTGGAAAACCTTTTTTTTAAATTTTCATGCAATTTATATTTAGTGATGATGTCAACTAGGCATCCCCCTAACTCCCATGCCTCTGCCAAAACTGGCAGTTCAGAGGGTATTTAAACCAAAATAAAATCTCATTAATGCCTTGAAAACCGATGCCACCACCCTTACCACTTGCTAAGTAGTCCGTAGGTACCCTTTAGATAGCATTAGTTTAGGTTAGATTTACATTAGGTTAGAAATCAACCTTAGTCCTAGGTAAATAGTATTTTCCTTAGGTTGTTTCAAAACTTCCTAACCATAAAACATACCATCTTAGGTTAGGGTAATAACCTTAATAGTTTAGCAATAGGTCCTAGGTAGGTCTTAACTACCTTAGGTTAAAATCCAAATAGTATAGAACATTACAACTTAGATTAAGGTGTTTACCTTAATAACTTAGTAATAGGTCCTTGGTCCTATTACACTATTCAACGTTATAAAATATTTAACAAGAAGGCCCAGGCTTACCAATTATAGTATGATGCAAAGCAAGGACACTGAAGCCCAACCATTTAAATTTATAAATGAAAAAAACTCAGTTCTGCTTCACCTTCCATTTCAGAGTGCCAAGTCAACCAGACGAATTAGGTAAGGAGAATTGAAGCATACCTTGGATCAATGGAATTGATCCAAGGTTTTTCTGTCAACACATAATAGTTAAGACAACAATAGTACAAGCTCGTAATCCCTTTTTTAATGAATTAAAGTTGTACAAAAAGATGAATGGTCTTGTTTTCAAGTAAGTAGAAATCACAACAAAGTGAATCTCTTTACAGTAATAATTTATCCATTGCAAACATGATTTCAAAAAGTCATAAGAATACACCTTCCTAAGACAAATCACATGTCAACATTTGCAATGTCAAGAGGGAAAGTAATCACAGTAATAGTTTTGTCAAAGATGTTACATAAGACAAGATTACATCGAAAGAGTCCCATTCATGGAAATTCTCACACTAGCATAGCTTTCTTTACATCACAGAGCTCTCCATTACACATTACACAATATTGTTCTATATCTCACTCCCTATCATTTCTTACTTCTCCGTTTATCTTCTATGAAAACCATCCATCCTTCTAGAATAATCATCCTCCTTCCCTCTTAACCGCTCATCATTATTACTTGTGAAATCCTAAAGGAATCAGTTTATGGTTGCTCTACTACTACCAGGAGAATCGCCAAGTATCGTCATGTGTTTCCCTCAATTGAGTTCCTTTTAGCATGCATGTTCCAGTTAATCCTTAACAACCTCGACTCCTTATCCTTTCATGATAACCATATTGATGCCCTATAATATCCTTTCCTTGAGTTGCAATTCTTCATGTCTTATCCACATCTCGTATCTCATCACTTTTCCATTTTCTCTTTACACGCGTCTTTTCATGTTGTCCAAAAATTACTAAGTCCCAAATCCATCCTTCTTGGGCACAAGCCTTCACACCTCTCTAATAATTACTTATGTGTGTGCCTTCATGCCTTGCTTCCATGTGCCACTGAGGCTTCGCATATTTGGTACTTAATTACTTTAGGGGCCCAACAAGCATCTACCTATAATCCGTCCAAATGTAATCTATTTAAGCGTAATCCATTTAACCACAATCCTTCCAACCCCAATTTATCAAAGGAAAACCATCTAACTACAATTTTTCCACCTATAATCCATCCAACTATATACCATTGACCCTCTTCCATCTAACTTATTCATCCAACCCCAAGCTTTGTCTCATGTCCTTGTTTGTCATCTATACCGTAGTTGTCTTTCAACAGTTGGTATCTACAAAGATATCCATGGATTCTCGGAAAGCTTGGTTAGAAGATTACCGCTAGTTAAAAAATAGTAACAAGATATTATTTTGCTATTTTGGAAACTCACAAAAACAAATGTTGTCGGGATTTACAAAAAATATAGGTATGTACTATCTACTAATTTACATAATTTTATTATTATATTTTTCATATTGTATGTTTCTTATACTCCTCTTTATAAAATTGAGTATTTACTCTTTGCACTCTTGTTTTATGTTTATTTAGTGGTATTAATAATATAAATAATTAATACTATTTCGTAACACTTTTATATGCAGACATTTCTCAAACACCTTCACAAACTAATTTTTTTTGAGATGTCGATGATCCTTTTGGTTTTAATGAAACTAATATTTTTTAAGATGATCCTATTGATGAAAACATTTGTTCCCTTGATGACATCAAACTAGGATAAGATTCATCAAATTCTCATCCAACACCAACATCAAAGGAATATTCTACTCCAATGTATGTTTCTAGAAAAAGGAGATGTGAGGATCAAGATATTCCTATGAGAGAACCCAAATGCACAAGTTAAAGTCGAAGAAAGTAAAAATATATATAAGAAGAAAAAGGACAAACTGGACAATAGGAAGGACTTTTAGGTTGAAGCGGCAGCCAAATATCATTTTATTGAACCTATGGATCCAAAAATGGTAATGATATTCTAACTCAATGTCGATGTAAAATATGTAGTTGGAAACAAGGGAAAGATCACACAATGTAACTCAAACTAGACACCATTGAAAAACATTGTGGGAAAATATATATTTCCCAAAAGCAAAAGGATGGGAGCATAATAAGATCTCATAAATGGAAAAATAAAAAATAATTGTTGTATCTAAAGTACACAGAAGAATATGAAAAAGAACAAAAATGTTTGAAAAATTTAAATAAAAAAGGTGGCACAATTGTAGCAAAAATGAGAAAAGTTATGGAGACTAAAATGCATGCCAAAAGTATTCAATTTTCTATTGTATTCCATGTATTCAAAAAGGAAAGATCCATTTCATATTTCTCAGATAATAAAATTTGTATCAGGTTATTGGCTTATAGAACGTTCCAAAATCACATTGGTTAGATAACAATGGATGGGAAATTACAAAATGTCTTGCTCTAGTGGAAAAGGAGGATTTGAAAGAGGCTATTAAAAATACAAAGTTTATTTCCCTTTCAATTGATGAGGTTACAACAGTGGACAATACTTCATGGGTTTGTATTCATGTATACACATTTGCAAATGAAGTAAGAAATCCCCATCTCTTAGCAATTCATAAAATGAGTGAAAATTACAATTTTGAAAACATTTACAAATTGGTGGTGTCAAGTTTGAAGGATATTACAGGTATGGATTATTTTTCCATTGCAACAAAGTTAGTTTGTGTTGAACCGAAGGTGCGAGTTATAATGCGGGGTCTAGAAATGGTCTTGTCCTATGAATACAAACAAATGTTCCCCCTATAGGATTTAAATTCATTGCATGGCTCATAGAATGAATCTAGCCTATAAAATTATGAACACATTCAAAAGTGTTGTAAAAGTAGAGGAGTTGATTCATGATTTGCATGCATATTATTTAATTAGTCCAAAGACATTTCTATAATTTTAGAAATTTTCCATTGGATTGACAAATGGGAAAAATATTCTCAAAGATATAGATACCAGATGAATTTCAATGCATGATTACGCTCGTAGAATATTTGAAGCATATCCTTCATTGATGACTTTTATGTATAAATCTGCATAGGAAGTAGATAAAGATAAAGATTTATTTTATTGTCTAAAAAATAATGAAACTTTACTTATACTATGTGGTATTTTTCCAATGTTGAAGGAACTAATATTTGGACGATCCATGCACAAGAGTGTTGCATCTATATAAAAAAATTCATAAGACTGAGAAAATGTGTGTGCATGAGTCTAGATAGTTTATATTTGTCAGATGGAATTTTTCGGGGACTGTTTTTGAAAGATGGAATGCATTAACAAAACTTAAGAATCAAAGTTGCTACTTAAAATTCAATATAAATAATCATCTGTGTATAACAACTCATGACAAAGAGATCTTTGCTTCATAATTTTTAGAGAAGAAATGATGTGGCTAGGTCAAAGTAAGAGTGACACACAATTTATATAAAACAATATTATGTGACACTTGAAATAAATTGAAAAAGATTTCTCAATATTTATCTACACATATCCATGAATTATTTGAAAAGGATAAATTACTTGAAGCAATGGGAGTTATCAATCCACAATTTTGGAATACAACTGGAGACATACCTGAAACACACATGAAAAAATTATTTATCAAATACATGACTAGTATAATGGAACATTTCTGTAGGTGTGAAGAGAAAAATGAAGTTGTTGTTGAAGGTATTTTACAGAAGAAGTTATTGTGTTCTCGATACAACATTTTGCCACCATTATGCTAGAGCAATTTCTATTTCTAGATGAACCAAATGAAAATGGTTCCATTAGAAGACTTTGGAAGAAGATTTATTCAAGTAGTATTTTGTGAGAGGATTTGAGTGAGTATTTTCAGCTATATGAACTTTGTCAAACTATGATTCTGGGATTTGTTGAAGATGAGAGGGTATTTAATGCATTATCCTTTGTAAAATCAAAAGTATGAAACAGATTGGATATAATTTTTTTTTTTTTTTGAGATTGTATGTATCCAGATACTCTCTAGAAATTTTTCCTTATGAGAGAGCACTTGCATTATGGAATTAACTAGTATAAATAAGAGAATTCGGTAACATTCCGACATATCCGGGGATCTAAACACATGCACCAAACACACTACCAATTTAATGGAATACGGGACACAAATGAATTTGGTTGCTCCAGGATCGTATCAATTGCGAGTTCTAATTTCTTGTATACATTATTGATGCTATTGAAAATGATTTGATATATTGATATATTTCATATTGATTAATGATAATCAACTAGTCTTAATATACTGTGTTGTTTTACTTGTAAAAAAATTTTTTTATATTTTGTTTTATTATTGAAATAAAGACAGTGATTTATTTGGATCCATCTATGTGATTATTGATAAAAAATTTATTTGCATGAAACATGAATCATTTGGAGACAAAAACAAACTAAGTGTCTTAAACCATGTTTTACATATCCAAATAGTAACATAAAAAAATCACAATAAGCGAAATATAATTATAAGTTTGTCATATTAAATTATTAAAAACTTTCAAAAATGTGGTACAATAGTAAATATAGTTCCAATTCAAAATTTGTCTTGGATTCTAAATATCAAGAGGTAGATTAATTTATGAAGATATACATGTTTTCATAAAGCATTTTCAACCAATAAAATTACAAAATGACGGGTTTTCAATTGTTTTCAAAGATTATTGGAAATTTTTGTCATATAAGAGCACATTACAAGGGAATCCTCTTTTCTGCCTAAGATTCTGAATCATAGTTTTCCTTACATTTGCCACACAAAATAAAAAAGAAAAAACATTGGCTGGCCAATCTCTTTTAGTTCCTATGTCAGTGTCGTAATTGTGACAACACACCTGTCACATGGTGAAACTAACTATTTTTTCAAGTTTTTATTACAATGGAAGCTTGATATTTTGCTTGCACAAGAGGTGCAGTTTCCTCAGTTTGTATAGTTCTCTATGTTAAAACTCTTGATGCCGTAAATCCTATCTAGCGTTACAGATATTTTGAATAATATTATGCTCCTCCCTTGTAACATCTCCTAATGACAAAAGTGATGTATCAACATCTGTCTTTTCCTTCAATAAGATATCTGGATCTATCTTATGCTCCTTGATCATCCTTTCCAATGGATTATTTTTTTATTTAATAATAATTTTTTTCCTTCAACTATATAAATGCATTCAATATTTTGTGGGTATTCTTAAAATGTGCATCAAATACAACTACTTTTTCTTTAAGTTTTTATTTGTTTCTATAAAACAGAAATAGAAATGTATTATTCTATTAGATAAGTCTAAATAATTTATTGCAATGCTCATAATATCATGATTTTATGTGTAAAATATGACTTGCCCCATCTTTTTATTTTTCTCGTACTTGTAATTAAAACATTACTTTTGTCTCTAGCCCATTTTTGTAGTACACATGGGCTTCAACATTAAGATTCTCCAACTGTTTAACATTATATCTAAAATATCATCATCATAATCATTATTATACAAAATTGTTCTGATTGAGCTTTGTTTAGCAAAATGTCAAGCCTTGTTGGTTGGCTCTCTACGGAAGTGAACAATGAATGCCTTTGAGCATGATTATGGTATTGGGTATTTATTTCTTTGATCAAAATTTTGGCCCTTCTCTCCCAAGTGCGCACTGATTCCACATTAGAGATATACAATTCCTAAATTGTTTCACCCATCTTGTTTGATAACATATTTTTGAAGGAAAAATATTTCTTCTAACCATCTATGAGTGGAGTTTTACTTGGTGGAGGAGGAGAGTCTCTTATTTCACAGACATCTTTCTACACTTGTGGCTAAGAAGGTGGAGTAGATTGTATCATACCGTGGGTGTCAAAATAATTACCCTTCTCTACATCACCACTATCAAAGCCCAAAAAATCATCGTCAAGATGAATATGGCTCAAAATTGGGTGCTCATTGTCATTGAAGACACCACCTAGTGAAAAAACTTGAAATTTTGAGGTTACTGGATGAACTGTTCTTACAGAGTCGATAGGAAACCTTATATTATTTCTTGTAAATTTTCTCATTGTTTGACAATACATGTCAGCGGTACCAATGGCCTTTTTTGAATCTGCTATGAATTTCTATTAACTGTAAGAAGAAAACTATAAAGTATTAAAAAACTAATCATTATACCCTTGTAAATACTAAATAAAATATTTGCAAGTAAACAAAAGATGCTAAACATTATACATTACCTTGCATGCTCGAATATGTGATGATTTTACCTTTACACTCGAGTTTTATTGATACTATCAAACTCGAGAAATTTCTAAAAAAATGTAGAAATATTAAAATATTGTACCACTTATCAGAACATATAGCTTTTTATGGTTCCTTCTAGTAGCTTAGTTATAAATAGTAATATTTATACATGTAGAAAATTGTGATGGGATAGGTGGTGGTAGTGGTGGAGCTATTGACCCCCTAGGTATTTTTCAACGAGGAATTGAGCGGGGTTGATTCTACTGAATCCATATCATAATCACGTGAGGCATATTGAGGGGATTTACCCCGAGCAATAACGTTTTTATGAGATATTCCAACTATAATTATTCTCTATAAAAGATAAAATTACTATTATTATTACATTCAAAAATAATTAATTGTTATAATGTTAAAATTAATTGTTACTTGTTGTTCTTCAAGTGAGATACTAGTCATTTTTTCATTTATTGTAGTCATATTTTTCCGTTCGTAATTGGTGGAAAGATTCATGATAGAAAGTAAGTAGATAATTGGTAGAAGAAAACATAGTCTTGGATTTATCAGATGTATTCATAATGGTAAGGGCATTGTTGACATCTATTTTTATTTAACTGGAAAAATATTTTCATCAATCAAATTATTTCCTGCCATTTTCCGTAATAAATATTGAACCTCCCAAAGCAGAATGTCTACGGATCTCGCCTGCAATATAGTTCTTGCTTGAAATATTGATATCAACCGTATGAAAGAATTTATTTGTAATACCTTGTATACATCTTGAACAAGATACAAGAAAAATTAAATGCTTGGGAAGTCAAGTAATATTAATAAAACAAACAATTGAAAATAAAATTAAGCTTACCATCAACCTGCACATTATAATGAGACTCAAAAAAATTCTTCATCGAGTTAGGACCAAATTTGTAGTCACGGGCATATAGTTTTGGAAAGGTAAACTAGTTAATTTATGGATGTCTACGAGCTTCATGTGGAATGAAAATATACAATCCATCGTGGGAATGGAAAAGCTGCTGTTTTCTTGGATGTAGAATTGATCATGTAATCGAGGACGGTAGTATCTATTTCAAATTGGGGCATGTGGACAAGCTCGATGAATTGTGATTTTTGCATCCATTCCTTAGGTGTGTCTTTGATTTTTATCAGTGTTGTAATTTGAGGGAACATGATATTTTTGTACTGAAATTTGGAGGCAAGAGTAACTATGGTGTTAGCCATTGTTGAAAGCTTTGGATATGGTGTAAATTTGTAGGAGAGGGAGGGGAAAGACTATAGGTGTATGTTGGCTTGGTAGAAAATTGGAGAGATCGAGAGAACATTGTAGATTTGTAAAATTTTGTGGAAAAAGTGAATAAATGAACCTTGTAGGGGTATATATAGGGCTCGAGTTCATGGTATTGGAAACGCGGTGATAAATGATAGGTGGAGAAGTTCAAGGTGACACATGCACGGGGACTTGTGCTTATGTTTTCCCATCTAATTGGTGGTAAATGACCAGATATCATGATCATCTAATAGAAAAAATCTTGTGAATATATCGGAACGTCCAACATGAATAGGACAAACACCTAAAGTAACCCATCCAAGAGGAAAAGGACGGTTATCTATTTAGAACAACATGAATAGGATGATCACCCAAGATGAATAGGTTAAACATATAACATAATAGATCAAACATGAAAAAGACAACCATCCAATACCAAAGAGATGGTCGGCCATACAAAAAAAGACAGACAACCAATGGGTTCCATCTGACAAGGAAGGGACAACCATCCAACTATACTGGAGCATCCATCCAACATGAATTAGATAATAATCCAACAAGGAAATGGACATATAAGCCTGCATGTCCAACTAGATTACATCATCCAACAGAGGATCTGTCTCACCAAAAACATATGAATGTTAAACATTTGTCTATATGTACAAAACCATTAGAAAAAATGGCCCACCAAATCACCTTTTCCGTGAACCAATTTTTTAGATATTCACCATCGTTGCGAAAGTCCATTTTGGAGATTCGCCACCCATTCTATAATAATTATTCAGAGTGGGTTCTTAAAATGAACCCTTAATGGTACTACTGAAGCCTTTAACAAGATATTAGGGCACATATTAACAAAAATTATGATCTAGGAAGAAAATATTGGGATGATAATGTGTCGTTTTACTATAGGGGTATAAGACTACATAAAAGAGGTTGAACAAAGCGACACCGTTTCAATATGTGCTTAGTGCGAGATGTAGTTTTACCAGTTTAATTCATGTTACCCTCCCTTTGTATTACATATGTAGGTTGATTTTCGAGATGATCATGTAGTGTCGAGTGCATTGAAAGACTAATGAAATTGGATGAAGAGTGTGCAATTTGGGATGAAGAGTGTGTAATTGTGCGATGGGGCCAAACATAGAAAAATAACAACAAAAGGCTTGACATGATAGGCATATTAGGAAATATTCATTTTTGTTGGTGATATGGTTCTACTTTATAATTATAAGTTTACGTGCCACCGGGAAAGTGTAAATTACATTGTTTGGGACCATTCAAAGTAACTTAGATACTAGATTTAAGAACATGTTAGTTACTGGTGTTGGATGACACAATATTTCTTGGTTACTTTAATGGGAGTAAGCTGAAGCCCTACTATAAATAATATTTTTACTTAATGTTTGTAATAAGACAATGTTTCCATTTAGATTAGGTTTCCCTTTCGCTTTTTTCGTTTATTGTCTTGTTGTAATAAGCATATTAGCGAAGGACCAGATATTATTTGTTCTAGAATGATGTATGGAGGACCATGCATTTTTTTAAGTGTGGGGTAGAATTAAATTTTCATAAGGATTAAATTGGATTACCTATATAAAATCTCGGTGTATAGGCATATGTTCTTGCTCATGATTCGACCACTCAAATACGACATGTGAAAGGCATGCGTGAAATGATGAACTTGCTGAAAGGTGTGAAGGATGATTAGTTATGTTGAATTTTCTCACATGGAAACTTGAGGAAGGGATAAGAACACATTATAACATGAGGGAGGTAGTGCGAAGGGGAAATACTTAGTAAGTGTCGTAGAGTAAGAACGTGTGTGGCGCGAAAAGGATGCATGTAATAAGGTCTACATCTTAAGAAATAGTAGCATCTTTAGAAGGTTATAGACTACTACATGTGGAAGAAGGTTGTGGGAAAATGTGGGAAAATACAAAAAAAAATGGGAAAGTAGAAAATATGCTTTAAAGTTAAAAAGTGGTGGTAGGTAAGTGTAATTAATACGATTTGGAAATTAAAAATCAATAAAAGGATAACAAAGTATGGTGGAAGCACAATGACTAGGGGTGAAGATATCATATAAAAATTTTACTTCAATTGCTTAAACTTGTGAGAGACATCAAAATTAACCATTAAAAAATTCATTAACCATATGTGAGCTTATTAAAAATTGAACAACCATTCATAAGATGAACATGTAAAAGAGAACACATGAACATAGCATATAGTTTTAGAAAACCTCAAGGGGAAGAAAACCCACTAAACCTCTACTTATATTACATATCACACAATATTTCTTTTGTGAGGCACTATTGGGCTGATGAAATACAACCTAAGTATGAAAATCACAAAAATATTGGGCGCACGGGCATATGGCACATAGGTGCGAGAGTGGAAACACGGATGAAATAGGGCACGCCCAAGAAAACATGAAATTAGGACTTATCCATTTTGTAATATGAGGCAAATTTTGGACATGGAGTGTGGAGCACATTTTGTAGAAGACTTGAAGAGCACACAAAGGCTATTTTAGACAAGTAGAAGATAAAGTGTTATGCATAGTTTTGAGGCTATTAATAGGAATAGACTACAATTATATTATTAGATAATATATTATTAGTGAGATTGCATGATTTTGTATTTATCATGTAAGGGTGCATGGCTATTATTAGCATGTAGCCTATTTTTGAAAGGTGCATGAGCGGTGAGGGCAAGTCCCCACTACCTTTAAATATGTATTGATTTGCACGGTTTAGCAGGACCATGTTTTGTTAGTGTTATCTTTGCTGATTTATGGGCACACATGAATTATGATGACAATATTATGTATGTACGAAGCTTAATATAATGGGTCTTTGTGGTTGGATATTTATTATTGAAACATTTTTTAATTATTATTAAGGTAAAGCTAATCTTGATTCTGGTATAAGTTAATATTGTTTATGATTGAGATATAGATCTGGTTTATGCATTGTAATATACTTAGTTATTTATTATGGATTTGGAATATGTGTATCATCATGCTAACTTCTTGAGAAATTCATCACAAAGAGGGACCTAGTACCCTTTCTCACTTCATGTGAGCACTCGGTTCGAGTTGAGCTATGTGTTAGTGCGCCTTGAGATGTTGGTGATAAAAACTAGGCTACATTTTGGTTCCATTGTCGAGACCTCTTTTTAGTTATTTTCCAAGATGTTGCATGATGAAGGTGTATTGGTTGACCTTGGCCAACATTGAAGAGTGGTTAGACAATTTAGAGGAAGAGTATGCTCACAAATTTAGCACTAGACTTGATTTTGATGCACATGCATTGGTTGAACAAAATCTATAACATGAGCTCTACAAAATGTTCATTGCCATTTTCCTTATAGAACTTTACGAGTGGTTGGTGGCTTACGCATCAAAGAGAAGTTGGAGGTTTTGTACACTTGTTTGGATGCAGGAAGAATTTCAGGATTTGTATGATATAGATTTGACTTGGATGCGCATTATAGATCATTAGTGGAGTTGTGTTCTGAATAGTTATATTTTGGAGTACGCAAATTCTACTTATCCCTGTCTAGAGGTTACTAAGTTTCAATTTATGAGCAAACCTAGAGGATCTTATTTATGTGGTATTCCTTTAGCGATTAAGATCTTGATAGTGAACCTAGATTGAAAACAACATCGATGGCTATATAAACCCCACTACACGAGGGGAAGGAGCAGGTGTGGTGAAGGATGATGGATCTAGCAACAAAAATATAGAGAGAAGAAAGGTGGTTTAAGTTTAATGAAGTGTGTGAAAGGGATTTGGAGAAGCAAAGAGAAATTACGGAAAGAATAGTGTTGTAGAGGGAGATGGCTTGTGAAGTATTTGGGGCTCATATAGAAGATGTGGACCAGAGCATCTAGAACTCCCCCATTTGGGAAATCATGGCATAGAACCCTCTTCGGTTTCGAGATGAAGTTATGTCGAAGAAATATTGAGGATGATGGGCATGCATTTGATCCTATCGACAACCTAGCCCTTGGGCTTGGTTTTCGTTTCTATGATAGTTAACAATAAGAAAACTAGTGTGGACGGTAGATTCATGAAATCTAGAGTTAATTTGTAGTCAATTTCAAGAGTTAATCAGGTAGCTTATTCATTTATGGCGGTGTAATCGTCATCTATGTTATTTGGAGGTCTAGTTGGGGGTATGTTTTCTTGCGCATTATCAACACAAAACATTAGAATCACATCTGAAAGTAGTACCAATTCACAAATAGTGAGAGTCTAGTTTAGAAAAACTATTGGAGCACAAGTTATTACATCCTCTAGTCCATTTCTCGCTACGGTGGAGGATCGGGAGGATCGGGTGGATCGGGATCCGGTGGAGCTGGTGGTTACTGGGGAAAAGGAAACATAGGAGCTAATATAGGTTCGGATCTAGTGGGCATGGACCGCACCAGCCCCATAAAATCTTTATGGAGATGTCTCTTTATCTCCAAGAACATAGAGGCATAGAAGATGCGGTTGAACACATGCATATGTGTGAGATCTATGGCACCCAAAGGGGATTATAACTCTAGAGCGTAAGACAAGCCGGTTTGTAACTACATTGTAAGGGCACGTACATAGTTTGGTACAAGAAATATGATCAAACTAGACTTGCATTGACTATATTGTGTTGTGTGATGCTTTCTTAGCAGAGTTCCATATACCTGTATTTGAATAAAAGAGCATCAAGACACTAAAGGACATCAAGTAGGGTACAATTGAGAATGTTCGAGAGTATGATGCATGTTTCAAAACCCTTTTGTAAAATTTATCTTATGACATACATTTGAGTCATCATGCTCAATGGTTTGTTGGAGGACTGATCACACCTTTCGAATGGCGATCTCATATGAGACTTATACATACCCGCACAAGGTACTTGAGGTAACTCTATTCTCTTAGGTAGTTGGGACTGAGACATATTATTGATCCCTTTCTTGGAAGCTTATAATGTAATGATGGCAAAATAGTTAGAGAAATTATCATCTAATTCAACACATGAGATATGTAGTGGAATTTGGTGCACATATTGTGAAGTAGAAGGGCATACTAAGGATTTTGTCCTTGTCAATCGGTGTGTGCCATGCTACTTGATTGTGAGATCTGTCACTTGGATCATGATTCAAGTAGGTTCTCATTGTTGTAACACGCAATAAGAAAGAATGTGTCTTGTTACTACAATATTTGTAGGTCTACCACTCATGATACAAAGAATTGTAGGTTGATTGATTAGATTCATGATGTCATTGATACTAGTGTGTGATAGACCAATGTTATAAATAATTATAAGGAACAAGGTGAGCATCATGAGCATAATCAAAATGAAGGGAAATCTAATGGAGGCTAAGGTAAAGGTCAAGGATACCATGGAGGATTTAGAGGCCAAGGTTGTAGCGACGGAAAAAGTGAATTTCCACAAGGAACATGTTATACATGTGGATCCCTTGATCATTACAGGTGTGAATTCCCTCGAACATTATTTTTCATTTTGCAGAAATAACCACAACTATGACAAATGCCGGACTTGTATGACACACATGAGTAAGAAGAATAAGCAAGAAAATGGCATAAGAATGGTTAGAGTACAATATGTTGTGGAAGATCAGTGGATGCCAAAGTTAGCATCTAATCTGATTTGGTTCTGTGAAGATTATTACATGCACTGAGGCTACGTGTGTTAGGGAAGTTATAAATAATAAGTCTATTATTATAAAGGAGGAATTATTGCAAGCAAATTATACAAACCCTACACATCATAAGGAAATGTATCAAGAAAACATGGAGGTTATTAGGAATTTGTAGGGTGAGATACAATGTTTGAAAGAAGAGTCACATAATTTAGAACATAATAAAGAATATGAGCTTCCTCAGAAGGATGTTGATGATTTAAAGGATGTTTGCAAGATGTTGCGACAAGAGAACATCATTCCTTTGTTGGGGGAATGGTTAAGGGGAAAGACACCGCATGTTGGAGTTGAGTGTGAAAGAAATATTTTGCATGTTAACCTACCTCCTCATAGTCTAGATTATGAAAAGGAGATCACTCTAAATGTTGTTGTTGATGGATGGCTCTTGAGTAACATTTTGATTGATATAGGTGCAAAATTGAATGTACTCACTTTAGATTCATGTATTTAGATGGGGAGACCACCATTGTAGCCTTCTTCGAATGTTTTTTTTTATGGAAAACAAGACTAAGGCCACACCCATTGGAGTTTTAAAAGACGCTTAAATTACTATACAAGGGGCCAAGTTTACTGAATATTTTGAGGTCTTGGCACTTGCAAAGGTAGAAAATTTTCCAGCACTACTTGGGCACCCTTGGTGTTATGAAAACAATGTTGATCTATGCTTCAACAAAGGATATATAAGTTTTGAGAACAAGGAAGAGTGTGTGATCATTCCTTTCACATAAGGAAAGGTGGTACCTTATGTAGAACCAATAAGTGAAGAGGATTTGAACATAAATTATGTCCACACCATTAGATATCTAAAATTCATTGAGCCATCAAAGGAAGGAGTTGTCAAATGGGATGATGCATAGTCCATGAGTGACACTTCAAGTGTTGCATGTGACAACTGGGCACATGGAACTTATGAAATGGTTGGGTGTGAAGTAAGTAGTGTAGTTAATAATGAGTACATGAATTGACCTATTATATAATCTATATGGCTATTGATTTATTCCTAAAAGTGTTAATTTGTGCATGGGTGATGTTCTATATAGTTATATCCTAAGTAAGGTTGATTCATTTATCTTGTTTTTGTTTTATGTGAACTCTTGACCATATAAATTCATACTAACTAATGCTATGAGTAATGTGATGATGTGTGTAAGATAATAATGTGCATTTGCTGCCAATTTTGGGAAGTTATAATCAAGAAGGTGAGTCTTTTCCATCACGCCATCATGGAGGATTTTCCCATAAACAACCTACCAACAAGAAACTGTTTTTAGCTATATTACAAGATTCCACCTTTGAGTTTTAATGGGGTTGTTATTGGATAATTTTCTGCCTATAATCATGACATGATTTGTAACTAATCAGTCTATAAAGACACCTTCTTATAGATAATTTTGTAGTAGTTAATATAGTAATTTTACAAGATGCACGGTTTTATATCGGTTAGTATTTACTTTTAGTCTCACACTAAGATATGTTCTGGAACTCATTTCAAATTAATATTATCAATGTTGTTTTGAGTATCATTTTGTGTTAAGAGTACCTCAACCCCAAGGAGAGCAAGGTCCCACTTAACCAAGAAAATTGGAGGATTGATGTTTCACGCATGCTTGTTATTTCTGATAAGTTCAAGTTTCAATGATTTGATTTGAATGTTTATCTCAATGCATTTACTTATTTCATTACTTAGTATATTTTTCTTGTTATTTCAATACGGTGTGTGCATTTTAATTCGGTTTGTGCATTTCAAATTCGGTTAAAGTATTTCCTTTGAAATAATTTTTATTACAACAATGTTGTTTCAATAGCTTAAGTGTATTTCATTTTAGTAGTTTAGCATCGCATTCACTTTACGTAGATTAGTGGAGAAATAAGAGAAAAACCCCCAAAGAGAACTACCACAAAAGCCGAGTTGCATAAGAATTCATTATTCTACAACCTAGGACACAACCTTGGTTTTATAACAATACCGACAATTGAATTTTTACGGTTAAATGATTGGATATTACAACGACCCATCATTTTTGGCATCATTTTCGGGATCACCATAAGCAAAACATGTCATACTATTCACCATACATGTTATGGGTATTAGTGAAGTTAAGTTATGCAACCAGTAGAAGTCTTTGTCAGGAAGAGGGGTGAAAAGGTATATTTACCAACTAAATTGAAGGTTAGGTTAACATACATTAATAAGTGGATATATAAATGTGCACACCATAATAAAATTAAATAACAACATAAAATAAATGACACAGTGACACCATATGTAACGTGAAAAATTTGTAAATGGGTAAAAAACCATAGAAGAATAATACACTATAGAGAAACATTTTACAACCCAGTCCAGTAACTCCTCCCTCACTTCTATTCCATATATTTACCCATAATCCAAATTATTAAAGTGATTTTAGAATATAACCTATAGTCATATTTAAATAAACCAAAGGGTTATGTCCATATTAAGCGATAGGAACACCCCGATCTAATAAATATTTAGTTAATTAATAACTAACAAAACTAATCTAAAGTTTATATTTAAATAATAAGAATATAAACTATTCTATATTATTTAACTATAAACTAAACATTATGATGCACTTAATATTATAGTCCTAAAACTCCCCTTAATATTAAGTGGGGATCCATATGCCAACATTACTGTTTGTACAACAGGATTTACAAATCCATAAACCCTAAAGGTTTAGGCTAGCACATGTACTTTTCGAAGGAATTATAACACCTTCATCATGCTCAACTTACCTTTTGGTACAAAAGGATTTGGAATCCATAAATTAAACATATGATTTAGGCTAAACATGATTTGTGAGACTACATCTCACTTTTTCTCATGGAAATATTCTTATACTTTGCATCTTTAGGAGCCTTTTATAACACAAGGACCTCCTTTACAAATAGATGCACATTGGACTGTATTTTTCCATAAACTCTATCAGTTTACTTTAGATCATACAAGATCTTTTACAATGCTTTTAAACCAGAGTAGAAGTATATAGGAGAAGGATTTAATCAACCGGTGACCATTAGGAGGTGACATTGCATGCACACTCCCCTCAATGGAAACTTTGAAAGGCCAAGCATTACACACACTTGTAGTATTTTACAACACATAATGGCTTGTAAACATATCTGCAATATAATATTCAGTCTTGCAGAATTGGATATCTCTATCACCACGAGAACCTTCTCTCGGATAACATGCTTCATTCTTTGATGTTGTACTAGATTCTTCAGCAAGAGTAATACAAATCTGACCACCACATAGAAGAGGAATACTTCTTTTAGCTTCCATGTGTATCTCTTCCAATAGCTGCTTCACCACATGGATTCTTTGTTGCTTCCATTGTACTTCTCTACCTCAGTAGAAGAAATGAAGATTGTTGGTTTTTTTGTTGTTTCAAGTAATGGTTCCTACACAAAAAAACTTGAACACATATCAATATATTTTATATCTAACACAACATCAACATGGCTAGAGTCACAATATCCATATAGACATCATAATAAGCATATAAATATAAATCATTATTGATTTCACTTTTAACCATCTGTAAAAGTTAAACACTAGTTGTATAACAACTAACATAATAATATTCTTAACAACTAACCATGTTAGACAAAATTCAACATACTATTTATCTAGAATATATATTAAATGCAATCAGTATTAGACGTCTCAATAAAAACACAAAGGCGTCCCCAAGTGTCTTTTGATATGAAAATAATAATATTTTAGTTTCACATACTAAGAAATGTTTTTTTAAAACATATATATCTTGTATTATCTTATTTTAAGCCTTTACAAATAATATAATAATTGTTAGATAACATATCTAAATAGATAATCAAATCATTCAAGAATAATCACAATATTCACTGAAAACATAATCCACTAACTGTGGATACTTCTCATAGAGTTTTCATCAAAAGATGACATGATCAATTTTTCATGCAAAAATATGAACATAGTTCTATTTTTGAATAAACTATTAGAAAATGAAGCAAAATTTTAAAATACATATAATCCATTTTGTGTATGTTTTCATTTGTAGCTATTTCTAGTTTATTTTTACTAACTCATTTGAGTTAATTATGGAAAAAGAAAAAAATTCCTTTTTCCAATAGTTTAGAAAATATACTATAGTCATTTTTATGCCCTCTCAAAGAACAAGGAAATCCCATGCGCATCGGCCTATCACCATCGGGCACTAAGTGCTCACCCGATGCACGCATGGGCGCTAAGTCCCTCCTTTATATGAGTTGTGTGAGATTACATTATTTATGACATAAACTTAACTAAATAGATTGGAAAGGAACCATACATTCATCTTAGAGCTCAAAACGACTTCTAGACCAATGTGTTCATTCATATAAGAAAAGCATTACAGAACATAGATCTAAATCATAATAGAAAAGAAATGCACAAGGGTTTACACCCACTCATATGAAATGTATATATGACCTGATCCATACAGAAGAAAGTAGAACTGGAAACACACATATATTCATATTAAGCATGTTGATAACCACATTACATTAACTGGGGCAGTCACAAATCCATATGATAGTGCAGACCAAGGTCATGCATCAAACTGGACTTAGGCCCTTCATAGTACAAAGAAAAATATAATGTTCAGACCCATCCCCTTGATACAACCTACTCCTACAGATCCTCTAAACCCAACCTATGGAGCTCTCACAACATTCTTGCATGGCTTCACCTCTCTCCAATTCTTGATCTCTCCATATATCTCTATGTGTATCTCTATATCTATCTTTTTCTTCTATCGGGCGCTCATATATATAGCCTTATCAAGCACCGCCATGCCTTTCTGAAGTTGTAGATTACTTGCCATGTGTCCAAGTGGTCCTCCATGGGAGCATGCTTCTTCAGATGTAATCTCTCCATCCTCTTCCATGATGACCTTTTGGAATCTTCTATCACAAGGTATATTCCTTCCATGGGCACCAAGTTGCTAGGCTGGCACCTTATCCACTTCGCATGCACATTCGGGTCATGCTTTCCTCATGTTCTACCCGATATGCCAAATATGGTTAAGTCCCAAGATATTTTCTCTACCTTGCACGCACACCACTAGTTCTACCAAAACCCTCCTAAAACCCTATCTTGCGCACTTTCTCCTTGCGTGCCCTTCTTCAAATAGGCCTTGCATGCCCACGCGCCTTCTTGTACTTAGTCAATATTTTAGGGGCCCAACATCACCCCACACTACGCCTATTCTCCCCTCGTAACACCTTCTCAAAGAATAAATAATGAATGTCCTTGAATATTTTGGAGAAATAATAAAGGAATGAATAATTTTGGGGAAGAATGGAAGAATGGGAACTATGATTATTTCTACAAGAGGAGAGGGAAATATTTCATCAATTCAGCCTCAAACTTATTCTAGGTATCAACTTCACTTTGTGCTTGTTAACAAAGGTTTCCGACTAGGGCACTCACCTCCTCAAAGCTTAGCCCTTATCCTTAGGTATTCATCATCTCCATGATTCCCTCCAACACATTTCCCAAATCCTCAAGTGCATCCATCCTTTGAGTGATATGAGGATATAACTCTTTCACCCAGTTTTTGATTGAGCCCCGCAAGATCTCAATAGCCTCTGATTTCTTCTCAACCTCGGCTAGAATTTTTTCATGTTCTGCCCTATTCCCCTTATTCTTCTCCTAGAACTCATCAAGCTCTTCTTCATGGGTGGTGACCAGAATGCTCGCCACTATATCTCTATCGGTCTAGTTATCATAAGCAGCCTCAGTGACTTGGGTGGCAGATTTCACATCCATGAGGAATTTCTTGTACTAAGGTATAATGGCCACAACCTTCATTTTTCCTCCTTTTCTTTGTGCATTGATGCCTCTTCTTCAGAATCTAAGGTCAGTGGTCATCTTTCCATTGTGAGGACTTGGGTCAAGTCCTCTATACATTCCAGGGTGGATCCATACCTCTGTGTTGGTGGTGTTAGATCTGGATGCTTCAATAAAATGACATATGTGATCATCTCTACTTTCTTTTAGACCTTGCACACCCTTTCCTTCTCTTCTTTTAACTCATGCCTTAGCCTGCGCACTTATTAGCTCCTCTGCTCTAACTCCTTGGTTCATTTTTCCATCTCCTCTTCCCTTTTCTCAACTTCTTCCTTTAGGAACTTCACCCTGTCATTCCTCCCAAATATTCTAGCCTCTACTTCCACCGAAACTTTATTTAGCACGTTGCAGATTTGTTCGCACTGATAGCCACTGAGTATTTACCAAGGGGTTGTCACCTTTTGACTCTGGTACCTTCATTATTTCCCCTTGGATCACTTTGAATTTTAGTCCGTCGATGTGGGACTCAAATTCCCAAGAAAGCATTTTACTTGTCCAAGGGTATGTAGCTTCCTCATCAAATGATGCCATAGCCAAGAGTTGCTCCATTGGTATGGTGCTTTGAAAGCGTGCGCACAACGCCTTATACAGGTCATCAATATAGCCCATCCTTTGAACCTAGGATGCCTCTGTACTCTTTCTCCCTGTGCACGTAGCCTAAGGAAAACTCCCAGCCAAATTGGGATCCCCTCCCATGCTGCCATATTCCTTTTCTACGCTTTCTTCCTCTGCTTCCTTCATCACTAGGTCTACGTTGCGTTCCATCTCTTGCTCTACTAGGTATTCAATGATCTTGTCTACTTCCTTCTCCATGGCCTCGTCTATCTCTGTTCCTTCGAGGCTTGGAGTCCTTTGTTCTTTTGTCAATTCCTCACTTACCCCTTGTCTGAGTATCATCTTCTTCTTTCTCATTCTCCCTCTTCGAAAATATGTATTCATTTTATTTTGACTCTCCTTCCTCCATTGATTCATGAACCTCATAGATAGGATGGTCCTCAACTCCTGGTTCATCTTCATCATCATCATCTCTTGGTCATTGAGCTTGGTTACCAAGCACATGGCCATCCTCATCACAAAGATAGAGATGCATGTCATTTCTCACAACTTCGAAAAGGGTCCCAGAAATAGAACCAAGATGTAGTCATTTTTATGCTCTCTCAAAGAACAAGGAAATCCCATGTATGTTGGCCTATCACCTAGCGGGCACTAGGAACTCACCCGAGGCATGCGTAGGTGCCAAGTCCCTCCTTTATATGAGTTGTGTGAGAGTGCATTATTTATGATAGAAACTTAAGTGAATAGATTGGAAAGGAACCATACATTCATCTTAGAGCTTAGAACGACTTCTAGACCAATGTGTTCATTCATATAAGAAAAGCATTATAGAACATAGATTTGAATCATAACAGAAAAGAAATACATAGGGGTTTACACCCACTCATATGAAATGTATATATGACCTGATCCATACAAATGAAATTAGAACTAGAAATACACATATATTCATATTAAGCATGTTGATAACCACATTACATTAACTGGGGTAGTCACAGATCCATATGATAATACAGACCAAGGTCATGCATCAGAACTAGACTTAGGCCCTTCATAGTACAAAGAAGAATATAATGTTTAGACCCATCCCCTTGATATAACCTACTCCTACATATCCTCTAAACCCAACCTATGGAGCTCTCACAACATTCTTGCATGGCTTCACCTCTCTCCAATTCTCGATCTCTCCATCTATCTCTATGTGTATCTCTATATCTCTCTTTTTCTTCTACCAGGTGCTCATATATATAGCCTTATCAAGCACTGTCACACCTTTATGAAGTTGTAGATTGTTTTCCATGTGTCCTAGTGGTCCTCCATGGGAGCACCCTTCTTGAATGTGAGCTCTCCATCCTTTTCCATGATGACCTTCTGGAATCTTCTATCACAAGGTATATTCCTTCAGTGGGCACCAAGTTTCTAGGATGGCACCTTATCCACTTCACATGCATAGTTGGGTCATGCTTTCCTCGTGTTCTACCCAATATTCCAAATATGGCTAAGTCCCAAGATCTTTGCTCTACATTGCGCACACGCCACCGGTTCTACCAAAACCCCCCTAAAACCCTTTCTGCGTACTTTCTTCTTACATGCCCACACGCCTTCTTGTACTTAGTCAATACTTAAGGAGCCCAACATATAATTTTTATTTAGAAATAATTTATAAAGCTATTATATTAGCACTATGATTATTCTCATTATCATAATCATTATCTTGATTTTGATATGATTTATTCCATTTCTAATTTTTGAAATGTGACTTGTTTTTAAATTTACTAACCTCTTTCTTATGTCCAAATTTCTCACAGTTATGACATTTACCATCAAAACTAACTTTCAAGTTTCCTAGTTTCTTGTTTTTATTAGGATTTTTAAAATTTGATTTTGATTCTTTTGAATCCTAGAAGGTTTACCTTTCGCTTTCGAGAAGAAGTTCTATGTGACATTTTATTATGAATCAAAATTAGTCAAAAATTGCTCTTTAGAATGAAGAGATTACTAAGGGTTTGAAAATTTAGAATGTCTTGTTCAGATTGATATTTTAAATTCAAAATTAAAATGAAATTTCTAATTTTTCATGAATATTTAGTTGGATAATAAAATAGAGCAATACATCATGAATCAAATTACTGCCACATCCATCTAATTGTGACTTTATATTTTTATTTTTGCTAAAAATTAATCACTTTTTCATCTCCTTCATGGGAGTTGTCATAAGCTCTAATTTTTTTAATAATTGTTGATAAAAGCGCCTTCGTGCATCAACTCCAATTGTGTCCAAGCTTCACTTTGGGACTCTCTCAAATTTTGAAATGAAGCAAAAAATTATCCTATATGCTTTGCAAGATAATGGACATTGCCTCTTGTACTTTTTCTTGATATGTGGCAACATTATCGAATTTGATTGCCTATCTTAGTAGGAGCTCTCTCTGTTTCATTTAAAATTGCCCAAAGTTTATGAGCCATGAATTTTGCTTTCAATTGAATCTTCCAAATGTTGTAGTTGTTTCCATTCAACATTTGAGATTTATCAATTGAAAATTGATTAGACCCCATTTGTGTGTAAAATATAGATAAAAATAATTAATAAACAAGAATTAAAATAAGAGTTTTTATAGAAATTCCCCTTGTCGTATTTTAATCCTTGTAATCGATCATGATCAATTTTATGCGATAAAAAGAGGTCCTGTCAATTGGATAGTCTATACACGAATGCATTAGTATGATATCAAAAATAAATCAAAATGTAAGAAGTTTTTTTAGTTTTCTAACAAAAAGACGACAACAATCTAGTCATCGTGTCGTACAAAATATATCATTTTTAAAAAATGATTATATTATTTTTACAATTTTTTTCAAAAGAAATAATTTTCACGATTAATATTTTCAAAAAAATAAAACAATAATGATTTATATTAAAAAATTTGGGGAGCTCTTACTCCTATATTAGGTTGAATCTCAATCAACTCGGCCGAGTTAGCTAGCCAACTCGACAAGTTTATATAAACAACTTTACCAATTTATATATTTGATTATACCAAACCAAAAGATACAAACCGAGCTAACTATTTAACAAGGAAATTACAATTTTCTCCTTCTGACTGAATTTTAGTTCTAGATAATGTATGCAAGATTATCAAATAATATATCTAAAACAATATTCAATAAATAAGAATTACTTATATAACAAAAATATTTTGAATATTATATATTTCATTATAAATACATACCTTTATGGGAGACAAAGTGACCACGTGTTAAGAGAAATGATCTTTTAAATGTGAGAGAAATTCATCCATAAATTACCATAGGAGGGGGATAAAACTAAAGTTTTTATTTGCTTATAAAGCGGGCAGTTAAATACAAATTAACCACTTTTTGGAAATGTGCTTGGGTGAGGATTTTTGGTGCTTAAGATTTATTTAGGCACATAATACATAAGGGAGGACAATGTAAGATTAAAATATAATTAATATTCTACTTTATTAAAGTGGCCTAAACCCTTACACGAGTAGAAGGTTGGGGTCACATTAATATTTTAGATTTATTAAAACTTAGGAAATGAACTTTAGTTTAGGAATATTAAAACTAAACTATAATATATAGTTTTTATATTTAAAGGGGTATTTTTAGATATGGAAAATTATTTGGAGAGAGAAATAAATTTATTTTCAAATTCCAAATGGTGAATGAATTTGACATTGAGTTTGACCAATAGGGGGGACAAGTGATTCAATCTATCCAATGAGAAAAAATTGAAATCCCTATTTCTATGGAGCTTGTCTCCTTTTCCTTGAATTTAAATTTGTGTTTTTACTTTGAATATCTTTTCCACCTGCACATATGAAACTATAGAAAGAAAAGTAAATATTTTAACAAATATTTAACTTTTACCTGTGTTTTGCATGTCCTGGTAAATATTCCATACGATACATATTATTCTAGATCATCTTTCACCTATGCACACATTAACTCATACTAGAGAGGGAAGGGGCTAGATTAAATAGGTTCCTAACCAACAAACTTCCCAACTGATATGAATTTAGGATTAAATAAATTATTTAACAAAAATTTATTCATTCTAGTACCATGTCAGGATGAGGGGTGAAAAGGTATATTTACCAACTAAATTCAATGTTAGGTTAACATGCACTAATAAGTGTAAATATAAATGTGCACACTATAATAAAAGTAAATAAAAACATAAAACAAATTACATAGTGACACCATATGTAACATGAAAAACCCATAAATGGGTAAAAAACCACAAAATAATAATCCACTATAGAGAAACATTTTACAACCCAATCTAGTAACTCCTCCCTCACTTCTACTCCATGTATTTACCCATAATCCAAATGATTCACGTGATTTTAGAATATGACCTATAGTCATATTTAAATAACCCAAAGGGTTATGTCCATATTAAGTGATGGGGCACACCCCGATTTAATAAATAGTTAATTAATAACTAACAAACATAATCTAAATTTTATATTTAAATAATAAGAACATGAACTATTCTATATTATTTAGCTATAAACTAAACATTATGATGCACTTAATATTATAGTTCTAACAATTTTGAGCTTTAGTTACATGACCAATATTCATGCAAAGGCCATGAGATGCTCAAGGAGATTTATACCTCGCAATATTCAAATAATATATCCAAACAGAGCACAAGTAGGGAACATTGAAAGTGACATTGAATCTAATACAACGCCTAGGAGTAATTCTAAACAATCCACATCATCTTATTTAGAACTTAAAAATTTCAGAAATGGGAGAAAATGATGAGGACCAAAATTTGGGTAGAACCTTTAATTATCCCATCATCCTAAATGAAGATGAGGATACACCCATGAAAAAAATATCTCCATCCATTCTCCCTATCTTTCGAAGAATGTCCACAGAGACCAACACCAGTTCTTATTTGAATTCAATGTTCTTTTCCAGATATATGACTACAAAATAGATAACCAGAAACTCAAACTTTTTCCTTCCACCCTCAAAGACTCTACCATGAGGTGGTTCATGGGATTTTCCTCTAAATCCATTCATTCATGGGAGGACATGGAGACATCCTTTCTAGACAAATATCAATACTACTATAGGGGGTCGGATAATAGAGAAGAGTTCTTCTAGATAAAGAAAAAAGAAGATGAAAAATTGGAAGATTATCTAGAATTATTTATCTTTCTCCATAGAAGGAGTGGTTATGAGTAAAATGTAGAAATCACTAGGATAATTTTCCTTAAAGGACTTGATGATGAAACCAAATACTCCATCTCATGAGAGGAGGTGATGTACACAAACTAACCATGGCACATATTACTGAGCTATGTAAGATTTACTCTGTAATAAGAGGAGGTATAAGATGAAGAAAAACATCAAAGAATTCCCTAGGTACCTTTGAACTTCTTGAAGAAATGGCTAACATGAAAACTGAAATCTTGTCACAGTTAACTTCAACCACGAGATAGGTTGAAAGCCAAGACCAATGCTGCAAATAAACCTTTAGATATACTATCCTAAATGCAAGAAGAGACATCCTTTGAGAGAATTCCCTTTGGATGTCACAAAAATGTGCTTGATTTGTGATGTATCTGATCATGATACCAATCATTATAATCTCCTACCTCAACTGAAATAAATATTAAATGTCATAACTCAATCAAATGTAGAGGTAAACTTCATGCAACGATCAAATAACTAGTTTTCTTATGCCCCTAAACCTACTTAGAACCCTTGGATGATGTCATGGCCCAATCAGGCTCCTCCACCAACATGGGGACAATTTGACTGAATACCACCAAACTAGGTGGATTAGCCACAACCACCACCATGGGTGCCTCCATACAATCAGCAAGGTTGGGCACCACCAGCCAATATACCACCATAGAAAAATCAATAATGGGCACCTCAACAAAATTCTAATTAGCCAAGGAGGTTTGCATAACAACAAGAAGTTTTAATGTCTCCACTACAACAAAATTATCAGCAAGGGAAAGTAGCACAAACTCAACTCCCATCCTAGATTGTCTCAAACCTAAAAATAAACAAATGAATTCAATTAATGAATAAGAAAAGCATGAGATGATGTAGTTTAATGCCATTAATAATGTACAATTGAGGTCTAGAAGAACAATAAAAAATCCTCCTATAGTTATCATGGAAATACTTGAGGAAAATGAGTAGATACCAGAGGAAAATGAGGAGATACCTAAGGAAAATAAGGAAACTGAACATGTTCCACAAACATGAGCCACTAGGAATAACCATGGAAACGATAGGAATGTACATGCAACTCCTTTCCCATAATGATTAAGAGAAACACAATGAGGAAGAAACAACACTAGTTTAGGAGCTAAAAAAGATGAGCATTAAGGTTATACTTCCGAGAGAAATAAGGGACATTCTTGAGTTAAATCAAACCATTAGAATCCATTGCATTAAAACACTAGGAAGGAAGAGGAAGTAACCAAAAATAGTCAAAGTAGAAGGAAATCTAGTTGATCTAGTAGCTGGAAAACTTATTTCACCAAAATATGGTGATCGTGGGAGCTTAGTCATTACTATTTTTGTAAATGGTCAGTCAATATATAAAGTTTTGGTAAATCTTGGTGTTTCCATCAATGTTATAACAACAGATATGTTCAATCTATGATCTTTAACAGATTATAGCCAACCATTACCATTCTTCAATTAGAAAATCAATCTATTGATGTACTAGATGGAGTAATTGAGGATGTTATGGTCATGGTTGAATCTTGGGAGTATCTTGTAGATTTTATGGTCTTACATCCTAAAGCTTGGAATTTAGGATACCTAGTCATCTTAGGAAGGCCCTGATTAGCCATTGTTGCTGCATACATTGATTGTAGGTTAGGAAAAATGACTATTTTGAATGGGAAAAAGAAAAGAAAATTTCAATTTATCCTCCCGCCCATCCATATGTGGATGTTTGTGAACATGTATGGGTAGATTTTTCAGATACTAACAATATGATTTCTTCTTATCTTGGCCACCATTGTAGTGAAAAATCATATGGAAGAAATTGTTGAGCCATAAAAAATTTCTGATGAAGAGGATACTATGGCTATGAAGATCAGACATGTGGTATGTAAATTCAAAGCTGTGGCTGAGAAACAATCATTTTGAACTCATGGATAATATCACCTTGGTAAGTGACATTTCTATTGAGTATTGTGAAGAGGTCTATGATTATCATGAAGAATATACATCATTGATTTATATTGCCCTTTAGCCAAGGTTATGTCCCTTAACAACATGACTATTTTACACATGTTATAGCCTCATGGTTGTCCCTTGAATTATTTGATTGTTGATGTGGAGCTTGATATTATGAAAGATACTAAACAAGTTACTATTGAAATAGGAAAAGCGCTAACCATTGGTAACAATTTAGAAGCCATCCAAGAGACTAGGGTTGTAGATATCTTGAGGTATCATTCAAAATCCTTTTCTTGGGACTATAATGATATGAAAGGGAGTCATCCAAGCATCCGTACTTACCATATTTACACCGAGGATGTTAAAATTATTAGAAAACCACAAGGAAGAATTAATCTAGCACTTAGAGACATTGTCAAGAATGGGATAGAAAAACTATTAAAGGTAGGATTCATATATCCTATATCCGATAGTCAATGGGTATCACCGATAGTTATATTTTCCAAGAGAAACAATAAGCCCGGAGAATCAGTATAGACTATAGGGAGCTTAATAAATCCACCAACAAAGATTAATTTGCCTTGCCCTTTATTGATCAATTTTTGGACAATCGACGGGTAAGAAATATTTCTCCTTCTTAGATGGGTTTAGTGGATATGACCAATCAAGAGTATAACACCTACTAACCAGGATAAGACTATCTTCACTCGTCCCGGGGTACATTTTCATATAGAGGTCTACCATTCTCGACTTTATAATGCCCCCGCCACCTTTCGGAGAGAAGTTTTGGCTATTTTTTAGACCTTACACATGACTATCTCAAAGTTTATATGGATGATTTTACTATCCATGGGTAAACTTTTGAATAATTTTTGAATATTATTGAAAAAGTGTTAACTATATGTGAGCAACAATAAATTTCCTTGACTCGTGAAAATGTTTAATAATGGTTGATAAAGGAATTGTCTTGAGCCATCATATTTCTACCAAAAGTATATAGGTTGATCCTAAAAAGATATAAGTAATTACTAAACTTCCTACACCAACAAATTAGACTGATTTCAAGAGTTTCCTTAGACATGCAAGGTATTATAGGTGGTTCATTATTGATTTTAGTAAAATTGTTACACCCATGTTTTATTTGTTGGCAAAAGATTTTGTCTTTGAATGGTCTCCTCAATGTTACTTGAATTTTGAAGTTATCAAAGAGAAATTAACCACTGCTCTAGTTTGAGAGGACCTAATCGGGACAACCTTTCCATATTCACACTAATGCTTCTAACACAACAATGGGATCTATTCTCTGACAAAAGGAATAGGAAGACCAGATGTATGCCATTTATTTCATCAACAAAAATTTGACCCCCATAGAGAGGAATTATACCACTACAAAAGGATTTTTTAGCTATTATTTACTCTCTGAATAAATTTAGGCATTATATTACTGGATATAAAATCTTTGTGTATATTGACCATTCATCCATAAGATATTTGATGAATAAACCAGTAGTAGGGGAGTGAATTGCTTGATGGTTACTTTTGTTGTAGGAATTCAACTTAATTATTATTGATAAGCCGGAAAGGACAATGTTGTTATTAATTTCCTTTTGAGATTGAATGTTTTAGGAGAAGAGGAGGCAGTCCAAGATCACTTTCCAGATGAGAACTTGTTTGCAGTAGCAACTTAATCTCCATGGTTTGCTAATATTGCCAACTACCTCACTATAAGGAAGTTTCTAACTTACTTTACTAATAAAGAACGAATAAGATTAGTTAAAAAAATGCTACATACAAATGGTGTAGTGGAATTTTATTTAAATATTGTCCTAATATGGTTCTTTACATGTGTGTTCGAGAGGATGGAGTGTATGACATACTACGAGCTTGTCATGATGAGCCTAGAGGAGGACATTACTCAGTGAAGAGGAAAATTCATAAGGTCCTTGGAGCTGGGTACTATTGACCCTCTCTTAACAAATATGTCAAGAAGTACGTGTGGTAGTGTGATGCATGACAGAGAATGGGGAAGCCTACGTTGACCACTTTGAAATTCCCCTCAATCCTCAGCTGGTCGTAGGACCATTTGAGAAGTGGGGAATTAATTTTGTTGGAACATTTGATTCTCCATCCTATGGGAAAGAGTACTTGCTAGTGTGCACTGATTATGTCATGAAATGGGCCAAGGTTCAAGCATTAGCATCTGCCAATGAGGATGTTGTAGCTGAATTGTTTTACAAAAAGATTATAATGATATTTGGCACCCCTAGAGCCATTATGTGTGATTAGGGACCGTAGTTCATGTCCAATGTGATTGAATATTTCCTATAAATCTACCGAATCAAGCATAGGAAATCATCGCCATACCACCTCCAATCCAGGTGGGTAGGTGGAAGTCATAAGTAGAGAGCTTGAGAACATTTTAATTAAATTTGTTGATGCGAGACAAGAAGAATTGGGTACCAAAACTACGTAAGTAGTTTAGGCCTATAATACAACATGGAATACCACTACTAGTTTCTCTCCATATGAACTAGTGTATGGGAAGAATCCATTATTACCAGTTGAGTTTGAATAGTAGACTTGGAGGATAACAATGAAATTTGTAATTAAGCTTGATGAAGCGCAACGTGAGAGAGTAATGCAACTGAATGAACTAGATGAAATGAGGATGGAGGCACAACAACAAATTGAAATTATTCAACACCAAAGAAAATCTTGACATGATGCTCATATCAAGAATAAAAAGTTTAATGGAGGAGACTGGGTCTTACTATTTGAATCAAAGTACTAGTCAGTTCAAAGGAAAGTTGAGAAAAAGACGGTTGGGACCTTACCAGATTGAAAAGGTTTATGATAACAGATCTATGAGACTACTACTGATCGATGGAGACAAGAGAACTCTTCGATGAATGGAAATATATTAAGGATGTATCAACGTCCTCTAGATAAGGATAATTTCACCAAAGATATACGTTGCTATGTGAAGAAATGGATTCATTAGAAGAGTTTGGATCTTCCCTCCAAGAATAGTTGTTTTTAAATTCAAATAAAGGGAGATGATCATGCTTTTGATCCTCTTCGCTTTGATTGTAGATTTTTTTTTATTCCATGATTTCAATAAAGGTTAGGGATGTTAATTATTAAAATGTACATTAATCACATTTATTTTTGAATGTAGGATGTGGAATTTTACGATTATCAAGGAGCTGAGTTGGTACGGTTAAGTGGAGTATTCCTTGCTACAAATATTATCTTTTTAGAACCCCCCCATTGCATTTATTTAATATGATTAAATCAAAACATAGTTATTGATGCATTTATTACGGGCATAAAAAAATATCATGCCGAAAAGTTAGAGGTGGTGAATAATAATGAGAAAATAAACCGCATGTGTCATGATTTTGTGAAAAAGACAAGTGGAATTATCATTCATGATGATAGGACATGAGTCATGCGACAAATTAAACCTTTGTAAGTCCTATCAACCTTTTCTTCCACTAAACTTGCACCAATTCAATGTCAATTGAGAGGTTAAAGTATATTCCAAACTGCCATTATTGATATTTCCTACCATTGTTCGTGTTCTTCACATAAAATTTTTGCCACTTTTTCAGTAACATCATCTAGATTTTTCTATACCATGGGGAAGAAGAAAAAGTCGAAACCTAAATCTTGAGCTCCTCCTTGATGTTTCCATCTCACAAGTGTTCCATGACTTAGGTTGGTTAGAATTCATTATAAATTTTGAAGATTTTAATGAATAACTAGTTGATGAATTCTTATAAATTTTGAAGAGACATGTTCAAAAATAGGGAGTAAAAGAGTTGAAATAAACAGTCCTATTATTGTTGCCATATCCAACCTCCTAGATTTTGGACTAAAAATTCTTACGAACACCTCGATGAAAGATTTGATACCTTTATTTCATAATCAATGGGAAGCTATACTAGAGATAATACTCAGTCCCAGTGGTATTAAAAAAGTGATTAAGTAAGAAATTTTACTAGGTCATTGAAAATAAGTAGCTAAATGGGTTAAGCGATATTTTATCTGTGATGGGAAACCATCAATACTCGGAGGTGATACATTAAAAATCCTAACTCATCTGAAGAAGGGTCGCACAAACTTTAAACTTATGGTTAATCTACCAAATTATCTTGTTGAGGCTAATTTAAAAGTGGGTCAAAAATACAAGAATGGAGTTGGTAAATTCACCCTCAAACACCTAGGACTCATATATTTGATATGTTCACATCAGTTGTTTTACAAGTATAAGAGGAAGATAGAAAAAATAAGTGTAGGGGAAAGTTTAAAACAAAATAAAATTAAGAAGGCTCATGCCCCAGTCTCTTCAGCACCACCTCCAAGTGCCCAACCTAAATTGGAGTCAACTCCTAAGCCTTCGAATAAGGTACTGGAAAAATCTACAAGTCAGGACACCCAGTCCTCGACCCTCAAATTTCCAAGAAAAAGGTTACTCCACCTGCATCTGTTGCTACTTCATCCAAACCAAAAGGTCTTGTGCTTCTAAGAAACCTACAGTTCCTCAGTTTGCACCATTCCCTATGGATTCCACCCCAATTGTAGAAGAGATTGTTGAAACTGATATTCCTTCTAACTTAGAAATTCAGTCAAATGTTGACGAGTTTACAACAACAATTTTAGAAAAAAATCTCATATGATGTTATGCCGATATTCCTACTGCTCCGAAAGATGAGTCTAAAGCTCGAAAAATGCCTACAACACCAAACATACAAACTAAAGCTCTAGAAACTATTCGGTAATGGAGATTGGTGGTCGGGAACCAATATGGAGATGAAGTGCTAAGGCATTACCATGATGAAATTGCCTCTTTGAAAGAAAAATTGAAAGGTATGGAAGATAATAATTTTTCTTTACAAATTGAATTTATACAAAGAATTGTAGAGAAGGTTAAGGAAATTACTACGTTAAAGGTAAAAGTTGGTAGTCTCAAAAGAAAAAGGAATATTGGTCTAAAAGAATGGAATGATTTATCTACTTGTTTTGACCAATTATCTCTTCGAAATAAAGAATTGGAAAAATAAAATAAGAAACTTATGGAAGAGATTGAGGCCCAGTTCAAGTGATAAAAATAAATTAGAATCTATTATGGAATCTATTTGTCTTATGTCCTACAAACTTCTATCCTGTAGGAAACCCTCCTCTGTTTACAATATGTTTATCCAAGAACATTTTTATGTATGGAAATTGATGAGGATGTGTAGTATAGAACCCTATGTTGCCCTAGATGGAAAAAATTTCTTAGAAATATATTAGAAGAGTACTTGAGATTTTGAATCTATTGTGTGAATTTTACCTTCACAATATGCTTGTTACTAATGTTCTTGATTTCTTCATTAATTTGTCGTGGGGGAATTTCAATTAAAGGATTTTATATCATTACTTAAAAACCAAATTGTATGGGGTGAGAAAATAAAAAATTTCAATTAGACAACCCAAACTATAGGTTCTACACCAGACCTACCCATCACAATGATGTGTCTATGAAGAAATATTTCAGGTCTCTTTAATACCAGGTTGGCATAGGAAAGAATACTTCAAAGGCTTCAACAAAATGTATTCAAGAGATTTTTGGTTTACTGATCAACAACATTTTGGTGAAGCATTGCAAGCTTGTGATAAACAAAGTGGAATACATTGAGCTTGACATTGAAAAGAAGGAATTGATCTATCCCCAAAACCTCGGTTAGAGTATGAGGAGGGGATGCACTTGTTGAAATCATTTGGCAATTGTCGAGAGAAAGGTGACAAATTTTACAATGAAAAGTGGGTTGAACGCAGGTGAGACCACCCCTTATCTTGAGTTTCATGACTACCTAACAGAATAATGTTTCCCAATATCATGATAGCTTTACAACATGAGCAAAGATTATCTTGGGCACTCAGGGGTGTAAGGGAACAAAGAAACAATATGCATACCAGTTCGAGGAATATGACATGGAACAACGACTTGGAAAAAGAGCGTAGAAGAAATGAGTTTGCATGAGGAAATAAAAAAGGTAAAGTGTAGGGGAGATGATGAGTGCATTACTTGACCTATAATATCATCTATATGGTTATTGATTTATTCCTAAAAATGTTAATTTGTGCATGAGGGATGTTCTATATAGTTATATCCTAAGTAAGGTTGATGCATTTCTCTTATTTTTGTTTCATGTGAACTCTTGACCGTAAAAATTCCTACTAACTTATTACTGTGAGTAATGTGATGACGTGTGTAGGATAATAATGTGCATTTGTTCCTAATTCTGGGAGGTTATAATCAAGAAGGATGAGTCTTTTTCCATCACACCATCATGGAGGATTTTCCCATAAACAACCTACCAACAAGGAACCTATTTTTAGTTATATTACATGATTCCACTGAGATTTAATGAGGTTTTTATTGGATAAATTCATTGCCTATAATCATGGCACATTTTGTAACTAATTGGGTCTATAAAGACACCTTCTTGAAGATAATTTCGTAGTAGTTGATATAGTAGTTTTATAGTACAATTTTATATCACTTAGTATTTACTTTTAGTCTCACACTGAGATATGTTTTGGAACTCATTCAAATTAATATAGTCGATGTTATTTTGAATATCATTTGGTGTTAAGAGAGTCTCAATCCCAAGAGAGAGCAAGGGCCCACTCAACCAAGGTGATTGGAGGATTGATGTTTCACACAATCTCGCTATTTCTGATAAGTTCAAGTTTCAATGATTTGATTTGAATGTTTATGTGATCGCAAGTACTTATTTCCTTAGTATATTTCCTTAATGCTATTTCAATTCATTATTTGCATTTTAATTCGGTGTGTGCATTTCAAATTTAGTTAAAGTATTTCCTTTGAAAGTAATTTTATTACAACAATGTTGTTTCAGTAGATTAAATGTGTTTCCTTTTAGTAGTTTAGCATCACATTCACTTTTCTTAGATTAATGGAGAAACAAGAGAACAAAAAATGCCCCAAAGAGAAATGCCACAACAACCGAGTTGCATAAGAATTCATTGCATATAACCTAGGACACAACCATGGTTTTATAATGACACCAAAAATTGAATGTGTTTGTTAAATGATTGGAGATTACAACAACCCATCGATTACGCGCATAAGTGAGACCACATTGTGTTAGGTGGTTGGGAAGTAATCAGGTACTAAGGTACACTGGTGAGGGAAATCCTAAAGTAGTCATGTGCTCTATGGAAGTTTAGTGGATAGATCAAGTACAAAGAAGGAATATGCTACTTTATACTCTACTCATAATAACAACCTCTGGTGGATGGTTCATAGGGATAATCTCTTAGAGTGGTGAGAAGTGACAATCACCTTCTCTGCTAGATTTATTTGGATCAATAGGCCTACTCATATATGTGAACTCCATGGTAAAGATCCTATTCAACACCACATTCAACAAAGTGCGATAAACTTTGGACAGAGGGTAGGAATATTTACCACTTTTTGCTATGGGTGCATAAGTTCTACTACACCTTGTGAGGCTGCACATGCATATAGTATGTCTATACTGAGTTGAAAAGAGAAACATGGAACTAATAGGAACTGACTACAAGTATGATTTAGACCTTTGACTATTTTTCCACTAAACCTCCGGTGAATGAGGTGTTCAATGTTATGAAGCGCGACTATGAGAGATAGTACAAAGGCTGATGAACTTATTCAGGAGTTACTAGGTGATTCAGATCTGGAGGTGCACTTTGGAGAAGAAGAGACAAAGACAAAACAACTTGGGTGCACTTGCTTGAAAAAGAAAAGGGTAAGATGGTATATGTAATTGATGACAAAGAAGTGGAAAATCTAGATGTTGAGCATACAAAGGGTATGTGCAAGGTCTTAGATAGTGCAGATGAGAAGGCACATGCCTACAATGAGCCTATGAAAATAAATAAGGTCGACATTGGGAAAGATATCTTGAACCTAAGGATTCCATCATTGGTAATTATTGGTTTGACTCAGAGGTTGCTAAAATAATTGAGTTTACGCACGACTTCTAGGACTTTCTCTCGAGAGGATATCATGAATTAAAGTAAGTGCATGAATATTTGGGTGAGATGAGAATCAAACTAAAGGAAGGTGTGTTCTGGTTAGGAAGAGGCCTTACCAAGTGAATCCTAACATACGCACCAAGGTAAAGGAAGAAATTGACAAGATGCTGAATTCTAGAATCATTGAGCCCATTGAGGAGTCAGAATGGGTTATCCCTATGGTGATCAGTATCAAGAAAGATGGAAGAATAATAATTTTTGTGGATTATAGGGATTTGAATGTTGCATGTGTAATAGATCCCTTTCCCACACCTTTTACTAAAGAAATCTTGGAAGGTGTTGTAGGGTGTGAGATCTACTCCTTCACTAATGGATTTTCTGGATATCATCAAGTAAGGATAGCTAAAGAGGATCAAGAGAAGAAAACTTTCACCATAGAGTGGGGAAGTTTTGCATACATGGTTATGCCCTTTGGATTAAAGAATGCACCTACAGTATTTCACGCATTGTTGTGCAAGCATTCTAGGAATTTATTCATAAGTTTCGTAGGTTTACTTGGATGATTGGAAAATATATGGGCTAGTGAAAGATCATTGTGATAACTTAAGAATTATGTTCGAGATATGTTAGAAGTTGAGAATCTCCTTAAACATTAATAAGTGTTTTTTGGCTACACCTTTTGGGATTTTTCTTGGACACATTATTTGTAAAGAAGGCTTATTAGTGGATGTTGCTAAGGTTGCACTTATTTTGGGCCTAGAGGAACCTACTAACCAGAGTGAGGTGCACGAATTATTGGGGCACATAGGTTATTAAAAGAATTTTTTCAAATGATTTTCTAATATTTTCATGCCCTTGGAGGAATTATTGAAGAGAAAAGACAAGTTCCATTGGGGTGAAGCACAACAGTGCACGTTTGAGACAATGAAGGAAAGGCTTACTATAACACCTATTATGCACTTTCCTTCATTGAACAAAACTTTTCACGTGCATGTGGACGCCTCTGGCATGGCCATTGGTGTGGTATTAGCCTAGCCTAGAGAAGGGATTATTGATCATCCCATTTTATTTGCAAGGGGAAGTTGACCCCGAAAAAATAAATTATATTACTACTGAGCACGTGGTTTTGTCCATGATCTACACGCTACATAAGTTTTAACAATACTTGCTTGACATACCTTTTATTTTCTATACAAATCACATGCCATTGAATTAATTGTAAAAAAATCCATTTTGTAGGGGCACATATGTCGTTGGATTATGTTATTTCAAGAATTTGATTTTACGGTACTAGTTAAGCGAGTGCAATAGAAATTGTGTACAGACCATTTGTCAAGGATTAATTTAGGTGAGGACGCACATAGAATTGAGGATATAATTTCAGATTCACAACTATTCATATTTAATCACGTACCCTCTAAATTAGAAGATATTTTTGTCTTTTTGTGAATAGGTGTGACACTTGGAGGAAAGAATAGTACATACAAGAATCAACTTTCCATATGTGTCGCACCTTACATGTTGATCAGTGGAGACTTATACAAACTAGGTCGGGATGAAGTTTTGTGCTAGTGTGTACTTGAGCATGAGCATGAAGCTATTATGGAAGAGGCTCACAGAGGTATTGCAGTGGAAACTATGCATCGATGCTACCAAACTCAAGATTTTATTGGCAAGCCTATGGTGGGAAACATTGTATAAGGATTGTAAAGAATATTGTAAGGCCTATGACCATTGATAGCACCTTGGCAGAACCGACATAGAGATAAAATTCCTTTAAGGCATATTGCAAGTGAAAAATATTTTGAAAAGTGGGTAATTAAATTTGTGGGACGTATTTCCCCACCCGTGTGCAAAATTGGATCGCATTACATTATAAATTGTACATATTATCTTACAAGGTGGGTAGAAGTGACACCTATAAAGGATTACACAACAACTACAACAACAATATTTCGTGGGAAAACATCATCATGAGATATGGATGTCGGTTTATTTTGACAAGTAATAAGGGCACTCATTTTCTTAATGAAACCATCATGATACTATTGGCAGAATTTATGGTTGCACACCATAAAACAATGCCCTATCACGCTTAGGATAATGGGGGCTGTTGAGGCATTCAATAAGATATTAAGCCACACACTACCTAATATTTGTGATGTTGGAAGGAAGGAATAAAATGATAAAGTATCTACTATAATTTGGGCATACGGGACAACTTATAAAAGATTGAACAAAGCCACACCCTTTTAATTAGTGTTTGGCGTAGAGGTTGTTCTACCAGTGGAATTCATGTTACCTTCTCTATGTATTGCATGCGTAGGATGTTTAGATGATGAGTAAGAAATTGAAGAGAACATATAAAAATGGATGCATTTAGATGAAAGATGTGTGATAGCATCTTTGGAGTTAGAGGATAGAAAAATCCAGTGAGAAGGCATGGCATGATAAACATATTAAGGATAAGAAGCTTAAAGTTGACATGAGATGGCATACTTCGTATGATTCAAATTTCTTGCACCGCCTAGAAAAAAAAAGTGCATTGTTTAGGGCCATATTTTTGTGACTTACATACTTGCTTCAATAACTTTCTAGTTAGAGGTGTTGGATGAAACACAGTTGCCCAGTTATTTCAACGGGAGTAGGCTGAAGCCCTACTAAAAATAAGTCTTCTTGGTGTTTGTAATAAGGCAGTATTTCCATTTAGATTAGATTTCCTTTATTGTATTCCCTTTATATGTGTTTCCTTTCATCATTTCTATGATTTTTCAATTTAGTTCAATCTTTTGTAAAATAAGTGCGCTTGTGCACCATAAGCTATTACTATCTAATTATTTTCATACACAAAGGATTGCGCATACTTTAAGTGTGGGGTGGAGTGTATAAAGGATAAATGGATCAGGCTTGAATTTTCTCTAAGGATGTGTATGCATAGAGAGATATTGTGTAGGTGCTTGAAGTGAAGTTGTGAATAAATAAAGATTTCTCATGAATGAAGACCACGTATGGATGAGTGGACGTACAGTGTAACACGAGGGAGGCTACAATAGTGGAAACTACTTGGTGAAAGGTGTAGTGGTGAATAATTCAGTGCATGAAGGAGCACAAAAGGAGGTCTATGATCAAGAAGTAGTAGGCAGGCGAAGGTTATGACTATTACGTAGAAGAAGAAGAAATGAAGAATGATACAGAGGTAGAAATAGGTAAAGGTGAGCCATCGATATGTCTCATGCTACACAGTTTTGTGAGGAACCAATGTTGGATTTAGGAGTGCACACCCCTAAAGGTAAGCACTATAGGAAAGTAAAGGAGGAAGAAATTTTTGAGATGCCAATAGTTGGGTATATCGATGACCCAAAAAAATCATACGTGTGAGGTTCCAATGTAATTTGGAACCCAAATACCTTTATAGCTAGGAGATGATGGATGTATACATGGATACTACACATACATGCAAGTAGTTATCTTGGAGCATGCAGTCTCATATAAATGAGCTTGAATTTGACGTATGTGAAGATTCATGTGTTTTGTGTAGATTGAAGAAGGCACCACACTCGTGCCATGTCACTATTAAGCCTACTGTGATGTCATATGAACAAGTAAGTAGTGCATTAACAAATTTATCCACCGAGGTTCAGCATAGGAACATAGAAAAAGTGGTAACTATTGGGGCACTATTAGATGATAAGAAGGAAAAAGAAATTGAAATCAAGTAACTGACAGAAGAAAAAGAGATAGCTAAGGTGACGAGGCATTCGATACTCATTATGGAAGAATAAATTGGGGATTTGATTTCAAAAAAGAGGCTAGATTTGGAAGATAAAGTTGCATGAGAATTTCCATTTACTTTGCACTATTTACACACTTTAGTTCATATGATACTGGATGAAGGGCCCATAAGAATTCCAATACCTAAGGATGTTGTAAAATAGGTAGTGAAGGCCAAGGCCACTATTGCATAAAAATATTATACCTTATGAAGCATTATTGTAGACTTTGAAGGATGAGTTAAAGGAGGCTGATTTGGAATTGAATATGTGTGTGGCTCCAGATGTGATAATCAAGACAAGAACCATGGAAGAAGAGGATGAAGTACAAAAAGAAATCAAGAATGAAACACTCAAACGTGTGGAGAGGCTAACCTTGATAATATAAAAGTGCGATGAGCTTACAAAGAACAACCTAGGACCCGCAAAAGGAGAAGATAAAGTATATTGGGAATTTATAGTGCAAAGTGAATGGATGTCATAGATGGAATGGTCTAAAGCTTGGCTAATGTTCTCAGAGTACTAAAAAATTAAGGAGATAATATGACACTTGACGAGATGGAGGTGGTACTTATATACATTTTGAACAAAACAAATAAAGTGCTAAGTGACTGGAATGACTTAGAGGCTAAGATCAAAAATAAATATCTAGAACTAATTCTACTTGTGGAAGAATAGAGTGCCAAGTATTAATTCATTCTTTGTATAGTTATTCTTTCATTCTTTATTTTCTTAGAGAGATAAGTTATGACTACCCATTTTCAGGGACGAAAATGAAATTAGTGTGGGGTAATGTTGGGAAGATGAAATACAACCTAAGTATGAAAAACACATAAGGATTGGGTGCATGGGCATAAGGTGCATAGGTGCACTCTGAAACACAATGAAACAAGATGCACCTAAGAAAGCATGAAATCACGATTTAGTGATTTTTAGTATGAGGCTGATTTTGGACATGGAGTGTGGAGCACGTTTTGTAGAAGACTTAAAGAGCACGCAAAGGATATTTCAGAAAAGTGGAAGATCAAGCGCTATGCATAGTTTTGAGGCTATTAATAGGAATAGACTGTAGTTTTATTATTAGATAGTCTATTATTAGCGATCTTGCATAATTTTGTATTTATCATGTAAGGGTGCATTACTATTATTAACATGTAGCCTATTTTTGAAAGGTGCATGAGCGGTGAGGGGCAAGTTCCCAATACCTTTAAATATGTATTGATTTACATAGTTTAGCAGGACCATCTTTTGTTAGTGTTATGTTGTTGATTTATGGGCGTGCATGACTTATGATGAAAATATTATGTATGTATGAAGATTTTATGTTTTACATCAATTAATATAATGGGTCTTTGTGGCTGGATATTGATTGTTGACACATTTGTTAATGATTCTTGCATGGTGAATTTAATCTTTATTCTGATATGAGTTAATCTTGTTAATGCTTGAGATCTAGATTTGTTTTATGCCTTACTGCAATATACTTAGTTATTTGTTATAGATATGAAATATTTGTATCATCATGTTAACTTCTTGAGCAAGCTGCCTTAAATAGGGACTGGTACCCTTGAGCTCTTCGGGTGAGCAATAAGTTTAGACAGAGTGATGTGTTAGCACACCTTGCATTGTTGGTTATAAAAACTAGGCTACAAGCACCAATCCCATAAGGAGCACCAACCCCTAGTTTAGTAGGGCACTAACCCTATAAGGAGTATGAAACCCCGATTTAGTGAGGCACAAAACCAACAAGGAGGTTAAAACCCCTAGGATGAACTAAATCAACCACCGAAGATGATTATCACTTTATAATTCTTTGCTCCAATAGGTTATTGAGATAACTAATTCATCTCCATGCACTCAACTCTCTCTCAAACTTATCTATTTTCCTTCTCGTTAAAACTTTCACCTTCATATTCTGATTAGGCATAATGAATTGTAACTTCTTCTACTCTTCCCTTCTTATCTCCTCATACTTATTCTCTGACTTGTTCTTGACCCCTCATAAAAACTCAAACTCTCATCTTGCTCACTCAAACCCATGCACACAAACTAGGTCTTCTTCTCCATCTAGGTCATGTATGGATGACCTCCTTCAACTTTCCATATTCATATTAGTATCATGGTATCTTCATTCATCAATTTAAATACCTCATATAATTCATTTATTCCCTCATATCATGCTCTTCCTTCCTTCCAAAATTTGACATTCTCTCATGTTTCTAAGTACATACAAATGAGCTCTCTAAATTGCTTATAGACTTGTCTCTAGCATCCATATCAAGTAGGTCAGCCTTCATAGAGAATAAATCATCAAAAATGATAAAAATAATAATTATTACATCACACAAAAGGTCACATAGGTTAGTCATATCATCTTTATGCTCAAAACTTTCCATTAGGTCTTCAATAGGCCTAATTGCACCAAAAACCCTCTCGCCAAAACAAGAAGGTTTAAGAAAAAAATCAACTTCTCAAAGCCTTGAATCACTTTAGGAACATAATAGAATAAATCATCATACATCCGCCATACTTGTAAATATCTTTATCATCACCTCAAGCCATGAAACCATCTCAAGAACATGTTTGTTCTTGTGCACCAAACCCTAGACCTCAAAGATGAGGCTCAATACCACCTCAAATGACCTCAAACATGCAAGTAATATATATCACTAGAAATATCTTGATGTTAGATACATCACCATGTTCTCATATAGCCATAAATAATACATTATATGCCTAAAAACGCTTCTGCAAACAAATTTCTCAAAATAACCTTTTCATCTCCAAAACCAGTCTTCAAAGATAGGGAACACTTTGCATCTTATGACCTTAACCATGATCTAAAAATATCATGGACATGTAATAAAACTCACAGTTTCCATAAATAGTAATTTATTCATTATGTTCAATGGAAATATTTTACACAAATTGAAAAACTCCAGAAACAAGCATTTTTAAGTGGGTCCCATATAATGTCACAAGATCTAAAGTACATCAATGAAAATATGGAGAAGTCATATTCATCATAAAATCATAAAATTACAAAAATGAATCATTTCAATATCTGTAAAATCATTTTCTCTCAAGTCACTTTCAACCTAGGGTTTTGAAACCATAACAGAGAAGTTTTCGTGTTAATGATGGTTAATAAAAGTGTGAAAACTTAATTACCTCATTATTATTACTATACCTTATTGATTCCATTACCTAATATATTCCAAGAGATAAAACTCCCATAAAAAATACATAGGATTGGGTGAGCATAATAAAGTTACCTTTAAACTAGAAAATGCACTTATAAGAACTTGATTTTCCTAAAGATGAGTTTTCTTGCTTTGTCTTCATCCTATTGACCTCAAAATTGGTCCAAATCACTATCATGACTTCCTTAAACTTTCCCAAGTATCGTTTATGCTTACAAAATTCTAAATCTCTCCAACCACCATGACTTACCCTCTTTTTCTAGCCTTTTATTCAATGAACATGTTTTAAAGGACCGTATACTACATTATTAACTCCGAAACATGGACTTGAACATAATATACACATGTTATGAAATGAAAAAATTACTTACACATGTTTGTACCAACCTGAACTTCTACATACTTTCTGTAACCCTCTCATTATTCTTGCACTTGGTCTAGGATTAGGCCTAGAATGAGCTCTTCAACATATGAATTTACAAAACTTGACCTAATATTACCTTGTAAACACTTATACACCTTTAACACACTTTCTTGGACATGTTAGTTATCATACCAATATTCATACCACATTTGGAGCTCATACACTAGACCATACAAGCTCAACCATGCACTAAACCATGCAATCTCACCTACTCATCATGCCTCTACAACAATGTAATCGATCGGACACCTCATACGACTTCATGAACACTCTTGATTCCCTTTGACATCAATGTGACACTTGAAATAAATAACAAATAATACACAATGTCCAATAAATTGTAGTCATTCTTACCTTGTTATTGAGAACTAGTACATGAAAGAGCTCTTGTGAACCTACGAATAAGTGCAAAGTATGAAAAAGTGTAAAATCGAGTGAACCGAGTGCAAAAAAAGAGATCAATCATAGCACCACCAAAATAGAGAAAACTCCTTGGGTGAAGTTAAAGTTAGGTGAAGATAATTTGAATGGTTGTGATGATCATTTGCTAAGTTAGGGTTGCGATGTTGGTTTGCTAAGCTAGGGTTAGATCTTTGAAAAGGAAAAATTTATGAGATTGAGCTAAGGCATGGAGTTGGATTGTGATTGATCAAAAGGAATGAAGTAAAAAGTAAACATGGATTGAGAAAGTAAGACTGAGTATTATCTCTACTAGGGCACAAAATTTTGGAAGTTGAACAATTACAAAAGCATTATACAGAGAAAAATGACACCAAAGACCAAGAATACCATAGAAGAATCTCTTGATGTCTAGTTTTTTGAAATAAAATATCCACAAGAAGTAATCATGGAAAAAAATGGGCATCTCAACTTTGGAAATATAATATCAGTGAATACAACCACCATGCACAAGGACACGAGAAAAACATCAAAAATGATGTATTATGAGACATGAGTTGAAGGAAAGTGGAAGGGTAGATAATTTTTGATGACAAGGAGCTCAAGAAATTTGAATGGGTTATAGTACTACAATCATATGAATTACCCTTCTCTCGTGAGTCCATGTGCTCGTACTAGTGGCTAATGTTACACATTCATGAAGAATACTTCTATTTTGTAGGAAGAAGAATGTTCTTAACTATAAAAAAATTTAAGAGGGTGACAAGTTTGAGGGATAGTGATGAAGAGATATTACTTGACCTGCTTAAAATGGAAGAAATAGAGGAGATAGAGATAATAATCCATATCAAAATGGGAAGTCATGCATTCAATGTCTCACACATTACTAATCTATGAACCATAGTAGAAACAAGTTTGGTGACTTGTAAGTTGAGCACTTCAGAGAGGTTGTTGGAAGATAATAAAAGTTTCTACACATTGTGCACAAAATGACGCATGTGACCATATATAATATTACACTATTCAAAGTAGAGAGTCTCATAGATGAATCAAAGACCCAAACTAACAAAGGGGATAAAATCACTTAGCGGTTGATTCTTTTTCTAATAATATTTTGGGAGATAGGGGTTCGGATGGCCCAAAAGATAGTATGTGTGAGCATCCAATAGAAAAGAAGCCCCGGTGCAACAACTTACCAGATTACACATGTGATGGTGTGATCTCCAATCCATAAATGGAATGCCTTGAGAAGTGGTAAAATATAATTTGTGACACATTTGAGAACAAATGTCACGTACCAAGGGAGTTGCCAACAATTTTGGAGGGGCGAAAGAGTTTATAGTAATGCAAAACTTATTTCTTGGAATTTTTTTGTTGATGAGTGGAAAAATGGGGCCATGGTGATTTTTTTCCATTCACCGCTAAGTATTTTAAGGGTTCATTCAGTAGAATAAAATATATGCAACTAGTTAGGTCCAATGTAAAGAAAGTGCACTATGAATATCACACATTGTGCATGACATACTGGTATATGTCCAAGAAGCCATATGAAGAAACAATCGAGCCATATAGTATGGACCTAAACACCATTATCACCCTAGTAGTTAGTAAAGAAGCATGTTGAGTCTATGTACATATACGGCCAAGGCTACATGATAGGAAAATGGTGAATGTGTAAGATACTACCATTATTCCACCTCCAATAAAAAAGAAAACTATGAGGATTCTTTGAAAGTACAGGCGTGAGTCCAATCCTCTAGAGGAGGAAGAGGAATAAGAAGGGGATGAGGTAGATTTTGTGTTGGATTATAGTGCAAGAAAGAAAATTTAAAATAGGAGTATAAAATAAATTACTTCACACACTCTTATGTCTCTAGTCAAGGAAGCATGAAATCCTAGTCCAATAGAGGAGGAAGAGCCTCATGGTATTTATGATCTAGATTGGGAGGATGTAGAGTAGTGTATGTATGAAAAACACCAAGAAGAACAAGACCAATATGAAGAGCATGAGGAAGAGTATGTTCATGAAGAAAAATGTGAGGAAGATAAATTCTATAAAGAAGATCACAAGGAAGACATGCGTGATGAAGAGGAGTAGGAGCAAGTATTTTGTGAGGACAAAGGCACCGTATAAGAAAAAGGATATGTGTAGCACATTACACAAGAGATACAGCGAATGAAGCACGCAGGAGGAAGGAGGCCAAGGAAAACTCCACTAGTACCCACATATATGACAAAAGTAAGCTCCTCGGTGAAATGTTTCGAGAGATCGTGCCTCTTGACCAACTATTTTGTTAGACTATGTTCGAGAATGTCAAATCCCTCTTGCACACATGAAAAATGTTGTATTGAGCATTAAAAACATATATAGAGGAAACTAAGTTCAAAGTGAAGGAGTTAGTCTTTGACTTATGCAGAAAAAAGGACCCATCTAATGTTTATAATGTGGTGTAATCAACTCATTTATCTTATGAACATACATGTAATGCCCTTAATAAAATGGTTTTGAGGTAGGAAAAAAACATTGACAAGGGTGCCACAAGATAAGAATAATGCATAAAGATATGGAAATAAAGGATAAAAAGAATCAACTTCTCGTAGAAGAGTGTAATGATACAAAGAAGGAAGTGGTAGATGTATATAATAAAGCCATTGACCTTGTGACTAATATGTGTGGGCATGCTCGGATGTTATAACATAAAATATACTAGACCATAACACATAGATGGATTATTTAGAAGAAATGCAACATCTAATACTGATGAAATTAAATAATGGGAAAGGGCCCACAATAGAATAATTTTCTACCACTAATAAGGCCAAGGTGGAGTAGAAGTTAGAATAATACACAACACTTGACATAAAATTGAAAGAAGTCACGAAATAGGTTGATAAGACTTTTGTGAAATTTCAATATATCTCGGTAATTTTAAATGCACACATTGTTGAGGATGAGGTCAAATTGAATAAACATTAGGCCACATTTTTAACAAAAAAGTAGAGTGTGAGAAGTTTTTTCAAGAAGTTAGTGAGAAGAAAGAGGCAATAAAGACTATGCACGATAACATTGAAAACAAGCTTGGAGAAATCCAATTAATGGTGATGCGTAAGGTAGATGGTTTAAAGGAAATAACCACATAGTGGGATGTGGTATTGAATGAGTTACAGGAGAATTCAAATGGGTTAACCCTAGAGAGAATTCTAGACATTGTCGAGTCAACCCTAGACAAGGTGACTAGTGAGCTAGAAGAGTGGAAAATGTGGGAGAAGGGGATCACCTAGTGTTTCCAAAACTCCTTCCATCACCATATCCTAATTTTGGAAGCATGCACAGAAGACATTATTTATTCTTTAATATTATTGGGGTATTTCCCATATTCTTTCATACATTATTCAATTCTTTTATTCTTTCCGATTGTATTTCGAGGATGGATAATATCCCTAGTGTGGGGTAATGTTGGTCTAAGGAAATTGGTGAAGTATGAGCCATGAGAAAAGGTGCACACAATAACAAAAGACAAGGAACTATAAAACTATAGAACAATATGTGAAGGTGCACGTAGAAGCAAGAATAAAAGGGTGAAAAGAGAGATCGGAACAACGATTATCCGAAAAGTAGAGGGTGACTAAAAATTGTAAATGCAAAGATGGCATGATAAACAAGAAAAATCTATAAATGGATAAAAGTAACATTAAAGCACATGTAGAGCACTAGATAAAGATAGATTACTCATGGGTAAATGTGCCTAAATATAACATGGCATGGAGGCAAAGAAATCTATTAATAGTACGCATGGAAATAGAACAACCAGCTAAAGACTAAATCACATCTTAGAGGTAAAAGTAGGATAAATTTAAGAGAGTCTATTAATAAGATAAATCATTGTAAAGTGGTGAAGGACAAGTTCCCACCAGTATATATATGTATGTCGTACTAATTGTAATGATTGTGTAGCAAGAATTCTTGGATAGATGTCATGTAGCGAGAAGTTTGTGATAAGGATTATGTAGTAAGAAGTCTTGTTGGAGAAAACTTTTAGGTAGAAATATTGATGGTTATCTTGTCAAAGTATTTGGTATTGTAGGTCCCTCTAATTAGGAGGTGAAACTCCAGTTTATTGTGAATGAGTAAAATGAAAATCTATTGTTGGCCAAGAGGCTAGGGATCCAAGAAGCACACTCCACTGTACTCCACGAAAAATGCTTACAATGAATGTAAGGGAGAAATTTACTTGAAAGGTGGGGAGGGGAAGTGAGAAATTAACTTTACAATTATAAAATTAGATTCTTTCCGAAGTTAATTAGAAGTTTCACATTCACAAATTTTCAGAAAGAAACAATAAGTTTAGAACATCAACAACTAGAGGAAACTATGCACACAAATTTGCATACATTCATGAGTCATTAAAAGAAGCAATCCCTTTATTTATTGACATCTTAAAAAGTTGTACAATGCTAGAAATTAGAGGAAAATAGGTAGGGAAAGAGGAAGAAAAACTATCTCCTTTACCTTGCTCAAAAATATCTCTTGAGTATATAAAATTGACAACCCTTAAGCAAGAGTATGTCATTATATTATATAGAACTTGAAGAGACTCTTTTCCTACCTCCCACATGACTCTTCATTGTCTCATTCAACTCGTGACTTTTCACCTTCCTAGGAAGTGAGAAATAAGTTCCATTTTTATAAATCAAAGGGACTTTTAGAATTTCAAGGTGAAAGCTGACAGGGAAGGGGTTTTCACGCGCGACTTCCCGCAGGCTCAGAACAGCAATCACACAGCCGTTCGTGAGAAGACTAACGGCTATAGTTCCTATTTTTATGCGACCTTCAACAGCAAGAATCGTAATACTCTTCACGCTCAAAGGTATCCTGGAAATTGCTGTAACCAACACATCACAGTGAAGATGGGAGGGCCACCTGTCAAATTGAGCCGTGCGCGGACCCTGACTGGAAAGAAAACACGGAGCTTTGGAACATTCTTAGCATTGGCGGCTTCACCAGCTTTGTTGAAAGGATGCAAGGGCATGATCAAAGCATCTCTGTTCGCTTTGCCAAGGAATGGAATGGGAGGACAGTCGACTATGGGGGGCAGAAAATTCTTATCAATGAAGAGCTCATAGCTGAAGCGACTGGCCTCAGCCTGGAAGGGTACCGCTTCTTCAACAAGAGGGTTATCAAAGAGGTTGAAGAAAGAAGATTTGTGGAGGAGGATGAGAAGCTTATTTTCAGCACTGCGGGCCTGCTTGTAAGCTCAATTCCACCTCCGTACGATGAAGTCACCCGCATGATGATTCGTTTCATCTCCTTGGAAGGCAGGTTTGTTACTGTCCCTGCTAAGCACCTTGTCTTTTTGAACCACTTCCGTAGGAATAGGTTGGTTTGCTTCCCGCACTATTTGTTAAACTCTCTTGAGCGCTCCATTTTGGAGTTCCAGAGACATACCCGGGTGGTTCCCTTGCACCAAGGGCTTATTCTGCTTATCCACAAGCTCTGCCTTCTTAAGTATCCCGGTCTCCCTTACTCTCCCAGCCCGGCTCCCCCTTTGATGGGCTCTGCTGCCGCCAGTCCTGTCTCCCCTGCTGCCCCTGCTGCTGCCCCCGCCTTAGGTGCTGCTACCCCCATGCCGGATGCTCATGCTTCTCCTTCTATTCCTCCTGCTGCTGCCCCTGCCACCCACCTTGCCTCTACCTCTAAACGAGTCACTAGGGCTTCTAGGCGACTCAACCTTGAGACTGCTGCTGTGGGGGATGAACCTCTTGAGCTTGATATTGCTCGTGATCTGCTGAACATTAGAAGTGCCAGTCCCCGGGAGGCACAGATGGATAACCCTTCTAAGAAATTGGAGGCCTTAGAGACAGAGATTAAATTGCTGAAGGTTGAGGTCAAAAACCTTGCCAAGCAAAAAGGCAAAAAAAGCATGGAGGGGGAAGGGAGCACTGACAATAGTCAGATTGATGACATATACAAAAACTGACCTCCTTAGACTCCCGCCTTGGGAAGGCTAAGACCAGACATGACTACAATATTGCAGCCTTTAGGGCCATCGAGGAGTTTATCGTGGGTCATGCCAAGAGTGTTTCTAATCTAAGCGGTGTCCCGGCAGCGCTTTGGGGCAATGATAAAGAGAGCAAGAGAACCATTGAGGAGCTCGATAAGATGGATGCTGCTCAGATGACCGCGTTAGGCATGTTTCAAGCTTGGAAAAAAGTCAAGATCAGTATTGATCAAGCGGCCAAGAAGTAGTCCTGGATACTTCTACTGCTCTTTTTTGTTAATATTACTGTTTCTTGGCTGTCGTCTTGCTGTTTTTTTGCCGTTGTTTTGCTGTTAAGTCTTGTCTGTGTAGCTGTTTCTGGGCTACGTTGATTTTGTTGTAACTCTTGAACTGTGCTACAGCTACTCTGCTCCTCTCTCTTATTCCGGCTTATAGGCCTTATTTTGTATTCAAGGGTATAGTCCCTTTCAAAAAACTATTTGCCAATATTAAAAAAAAAGGGACTTTTAGAATTCAACTTTATAAAGTCACTTTAATGAATAAGACAAACTATCATGATTACACACAATGAAGAATTAGAAGAGGGAGAGAAGAAAGGTGGGAGAGGGAGAAAAGGAAGAAGAGGGAGTTGACATATCTGATGAAGAATCTCTCTATGATGAATAAATTTGTTGATTCATGACCACAATATCCTCCTTATCCATGATGCACATATACCTCAGGTTAGTTGAACGAGTGTTTAAAAACATTGTTGCTTCCATGACCCTCATGGAGGTTTCATTTCCTTGTTTGAGTTATGAGATCATCTTACAACCATGTGGAGATTTCAAAAAGTGGAAAGATGGGTGAAAATGGAGCCACCTACAACTTTATGTACCCAAAATGGAGACATTCTATTTTTAATAGGTAAGACAGAAACCTACTATTTTAGGACATATCACTTGTTTTGCTAAAAACTGACCTTTTAAACCTTTTGAAACATTTCAATTCTCCTATGTTGATGATGTATTGTTATTTGTATCCACTTTATACTTTTCATATGCCTCACCATGGAAACATGCTATTTTTAGTAAGTGTGATGAGGTTGTCTCGAACAACTTGATCCAGAAACTGTGGGGCATGATAGAGCAAGACAAGACACACACAATGAAAAAATTTCATGAAGAATGGATCAGTATCAAAAAATTTATGCATGGCTACATTTTACTGTTTCCGATTGTCCCATGGGGAAAAGAGGCGGAAGAACTTGCTTTTCTCCCAGAGGTACAATTTTACACTTCGAGATCTGAAAACAAAGGGAGAGCTAGGGGATACCGATACGCACGCAATGCAAAAAAATTGGGATAAAATGGATAAATAGAGAAAAATTTATGCATGGGTGCATTTTACTATCTTGGATAGTTGGTACACAAAAAGTGCTTTGAACTTTGAGAGGCAAAACATAAGAACTTGGCCCGCCGAGAGAGTGAACTTGAAATTGAGATTTCTAGAGCTCTAAGAGGTATTTTTGGGTGAAATTTTAAATTATTTTGACTCCAAACATCCTTCTAAGATCAATGAGATGGGTCTCATATTTTATTTCTTCCTGAAACTCCCTAAAATGGCTCCTTTTTTTTATCGGGATTGTTAGTTATCCTTGCAAAGAATGAGCTCCCTAAAAAGTGCCAAGGTTTTGTGAAATATCTCATGATTCCACCTTGTAGATGATTATATTATACTTATAATTAGTTATTTTTGACTCCTAAATCCTTATGGAGCTCCCGAAATCATCATGTCGAAGAGCAGTACTGTTTTGCCTACCTTCTCCCTAAGGCTGAGATAGGGTCACATGGGGACCACGGGAAAAAGGAGGCATGTATTTTTGTGTCCCAAATGTACCAAATGGATTGGAGATTTGGTGCACAAAATTTCACCCTTTCCTATTGTTCAACATGGTGCTGCATGGTTGGATGGAGTTAGGGGCATGAAAATGGAGCATGGGGGCTTAAATTGCATAAAGGGGCTCAAAATTGATCACATTGACATCCGAGGGATTAACTGGGAGAGGGGAACATTTTATTGCACTATACCTCTCAAATACTTTGGACAATTGGTACAAAAAAGTGTGCAACCTTCCTATTGGCTCAAATTCCAAGGTAAAAATTTGACTAACTCCTTAAGTCGTACCTTAAGGAGTAACTTATTAAGGCCATAGCTTTTGTTCCTAGTGGATTTTTTTGATGATTATTTATATTATTTTACTTTAAAAGGTCCTTATTAACATAATGATCATGTTAATATTCCTTGATTCTACGAAATGCCATGAAAAATAGATTATGGAGAAAAAATCCCGGGTGTTGTGAAAAATGTGAGACCACCATCCTATAGGGATCTAAAATATCTTTAATAATATATTTATTTTATCTCCTAAATACTTATGGAACTCCCCGAATTTCTTCTCAAATATTAGGAGTTGTTTTTGTACTATGCACCGCTTGCTCAGGGCCTCGAAGATCCACTTTTGTTGAAACTACTCCAAAACTTCTAGAACTTCCCATAATCTTCCAAAACTAGTTGAAAAACACTTTGGCTCATTGATAAACCTCCTTGATGATTTTTTCCTTTCATATAGTTATGGGGGTGTGCACAAGCCTCAGGAGGACCAAAAATAACCTTTCCCAAGCTTGTCAAAAACTTGTCTTGATGGATCTTACTTTGGAAGCACTTGAAATGACTGGTACCCATAAATCACCTATGGGAACACCGACATGAAAAATTAGGATATTTTAGAGAGATGGTATAGGAATGACTCAAGGATTTGGGTAATATGAAGGAGGACTCATAAATTAATTTGAGTAAAATATTTCGGGTAGGGTATGGTTGTCATGCTTTCAAGTGTGAATTTTTCCCTTGGAAAATCTCATGACAATAACTAGCTCTAACTTGGGGACATTTTGTGGATCAAGCACAATAAGGAAATGATGTGATAACTCTAGAATCTACATACATAAATTTAACCGATTGCCTTATCTATTGGGATTTAGAGAACACACAACTTGCGAGAGGTAGATAGAAAGGAGAACACACATACAAACAAACTAAAGGGAAAAACACCACAAATTTAAAGGGAAACACACCACACAACTAGGGAAAACAAATATAAATCCCCTATTATATAAGGTAGGGGACAATATTCTTTCACTGTAGCACTCTTCTCTTCTTAGAGGTTACCCTTGAGTGGGAAACATTGAGTGATGTTGTTTTACAAATCCATTGACTAGTTCGAGAAATTAGCCTCCTCTCTTTAACTATTTATGAAATCTAGGTTCTTTTATGATTGTATGTGTACTTGGTAGGAGTGATCCTACATGATTTCCTTGATGCTTAGGCCTTCGCCTAGAAATTCCATTTCCTTAATTCTCTTTGAAATCAGTTTCACAATTCAGTTTCCTTCCAAGATTACCAACATTTCGATCTCTCATTGAGCATCTCATCATTTCCCCATCGTTGGTTTTCATTCAAATTATTTGAATCTATAGAGCTATTTTTATTCCCTCATTCATGTGCATTCACATATTTTCTGAAAATATCATTGGATCCATCTTTTTACCTATATCCTTGTGAGGTGTTCGATATTGAACAAAGGGTTAAGAATAACCTCATACTCCTCTTGCAAGGCCATTTCTTGAGCCAAGAATTTGAGACTTAGATTGGAATATTTCATGCCTTCGATTCTTCCATCATTATATTCTATCACTTCTTCTCCTCAAGGAGTCTCAACTTTTGGGGTTTCAAATCTCCTTGGTTCAACTTCTTGATAGTAGAAAGATTCCTTCTCTTCAAATGGGAAAGAAAAGACTTCACATTCATCATCCATTGGCTCAGGAGGAACATTGGGTTCTTCACCTTGCTTTATTTTGTTGTGACCATCCTTTGCATCAGTTGAGAAACCAATATCAGATTCGTGCTCAACTTATATGTCTATATCTCCCACCATGAGTTTGAGACTAAGCTCGGGGTCTTCTATTTCTTCAGTAGCTCTTACGAGTTCCTGCACAAATTGTTCTTTCAAACCTTTCATAGGATCATCACAAGTTGGCATTGTCTCTTCATGGATGACATGATCGAGAGCATATTCATCTCCACATAGGAATGTGAATATCTCCTCTTCATGGGTAAACATATAAGATGATTTTTCCATTTGAGATTTACCAAGAACCATTTCCTCTTGTTCATGCCTTGTATAATTTAAAATTGTGGTTATCCTCCCGTAGCTCAAATTTTCTCAATAATTATGCAAGGTCCATACTCCTCTAGGAAGGAATTCTTGACTCTATCAAGATGGGAATCTCATCTTCCTCTATGGTTGTTACAAAAAGATTCATCCTCCTATTATTTTGGTACAAAATCTTGGTTCCTAGATTTCCTACTTTTGCAGCACCGTATACCTCATCTTCTTCTCTAAAAGAAATTTTTCCATGTCTCCCTTAACCAGAATGGTTATGGAATACCATTTCATTTGGATATTACCCCTAACTATTGAGAAAAATCTTAGCAACATTTCAAATGAATCCAGAATTTATGCTACCAAGATCATTATTGAAACCTTCTTGGCCGGAAATTTGATGAGGGCCACTTTGCATATTTGAACTTCCCTACAAGTGGGAATTATTTTGACTCCATAGAATAATAAGAGCCATATTAATGAGCAATGGATAATTTGAGATAATTGGTTACCTTTACATGCATTACATTGTCAGAGACACCTGAATCTATTACGCAATTGTTCAATACATATTATCCAACAAGAAGGGAGACATAGAAAGGACCAACCTTGTCGATCTTAGATGAACTCAAAGTAAGCATGTTTTGTGAAAAATGTGTAGGTGGGTTTGGTATTATTCTTTTATAACTAGGAGTTACAACATTGGGGTTTGTGGTGTTGGGCTTTGAACTACTACCCTTGATATACTGAAAAAATATCTCAAATTTCTCAGGGTGAGTCCGCAAATATTCAGTTTCGAGAAATTTGTACTTTGGTTATATTTGTGTGTTTTATGATATCAAAAGGAACATATGTGGACAAGGGACATGAAGACATTAATTTTTGAGTTATAAGCGGCTTAGAATCGGGGTAGATGTTTGGGGAATTGAGGGTCTTTTGAAAGGTAAAGTGGAAACTTTGAAGCACTAGATTTTTAGGAGTGAATTTATAACTAGAAGAGGAATTGGAAGAATTACTACGGATGAGGCATTGGAAGAATTAATTGGGATGATGGGTGACTTTCTTCTTATCATAAAATCAGGTTTTTCCAATGTGAACTTCATGAAAGGTGGAATTGGATATCCTCAACTGATTATTTTGTTAGATAGAGTCGTCATAGGATGATCTTTGACCTTATTTTTTTTTTGTAGCAGAGGTAACTCTTTTTTTAGAATGGGAGTAAGTGAACACAACACATGAAAACTCAATGCATCTTCACCATCATCATATTCACTCCCTTAGTGATATTCAATGAGGCCATTTTGAGTATCGCCACCCACTTCCTCTATCTCTAGGAAATTACTGGCTTCACTTTTTTGTTCGATCCTCCTCGTATTCTTGATTATTATAAGAAGAATTGATGGGTGGAACCTCCAAGGAAAGATTTTGGGGTGCTCTTGCAATCCTATTTCTATTATTTATCTGAGGATATACTTGTTCAAAAACTTCCCTCTTCAATGATGCCATTTAATTTGCCAATTTTTGCAAGAAAGGATCCGTTCTTTCATCTTTCGGATGCTTACCTTTACCCTTTGAAGGATTTTTTATCTTCCCGGATAGGATGAGATCATCTTAAAATTCAATGGCCATCCTTTGCGCTAGTAAAATATTACTTGGTTGAACCCTTCATAGGAAGAATTATACCTTCAGTGATTGAGCATTAATGAAGAATCTTTTGAGAAAAAAATCAGATGGTGAAGCATCTTACGGTATCCTATCAAGCAACTGGTCGAAGTGGGCCATGAATTCTCTCATATTTTTATTAGATTCCTTACTTATTTTTGCCAATTAAACGAGGAGATCTTAACAATCCTTAGTAGATTTGAATCTTTCTTTGAAGTTGGTTTTGATTTCCTCCCAACAAGTGATTGATATGGCATGTAAGAGGTAAAACCATTCCATTGATTTTCTTGGAGAAATTCCATGAACAACCTTACGTGTAATCTTATTTTCCCACTCAAACCCTAGACGTGGTGGCACATCACCGAGAAAATTTGAGTTCTCACCCAAAGCACATAAAGGTACTAGGTCCCTCTTTGTTACTTTCTTACTAGGGTGTTAGCATGCATATTCATATTAACTAGATCTCAAAGTGCATAGTCCATTCAATCAATCAAATCCATGAACTCAATTTGGAAACACACATAATAAGTAAACATAAAGATCACATAAGGATTAATACCAAATTCACCACATAATGACTAGTATCAGAGAAATCAATAATCAATATCCAATCATAATGATCCATTTTATTAAATCATCATCAAAGATAGAAGCTAAATACATACATAGTATTGTCTTCAGCCATGCATGCTCATAAACCAACAACATAACTCTAGTACATACAAAATGATGATCATGATCTGCCAAACCATGAAAATCAATACATACATACATACATACATACATGTATATATATAGGGAGTGGGGACTTTCCATTCACTTCCCATACACTCTCAAAATAGGCTGCATACTTATAATATCCATGAGTTGATACAAAAAAACTAAGGATGCAATATTTACCTAATAATAGCTTATCTATAATTAACTCTTAGCTGTGCATCCTATTATTAGCTCAGCTTTATATGAGGCTTAAAATTCTTCTTGTTCCTAAAATAGGTTTTGTGTATCCTCTAAGTCTTCATGAGTTTATCCAAAGTGCATGCTCATAACTCCATATCTATTTTTATCGTGTAACATGAAAGACGGATAAGTCAAACTTTATATTTTTACGAGGCACCCTTTATTTGCTTTTAACTCCCGTGCATGCCTACTCGTCCCCTTCCTGTGTGCCCCATCCTTATGCACCTCTGATACTTAGGCAATAATTTTTCCAGTCAACATTACCCCACACTAATGTCATTACCACCCCTATTAATTGATACCAAAATCTTATCCCCTTAAATAATAAAGAATAAATAAGTAAATAATGATTGTACATGAAATAATATTTCTACATCTTGTGCGCTATTCTTCGTAGGAAACAAAAGTTCAAGGTCTCATTCTTTATATGTGCTTCTAGCTCATTCTAGTCACTGAGCCCCCTCTTTTCCTTTTCAAGAATGTCTCCAAGCACTCCATCCATATCATCCAAGGTCATATTTCCCCCTCTTTTGGAGCACCCTAAGAACATTCTCCAAACTAGAAACCATTCCATCCATTACATACATTCATCGTGCTATCAATTTTCCAAGTTCTTTTATCTTTTCAATGTGAGCATCCTAGGCTACCTGTGTGAGCTCATCGCGCTTCTCTTCCAAAGAATGTAATCCTCTCCTCACACCCAAGATTTTCATTTTTCTTCGCAACAAGGAACTCATTTTATTCAACCAATATCCTTGTCTTAATGATTGGCTCTAGATTTGCACACATATTTAGCACCAAATCTTCCTTCTTCATTTCATCCTTCAATGTTTGGAGTAGAGAGTCATACCCAACTATTCTACATGTTATTGTTTCCTTAGTCATTTCCTTCTTAGCTGATTCATCCTCCTTAGTCTCTTTCTGCTCCCCTAACTACTTCTTAATTAACAAGTGTACACAATCTTATAAGAAGTATAAGGATGACTGATAGGTCTTATCGGTCTATTCATCAATGTTTGGATGCACATCGATAATATCCTTCCTTGGCTATGCCATAATATCCGTAATCTCCTTCCTTTTTCGGTATGCTTCTTCCACCCTTTTTAATAAGCTACTATAATTGTTCTTTAATGCTCTTTTTCTCTTCCATCAGTGTCCTTAGCATGGATGATTTATCTATATTCCTTTGCACCACTTCAGCTGCCATCTTTCTTAAGGCAATACTTTCATGTTTTCACGGTAAAATATGTTGGCTTAACTTTCTAGTTCGTAGCTAGATCCTTCTTCTTCATCTTCCTCTTGATGCATGTGTCCTCCTTGACATTAAATTTAGGCTCATCCATGTGATTCTGCATGCTCCAAGATAATTGTTTGTGTGTGCCCATATTAGATGCCTCTGGATCCAATAACTCCCACCCATATAAATTTTCATGCTTCAAAGTACTTTGAAACACAGTGCGAATAATTTTAGAGGGGTCGTCAACATATCCAAGTGTAGTTGTCTTATACATTTCTCCATCTTTTCTCTTCCTAGATCAACAACCATTGGTAAATTGTACCTCTACATCCAAACTTGGGCCTCCACCTTCTGTGCCCGAGTGTTCACTAGTAGGCTCACTAGATGGTTCACCCTTATCCTTTCCTTTCTATTCTTCTGTGCACCAACTACCTCTATACCATGCTACATTTCATCATGATGGGACACTTTTGTGTTTATATCAAAATTAGGATTCTCCTTGATAACATGTGTTCTTTCATCTAATTTCTCCTCCTCGCTCTCCTTGGTGGGCACATACTTGCACCTCCTCTTTACTAGTTCAGGATTGATAGGAGAGGTCCTAAGTGACATCCTTGGTGGTGTGAGGGTTTTGTACTTACATCTTGTGCTATTGTTCTCCTATCACCCTTATAAATCCTTGATCTTCAACACCCTTAATTTTCCCTAGATTAGCCACATCCTCCACTTCTCTGATTTCCACCTTGGGAGGGGGAGTCCTCTCACGTTATCTCTTCTACCCTATTATTGGCTACCTTTGTGTGCCATGACCCATACCACCACTATCTTCCTTGCTGGAAATGAAATTTATTGAGGACATATTGGTGGATTTCTTGCCAACGCTATGGGAATCTAAGTCCCTCTACTTAACTAGTATAGTTGTTGTATATACATGCACTAGTATAGTGATTTTTTCTGTGATGGTCTTGCGGTTGGGGATCTAATGAGGGTGGACCACTTACCCTATGATAAAGCTAGAAATTTCTTGCTAGTGAGGACTTTGTCAAGAAAGTGGGAAAGGGAGTGAGAATATGAGGTAGGGGAACTAATGTTGTAGGTAGAAAATCAAATTCCTGCACACACTAGTTAGAAACTTCATCACATGCACTAAAATTAGGAAGAAACAATACTGCAAACAACAACAAGACCAATTAGAATTTAATGAACACAAAGTATCAGTAAACCCCTTAGTAAAAAAGGCTAGAAACTCCTTCTTGTATTTATGCTCAAGCAGAAATTGTACATAGTATGAGAATGGAATACATTGAGAATAGGGGAAAAGTGGCTAACTCTTTTCACTCACAAGTGAGAAAAATCTCTCTCATGAAATTACAAGAATACAACCAGCTAGAAGAATTTAAGAATTAAAACCCTTGGAATGAGGAGCTCATTACAATTTATAGAAGAGGAACAACTCTTCATATGCCTTATTTATTAATTTAGGCTATTCATATTCCTTCCAAATATTAAGTCCCTTTTATAAAATCAAGGCGACTTAATTTACATAATGTTTCTAAAGTCACTTTTAGATGACTTAAAGGTGTATCAAAAAGTGCAAACCCCAATGAAGAATTAGAACATTTGAAGAGAGAAAATTTGGGGGAAGGAAGAGGAGAGAGAGAAGAAGAGATGTTGCTCGGATGAATTTGATGATCCTTGTTGATGGAAAACTCTAGTGCAGTGAGACTCTAAATCTCTGAATTTGTTTCCTCCTAAAAACTCCTTCAAATTGGCTCATGGATGCTTTGGAATGAGTGTTTAAAAACACTTGTCAAATGACTTCACTGATGACCATGAACACCGACTCTGAAGAGATAGGAACTCAAAACCAATCATGTCAGGTTGAATGGACTTGTTTCACCGATGACCAGTAACTTCCACCCTTCATATGATATACCTGTGACCCGAACCATGCAATGCTCCAATGTAGTGAAACCTAGATCCTCGAATGTCTTATACCACGAGAGGCTTCCTTTAGACAACGCATAAACACCATGAGATAAGTGTTTAAAAAAATTTTGAATGATTCCATTGGTGACTATGAGCATCACTCATGGAGATCCCTTCAGGAAATATTGAAGCTTTGGAACAGACCTTATCCTAATTCCCTCATACATACTGATTGAGTGTCAAAATACACTGTTGAGATCCATGAAGATAGATACTTCATTGGTCCCCCTTTCCTTGGTAGTCATGTGGGATTTTAGGTCATTTAGATCCATGCAAGAGACATCACTATCTTCTATCTCATATTCAGAGGTGAAAGGCTGCACCAGCTTTTGTCCTGTCCATTCAAACTTCATGGTCCCTCAAATTTACTTATTTTTAGAAAAAACAACTTGTTATTTTTAGTAAGTGTAGAAAATTTCCTCCGAACTCCTGCTGAGGTTGTCAGATTGATTTCTCTACTCTCATAATTCTCCTCTTGTGAAGATCCACCTTTTGGGATGACTTGTTATTTTTAGTAAGTTCCAAAAAAAGCAACTTACTATTTTTAGCAAGTGTGAAAAATCAGCCCTTTTGCTCCTTGACAAACTAAGGCAATTGGAAATCTTCCTTCCTTCTATGCTCCCCTCACCTTCTGGACCATTTTTCTATTTTTGCAAGTGCTCTTGGGACCACTTACTATTTTTAGTAAGTGTCAATTTTGGACCAGGATGAACATTTCAAACAATTTCTCCTCGCAATACACCTTCGGTGCTCAAAGTGCCGCCTTCACATCATCCGCTTCACTTGGGACTAACCCGAAATAGCAATCCTCTATGCAGAAGATTTGCTATTTTTAGAAAGTGTGCTTCTAGTGGTCAGAATGCTATGGAATGAAGTTATATTATTTGGGTTTTTTCCCAATATGGCCCTCTTAAAATTTAAACTTTCTTGATCAGTGGTTTGGGAGATTTTAAAGTTTTAAAATTTTGACCTAACAACACTTCTGAACATGACAACCATTAATGGACCTCAAAAATTGCAGGTTTGGTTTTTTCTTCCATTTGCAACAAAAATTACATTTTTGTTTTTGTTTTTCCTTTTGATTCTACTGGTGAAATTTCTCTTCGATCCGGTTGTCGGTTTGGCAAGAAACTAACCTTTTTTTCTTCATTGGGCTAGAAAAAGGATTTCTTCATTGTGAATGTTCTGTATTGCAGAAGGAGGTTTTAAAGGTGAGGTCTTGATGGATTTTGAGAGAGGGAATAACATAAAAAAGGTTTGTCATTTCTTGTAGTGGTTTTTAAGATCTCTTCAAATTTTGGTTTTACAACAATGAATATTTTCATACTTCTTAGTTCTTCTTTTCTTCTTCCTCGTTTGATCAATATTTATTTTGCTACCTGTATTATCATAGAGTAAAGGATTTATTTACTATGTTGGTGCGGTTTGAATTTCAGAAATTTTGGAGTAGTGGCGAGAAGCTACATAACAAGTGTAGAGTGATGTTGTGCACATGAATGGAGAGTAAGAAGTTAGAAGTTAGAAGCGGGAAGCAGGAAGGATTTGAAAAATTTCAAAAATTTCAAAGCAAGGAGTGAGGAGAATTTTCATGTCCCTCATGTCCTTCAGAATTACTAGAAAAGAGGGACATCAATTTTCAATAAGCACTGGTTACGACACATGGTGGAGATCTAATGGCTGGAGATTTGAGAAAAAAATAGCTTTAAAGCATTTGGGGCTGAAAACTGGTCATATGAGGAACCATGAGGATTCCTAGGGCTGAGAATTTTTTTGGTCCCTGATTACCCTCATAAAAAAGGAACAAGAGGGACATAAAATTACATGGTGCGCTCAGGTGATGACATATGGCAGCGATCTAATGGTTGAGGATTCAAGCTCCACTAGCTCTCGGGGCTGAGAAAAAGCATTGGAGAGGGTCATATGGGTGACCATAAGACTCCCTTGGGGCTGGGTGAATTTTATTTTCCTTGATGTCACCCAATACAAAGGGATATGAGGGACATCAAATAGCATGGTGTGCCACAAGCCACCACATGTCATGATCTAAGCGAGCGAGGGAATGAGCTTGGCAAACACATGAGAGATGGCTGGTGGTATGAGAGGTCGTATGAGGATCTAGATGTATTTTAGGGGCTAGGTTCATTTTTTTTACCTCGTGTATTTTTTTTTGAGTGATGTAAGGGACATGAAATTATGTCAGGCTCCTGAAGCTGACACATGTCCTGTTCAAAATTTGGTGACTCCCGAACTTGCTCTTAGAGGGCAACTTGAAACAATGATAACTTGACCCCTTGATGGAATTTTTTGATGAAACTTTATATGATATTAAGTTAAAATGGTATTCAAAATCCAATGGTTGGGGTCACATAACTTGATTCCTCCATTTAATCCCTTGAAAATAAGATTTTTTTATCTAGCTCGCTAGTTGTACATGGAAAAATCTAGTTATAAACCTATTGCGCTAAGGTGTTGTGAAAAATATGATTTCACCATATCATATGGATTGGGATTTACTTTCTAAATTTATGTTGTTTGGATTATAAATCCATCTAGAGCTCCCAGAATCACCTCTAAAAGCTCAACAATGTTTTTGATCCTATGCATTGCCTAGGCCTGTGAACCCTAATTTTGGTGAAACTACCCCAACTTCTCTGAATCCTTCCTGAATCTTCCTAAATAACTTCCATGATGTTCCTAGGACTTTGATTCACCTCTAGTGTCCATCTTAGATTCTTCGTTCCGCTCCATGGGGTTGCTCTAGTCCTAGGAAGGCTAGTGATAGCCCTTCCCACAACTGCTCAAAGTTTACATTTTTCAAAGAACTCCTAAAATCACCTAGGGGTTTTGAATTGACTTTCCTAAATCACCTAGGGGACTGAGTTAACATTAATTGGGAGGTCACTAGACTGACTAGGTAGACCCAAGATGTCTTAGAAGGGTAAAACTTGAAATTTTGACATAGGGGTATAGTTGTCATGCTTGGAAATCGTCAATTTCCCTGTTGCACATTTACATGACAACATTCCTCTAATTCCTCCTCCTCTTCTTCATCAGCTAAGTGGGGAGTATCAGGATGATCATATTGTAATGTGCCAACATTATGTTTCCCTTTTGGAAACTAGGGAATCTTTAACTCATCTTCAACATATCTCCCATCAACCAACTTGGGCTTAAGGTAAATGTATACCTTGACCGCACCAAGTTTCCCTACTGTTAAACTCATCGAATTGATACTTATTTCATCAGATATTAATTTCTCAATATATGTAGATTTACCTGGATATGTGTACATTTTTCTAAGAGTATGGTACACACAATCCATTTTATCTTCATCCAACCTTAATCTTCATGCATTAGAGAACTTGTTCATTAATGCCTGGAAATATCATGTAATCTTGAAGGCATATGGGAGCTTACACCAAGGGCTCCACTTTCCATCCTTCATTCCAAACCTGCCTATACAAAAGTGTTGATATATAAGCAAACGGGCCTGCTTCTCTAATACTAAAGGAAGGTCCTTGGGTATTCTCCATTCATATTTAAATTCTTTGCATCAGCGCTATACCGAGCTCGACCTCTGCTTATAAGGACCACTCATGGATCCATCACATGTGTATTTTGCAAACCTTACTACTACGGTATTTTTCTCTTGAGGAACTACCAAATTTTTTCCCTTGGCCCATTGGGCACCCCAATTTATACAAACACAATGGATAATAATATAGCACCAAAACCTATCTTGTCTCCATGGTGTGATTCTTCAATTATAGTCTCAACAATGAAAGAAGATAATTTGTATACCACTCCTTTAGACATATTCTTATCAATATGGAGCCATCTTCTATTTACTGGATCTAATGCTCTTGGTTATTTAATTTGGTAAAGAGGTGTGTGGGATCCTTGATCATTGGGTGACATTCTAAATTTTTCATATCCATCGTGCACCCTACTTTCGCATATGTCACTGCAGCGAAGTTTCTTTTATACCCTCATCCACATTAAGGTCAATGCCAATCTCGGTGCTCGATTTCCTCAACCCTATCAACCTTCCAATCAAGGGTGTGGTAAGTTGCATCTGTGGTCCTTAAAAATTAAAAATTCCTTGTGCACTCAGTACATCAACCATTGATACAATTTTTTTAGTTTTCCAAAATATGGCAGCTCATACATTGTATGACTCCAAAATTCTCCAACAACTTCTATCATGCATCATCGTAAATTGCCATGTCATTTTCTATCCACAAATATATATTTTTACCTCTAGGAACTTGTCCAAATCATGATTTTTATCCTTAGTGTGATGATTATAGTCACTTACTTTTCTTCGTCTAATATGTGACTCCCAATCCAGTCCCATTATGATGCCTTCAGATATTGTATCTCTAAAAAGATTCAGGGTGTGAACTCAACCTCTAATTTGAATTACTTTTTCTTCCTACCTCGAGTATCTACTCCAAGTGCTCTTTTGGGTGTAATTGCAATAATAAAAATGTCTTCTTACAATTATTCGATCACTCTAACTCAAACATGCATGCCCTAAATTTTCCTTTAACCCTATCTCGTATAGTTTCTTCCCCACACACCTCTTTTCTAAAACACCTCTCTCGATGGAGCTCCAACCAATGATGTATAAAAAAATTCCTTTTTGAGGTTCATAATTTCTATTTTACACACTTTCACACATAACTCACTCTTTAGCTCACTCAAATACTTCAACATGCAAGGTAAAAATGATATCACAATCCTTCTTTATATATATATTCATATTTTTCTACATTCATTTCTCTCTACCTACCACCATACTCATCATTAATCACACCTTTTTCTTTTCCACACTTTTCGCTGAATTTTCCGCACCTTAGTCGTAACCTTCTGGCGCACCTACTACTTCTCAGCCAAATTTTTTTTTTTGCGTTCCTCCATACACCAAATTACCTATCCATTGTGCCTCATACCAAGTAGTTTTACATGCTTCTACCTAGCTAGCATTACACTATACGACCACCCTTCTACTTGCGGTATTTGATCTGAGAAAATTTCCTTAAGAGCACCTTCAATCTGAGCAAATGTAACATCTTTCTTTTCAGTCCACCAATCTTCCAAAGGACATTTAATTCTTCACCCATATATTTATTTGTATACTACTTGTATCAACTCCAGCCCATACTATAAGTATGCATGATCCTCTGTGCATGAATTTACTACATAGTAATAAGCTATTGGACGCACAAATGTTCTTATGACAACAGTAACATTGAACTAAATTAACAAAGAATAGAAATGATGAAAGGAAACACATATAAATAAAATTCATTAAAGGGAAATCTAAGCTAAATGGCAATACTGCCTTATTACAAACACCAAGAAGACTTATTTACAGTAGGGCTTCAACCTATTCTCATTGAAGTAACTAGACAATGAAGTGTCATCCAGTAGCATGTAATTGACAAGCACTTGATTCTAATATTTGTGTTAAAAAAAAAGGGACCCAACTAATGAAATTTCAACTACCCTTGGTGGCGGGAAAACTTTGAATCATATAGAATAACCATCTTTCCAACCTCAAATTCCTTATTATGAATATGTCTATCATACCATGCTTTCTTTCTAGATTTTTTTGTCTTCTAGCTCCATCGAGAAATAGCGCACCTCTCATCCAACTACATAAATTTGTCTATGTTATCTTCTACAAACTTGTTCATATCTAATCATCCTATGCACATAATACACAAGGATGAAAACATGAATTCCATAGGTAATACAACCTCCACACCAAACACTAATTGAAAGGGTGTCGCTTTATTCAATCATTTTTAAGTAGTCATGTATGCCCAAAGTATAACAAATACTTTATCATCCCACTCTTTCATTCCAACATCACAAATCCTTGTTAATGTATGTCCCAAAATCTTATTAAAAGCCTCAACAATACCATTGGCCTATAAGTGATAGGGTGTTGTCTTGTGGTGCGACACCATAAAATCAGCCAAAAGAATTTTAATGGTCTCATTAAGAAAATGAATGCGCCTGTCACTTGTCAAGCTCAATGGACATCCATACCTGTTGATAATGTTTCCCATAGAAATCTTGCTCATGTAGCTGTTATGCAATCCTTTGTAGGTGTCACTTATTCCCACCTTATCAGATAGTCTCTACAAGTTATAATATAGCATGCATCAATATTATGTGCCGGTGGGGAAATAGGACCCAAAAAGTCAATCTCCCATTTCTCAAAAGTTTTAGTACTTGCAATAGGCCTTAAAGGCATCTCATATCTAGATCTAGGCTTCCCAAGGCTCTGAAAATGATCATATGCCTTGACATATTCTTTAATATCTTTGTATAAGGTTTCCCATCAAAGGCCAACCATCAAAATCTTACGCGAGGTGGCATCTCCTACATAATGACATCCTGTAATTCGACTATGAGATTATCACGACCTAACTTATACAAATCTCCACCAATCAACTGATAAGGTGTCACACATATTGCAAGTTACTTATTTTCTAATGTCTTCATTCCTCAAGTGCTCAATTGCAAAAAAAGACTACAATATATTCCTTTTTGGTGTGTGCGCGATTCAATCGAAAGAATTGTACATCCGACATTGTGTCCTCAATGTTATGTGCTTCCTCACAAGAGTTGATTCCTTGACAAATGATCAGGTCCTGAGTTACTCTTTCTGGTTTCACAATCACTATAAACTAAAACTCTTGAAATAGTAGTATCTACCTACAAATGCACCCTTGTAAAACAAGCTTGTTGACCAAATAATTAAGTGCCATATGATTTGTGAAGAAGATAAATGGTGTAGCTAATAAGTATTGTCTAAAATTTTGTAGTGTGTAAATCATGGAAAAAGCTTCACACTCAGTAGTTGTATAATTCTATTTAACTAGTGTCAACTTCCTACTTGCAAAACAAATAGGGTGGTCCACTATTCCTTCACCTAGTTGTGCTAACATGGTACCAATCACCATCCTAGAAGCATCAATATGAACATGAAATAGTTTGTCCCATGAAGGAAAGCATAAAATAAGTGTAGTGGTAAACCTTTCCTTTAGTGTTTCAAATACCTACTATTGTGCCTTGCCCCAATAGAATTTTCCCTTAGCCTTAAAAAATTCCTCTAGGGGCATGGAAATATTTGCATAACCCTTAATGAATTTCCTATAATACCCTGTATGACCAAGAAATCATGCACTTCACTTTGATTGTTAGGTTCTTCCAATCCCAAGATCACAACAACCTTAGTTGGATCTACATACAAGTATTCCTTACAAATAATATGCCCAAGAAAAGTGCCAAAATGTGTCACAAAGATACATTTCTTAATATTCAAGGAGATTCTTAACTACTTCTATATTTCAAACATAAGTCTTAAATTGTCACAATGACCCATACACTATCCAATCATCAAGTTATAACCGTAAAAATTATGAATAAAGTCCTTAAATGTTTGCACAATAATGCACTGAAAAAGACTGTAGGCACATTCTTCAATCAAAGAGCATAACTATGTATGTAAAACTTCCCCATTTAGTGGTGAAATTTGAATTTTCATAATCTTGATTTGTTATGTGCACTTGATGATATCCTAAAACTCCATATGTAAAATATTAGATCTCGCATGACTAGTAACTCCTTCCAAGATCTCCTCGATAAATGGGGTGGTAAAAGGATCAATAACCAAAAAAGCATTCAAATCCATGTATTCCACATAGATCCTTATCCTCCAATCCATTTTAATACTTTTGACCATAGGGCTAACTCACTTTGATTCTTCAATGGGCTCAATGATACCAGACCTCAACATCTTATCAATTTCTTTCTTCACCTTAACGGGTAGATTAGGATTCATCTTGTATGGCCTCTCCCTAATCGAGTGCACACCTTATTTAGTTTTGATTCACATCTCAGCTAAATAAGGGTGTACTCCTTTTAACTCATGATAGCCTCACAGAAATAAGTCCCAAAAGTCAGGTAACAACTCAATAATATTTGTAACCTCCTGCTAAGACCAATAATCATTAATAATGTCCTCTTTAGGCTCTACATTGGTCTAAATGTTAACCTTTTTTGTTTTCATAGGCTCATGATACATGCACACCTTCTCATCAGATGTGTCGATCACCTCACATGTACCTTTAGTTTGGTTAACATCTAGGTTGTTGTCATCATCATCATCATCATCATTCACTATGCATACTAGTTTACCCCTTTTTGTTCTTCTCAGGTGTAGACCATTTATTCTTCTTGTCTCTTCAAGGTTAAGGCACGCCTCCAAATCTAGCTCTCAAACCTTCACGCTATCTCCCAGAGTAATGAACTTCATAATCTACAAGTGATTCATGGACCGAGGTTTAGTAGAAAATAAATAAAACGTATGGATCATACTTGAGGTCATATCCTTCTAATTAACTATCTCCTATGTCAACTCGCATGGACATACCACACGCACATGAAACTAGTTAGGGTGGCATAGAATTTACGTACCCAAAGTGATGGTGGTAAGGCCTCCTACCCCTCTGTCCGAGTCTCTCACACTTCTGAACGTGGTGTGAAGAAGAATCCTTCCCATGGAATTTGCATATATTTGAGGGTACATTGTTCATTAGAAACCTAGTAGAAAAGGTGATTCTCACCTCTCGCCATTCCAATAGGTTGTCTCTATATGTAATCCACCAATGCATTGTTGTCCTGTGTAGGGTATAAACCACCATATTTCTTTGTCACCCTCATCCTTCCACTAGACTTCCATAGAATGAAAAAATACATCAGGGTTCCCTTCACCAATGTATCTTGAAGTACTGGTTATGACTCAAGCATCAAACGGAGTGTGACTTGACTACTCAAGTAATAGTATTCTTTATCTCTCACTCAACTACTTCATACATCCCATTAGCTCATTTGTCACAAGAAATTCTTGTAGTATCACTAACTAAATGAGAATCATCCTACGGTATCACTCCTTCCCTAAATGGCTCAATTACCTCAGATTCTCTAATTGTACTCATGTATACCCTATTCAAGTCATCCTCACTCAAAGGCTCAACATATGGGGAAACCTTTGCATTTTTCAAAGGTATAATTACATGTTTTTCTTTTTTCTCAAAGCTAATATACCCCTTGTTTAAGTGTAAATCTGTATTATTTTCATAACACCAAGGGTGCCCAAGTAATCTTTGAGAAACTATCTACCTCTGAGAGCTCCAATACTTTGAATTCCCTAGTAAAATTAGCTCCATGGATCATAATATTCATATCTTTAAGCACCCCAATAGGATTAGCCTTAGTTCTATTTTCCATAAACAACACATTTGAAGAAGAATGTAATGGTGGTATTCCCATATAATTCCAAGTGTCCAATGTGAGTATATTAACTTCTACACCTGTGTCTATCAGAATGTTTCTAAGAATCCATCCATCAATAAATTCATTGAATGTAATCTCTTTGTCATACTCATGATTTTGGGGAGGTATATTTTCATGGAGGATCTACCTCTCGTGCTCATTACATGTGCACAATAATTTGTATCTTAGCCACTCTCCTAAAAGAGGGGTATGTTCTCCTAATGTAAAATTCAATTGATTTACTTTAAATCATATACATCCTTCTATGTGATTTCAGAATTCTTATCGCATTAAAACACACTCGCCTATTTTTTCAAGCCCCTGAATCTCTCCTTTTAGATTCCTAATAACATCCATAGTCTCTAAATAATTTTTTTTTTTATGTTCAACATTAGGGTAATTTTCATTAATCACTTCATTCTTTGTTATAGTCATATTATACTTCAGAGGTTCACGTGCACGTGTATCCTCAGTGCATGTGGTAACTAACATAGATTGTAATTCAGAATTCAGCCCAACCTTTGACATCCATTTAACTCCATCTACGCACTATATCTTAATCATAGATGATCTCTTATCTTGCTTGTGTTGCTTTCTCATATGCTCATACAAGTTCAGGTATTCTTCAAATGTATGTTGTTTTCCACACCCAGAGAAAATTGTGTTTTGAGGGCATGTGCATTGATAATGATAAGGAGATCCATAAGTAAAAAAAGTTCCTCTAGGAAATCCTTCTCTTCTATCATTGTGACCTTGACCTCTATATCCACCACAAAAGCCTCTATTCATGTTATCCCCATTATTGTGCCCTTAATTATGTTTTTCTCCCTATTCCTTAGACCCACTAGAAACACTAGTCCGACACGGTGATCTCAATAGCCTCATGAATGTGATCAATCAATGTAAAGTACTCCATATCATGAGTGTGAGACTTACAAATATTACAGTAACAGGACACGTTCTTCTGGATCACGCGTTGCAATAGCAAGCATTTACTTGAATCATAATCTAAGTGATCAATCCCACAATCCAATAATATGGCACATACCGATCTATGAGGGAAACTATCCTTAATATGTCCTTCAACCTCATAATCAATACACCATATCCCACTTTGCATCTAATGAGCTGAATTTTCTTAAAGTTTCTCCAAATTATTCTCCATAGATGCAATTTATACCTCTAAAAATGGGCTAACTACAATGTCTATGCTTCCAACTACCTCATTGTCCAGAGTTTCCTCTAAAGCCTTGCATGGATTTGTAAATGTATTATGTGAGAGATCCCTTCTAAAAGGTGTTATCAATCCACTAAAAACCCATTGTGCATGTTGGCTAGGGTGAATATCATAAGATAACTTTAATAACAAAGTTTTAAAATGTGCATCATACTCCCTTACGCTCTCAGCCATGCCTTGTTTAATCTCCTTTAGTACATTGATGCCCTTCTGTTTAAACTTAGGTATATGGAAATCAGCTAAAAAGGCATCGTGCAACACATTATAATCTCCAATAGTATGATTCAGGTCATACTTATTATACCAACTATGCATGCACCCTTAAAAATTAGTAGAAAACTGAATTACCTCGCACTCAAGAGTTGTGATTCCCTTAGTGTGCAATAGTATCTCACACATGTGCAAATGTTCCATTTCATCCTCAATGACTCTTTACTCTAGTTGGTAAAGAGACGTATCATAATACACTTTTTGTGGCTAGTGCAGACCATGTCTACCGGATTTAGAACCTGTATTACCTCTAGTATTCCCTCCACCTCTAGAAACACTAGATCCAATAGATCTCGAGCCTCTTGATCCTCAAGTAGCAAGCACTAAAATAGTGGATGTACTTATTTGCATCCCAAACCTAGTACTAAACTGAAATCCCACATTTTGTGAAGTTGTATTACTTCCAAACATGTTTCTAATGTTCTAGGCACCCACACTCTATCCGATGATGTGCTAGAAAATATTCCTCCAATCGTTCCTCCAAACAGAAAAGATGTTTTCACCTATGATGCCATAGATGTTGTCTAATGCACTTTTGTATTCAAAGGAAAATTATATCTACCGAAGCCACTGGATTACCTACACTAGCATGTCTATCAATAGTTACTTCTGGAACTCAAACACCAAGTGCAAAGGCTAGGTCACCAGGTGGGATTAGATGCATGCATGTGGTCCTCAATCTTTCTTCATCAAATGTGCTCTCATCAAAAGCTAGAGGGGATTCTCTACTATGATTTCCTAAGTGGGGGAGAGCTTGATGCTCTTAATCTAAGTCTTCCACATGAGCTTAAAATCCTTCACAAGAAATTGTCCTCTAAAACTCCACAAAATCCTCAATATTGTGCTTCTTCGACAATTCCCTCTCCCATGCTTCATTATAATTAAGCCACATGTCTTCTCTCCACCTCTCTTCCACAAGGTCTGTCATCTTTCACCACACTTTCTCCCGATCCTATGCATGGTGGGGTGTTTATCTAGCCTTAGGGGGTTCTCTAAACTTATCACCACCATCAAAATTTTAATCGTTAAAGGGATAACGCATAAGTAAGATCCTTTGGGATCACGCAAAAACTCAAAATTAGCAACTTCCAGACAAGAATATGTTAACACAACATATTCCAAAATATAACTGCTCACAACACCAACCCACTAATGATCTACATCAAACAAAGCCTGATACACTTCATGTGTCCAAGTACTTGGTCTATAACTCCAACTCTTATTTGATGCATACGCTGATAACCACTCATATAACTCTATTGGAAAATAGAAAAAGAACATCTCATAAAACTCATGATAAATATGTTCTTCAACCCACATGGGTGAATTGAAATTAGTTCTAGCACTATATCTCTGTGTAAATTGATCTTGTATGTCAATAAACCACTCTTTAATGGATGCAAGAGTCAACTGAGATTCCATCATCATGCATCATCATGGTAAACAATTTGAAAAGAGGTCCCAAAAATGGAACCAAAATATATTCTTATTTTCCCAATCAAACCCTAGATGCGTTGGCAAATAACTCAAAAGATCTAAGTGCTCACCCAAAGCACACAAAGGTACAAGGTCCCTCTTTGTTATTGTCTTACGAGGGTGTTATCATGCATATTCATATTAACTAGATCTCAAAGTGCATGGTCCATTTAATCAATTAGATCCACGAACTCAATCTGGACACACACATAATAAGTAAACATATAGATCACATAAGGATTAATACTAGATTCACCACATAATGACTAGTAATTGAAACATCAAAAATCAATATCCAACCATAATGATCGATTGTATTAAATCATCATCAACCTAAAAATCTCAGTACATACATAGTAATGTCATCAGTCATGTGCACTCATAAACCACAAACACAACTCTAGTATATTTAAACCGATGATCATGATCCGTTAAACCATGTAAATCACTACATATATATAGGGGTGGGGACTTCCCTTCACCACCCATGTACTCTCAAAATAGGTTTCATGTTTATAATAGCCATGCACCACAAGAAAAGAAACTAAGGAATCATGTGAGCTTCTTCTAATAATAGCTTATCTATAATTAACTCTTAGCTATGCATCCTATTATTAGCTCACTTTTACAAGACACTTAAACTTCTTATTCATAAAATAGCTATTGTGCATCCTCCAAGTCTTCATATCTTTATCCAATGAATGCTCTTCACTCCATTTATTTTTTTAACTCATACCATACAAAATGGATAAGTCCAACTATGTCTTTTCCTAGCAACCTTTATCTACTTTAATTCCCGCGTGTGCTTATGCGCCCCATCCTTATGTACCTATGATACTTAGGAAATAATTTTCCAAGTCAAAATTATGGCAACATCTTCATGTTCAAATCCAATAATCCTACATGATGTGGTGAAGGCAACGATGTGTTCTTCAATTATTTGTGTGTCGTTGCCTTTGAACTTTGGAAAATTATTGCGGGAACTGGTTTGTAGATATTGAAGATGGGTGTGAGAGCAAGTGGACCTATATTTCTTCCCCATGGAACAATCAACTGATGTATTTCTTCTTCTTCTATCTTTTTGCTTATGTTTCAGCTTTAGATTCTTCTCTTGCTTTGGTAAAAAAATTACAATCCCTCTTCTTGTTCTCATTCTTCTTCACTCGGGAACTTAACACTCAATGGTTGTTGAAAGATGGGAGAATTTGCAAGGGGGTATCAAAGGGATTTTAGATGACATTACTAGGAGTACCACTTGATTAATTAGATGGGGATGAGGCTTAAGAGAAGTAGTATGGATTTTCTCTTATTTTTCTTTTTTGATTTTTGAAAGCCTCGAAATTGGGATAAAACATTCCTCTCAACATTCTTAACCTAGTAGATCTCCTTTCGGCCGGTTTTGGGAAAAAATTGCAGTGGGAAAATGAAAAGATACTTTGGGAATACAAAGGGTATTTCAATAATGGACTTCAATTTTCATCATTTTTTTTTGTGTGTCTATATATATATATATATATATATATATATATATATATATTGTATTTTGGAAAAAAATTAATTTTGTGATTGTATTTTGAGTGCAGATTGTTGTCAATTATACTTACGGTTGGTGTCAAAAATTGTTGGCGAGAAAATTTTTTAGGTAGACAAATTGATGGTTATCTTGCCAACATCTTTAGGACTCTAGGTCCCTCTGCTTGGGTGGTGCATCTCCAATTTATTGTGAATGAATGAAAATAATTTTTTTTTGCCAAGAGTTTGAGGATCAACAAGCACACTCCACTATACCCATGGAAAATGATTACAATGAATTACAAGGGAGGAATTTTCTAAAAGGTGGGGAAGGGGAGTGAGAAATTAGATAGGATAAATTAACTTTATGAGTAGAAAATCATATTCTTACCGAAGTTAATTAGAAGTTTCACATTCACAACATTTAGTAAAGAAAGCGACAAATTTAGAATATCAATGACCAAAGGAAACCATGAAAATAAGAAATTTATTTCTTTATTGACATCTTAACAAGTTGCAAAATGTTGGAAAATAGAGGAAAATAGGTAGGGAAAGTGGAGGAATAGCTATCTCGTTTGCCTTGCTCAAAAATATCTCTCTTGAGTGTATAAAATTGACAAACGTTAAGCAAGAGTATGTCATTACATTATAGAAGCCTTAAGGAGACTCTTCACCTACCCCCCGCATGAATCTTGTTTGTCTCATTTAACTCATGAATTTTCACCTTCTTAGGATGTGAGAAATAAGCTCCCTTTTATAAATCAAAGGGACTTTTACAATTCAAATTTATAAAGTCACTTTAATGAATAAGACAAACTATCATGATTACACAATGAAGAATTAGAAGAGGGACAAAAGAAAGGTGGGAGATAGAGAAAAGGAAGAAGAGGGAGGTGACATATCCGATTAATAATAAATCTATGATGAAAAACTATTTTGATTCATGACCACAATATCCTCCTTATCCATGATGCACAGATACCTTAGGTTGGTTGAATGAGTGTTTAAAAACATTGTTGCTTCCATGACCCTCATGGAGGTTTCATTTCCCTATTTGAGTTATGAGATCATATTACAACCCTAGGGAGATGTCAAAAATTGGAAATATGGGTGAAAATTTATCTAGCTATAGCTTTCTACACCCAAAACGGAGACTTTTTATTTTTAGCAAGTAAGACGGAAACTTGCTATTTTGGGAAATGTCACCTGTTTTGCTAAAAACTGGCCTTCTGAACCTTTTGACACATTTTAATTCTCCATTTTTGATTATGCATATTTAATTTTATCCACTTTATAATTTTATTATGCCTCACAATGAACACATGCTATTTTTAGTAAGTGTGTTGAGGTTTTCGAAAAAGTTTGATCCAAAAATTGTGGGGCATGATAGAACAAAACAAGATGCATGCAATGCAAATTTTTTTATCACAAATGGAGCAGTAGGGAAAAAATTATGCATGGATAAATTTTACTATCTTGATTATCCCAAGGAGACGAGAGGGTAAAAAAACCCACTTTTCTCCCAAAGGCACAATTTTGCACTTCAAGATCTGAAAAAACGGAGGGAGAGCCAGGGGGGATGCCAATACACACACAATGCAAAAACGGAGCAATATATGAAAAATATGCAAGGGAAGATTTTAATATCCTAACTATCCTATAAAATTGGGATAGTTGGGACACAAAAATGCACCATACACTTTGAGAAGTGAAACATAAGAATTTGGCCCGTCGGGAGAGTGAACTTGAAATTGAGATTTCCGGAGATCCAAGAGGTCTTTTTAGGTGAAATTGTATATTATTGTGACTCAAAATAGTCTTCTAAGATCAATGGGATGGGTCTCATCCTTTATTTCTTCCTAAAACCCCTAGAATGGCTCCTTTTTTATAAGGATCTCTAGTTTTCCTATGCAAAGAATGAGATAACTTAAAAATATAAGAAGGTTTGTGAAACATATGATTATTTAAAATTATAGAGGATTTTGTTATACTTCCAATGAGTATTTTTTCCTCCTAACTCCTTACGGATCTCTTGGAGTCATTCACCGAAGATAAGGTACTGTTTTATTTTGCCTTCACCCTAGGGCTAAGCTGGGTCACATGGGGGTCAAGGTCCAAAAGGGAGTGGGGAAAATTTTTGTGTCCAAAATGTCCCAAATTTTGAGACATTTGGTGAAAAAAATTTCCACTTAGCTATTGGTCCACGTGATTGGATAGAGATGGGTGCATGAAAATGGAGCACAAGGGGCTTAAATTGTAGAAAGCGTCTCAAAGTTGATCACATTAAGGTATGGGGGCTTTACTAGGAGAGAGGCACATTTTCTTGTGCCATCCATCACAAATCCTTTGGATGGTTGGTGTAGAAAAGTGCGCCACCTTCCCATTGGCTCAAATTCCAAGGCAAAAATTTGATTAACTCTTTAATCATACCTTGGGGAGCAACTTGTCAAGCGCATAACTTGAGTTCCTTGGCAAATTTTTAATGCTTATTTATATGATTTTTCATTAAAATGGAGTTTTTAACACAATGGTGATAGTACCCTGCCTTGATTCTTCTTGAAACCCCTTGAAAAATAGGATTTTTTGTTTAGGCTCCAAGGTTGTGCCTATTGAAAACAGAGTTGTGGAGAAAAGATCCTAGGTGTTGTGAAAAATATGAGACAACCATCCTCCAGTGATCTAAATAATATTTTCAATGATATTTATTTTGGCCCCTAAATCCTTACAAAACTCTTGAAATTGCTTCCCAAAGCTTAGGAGATGTTTTTGCATTGTGCATTGCTTAGGCCTCCAAGACCCACTTTTTTTGAAACTACTCCAAAACTTCTAGAACTTCCTAGAATATTCCAAAACTGATTGAACAATTTTCTTGGCTCTCGATACACCTCTTTGATGATTTTGGAATTTCATTTAGTTTTGAGGGATGCGCACAAGCCTCATGAGGACAAAAAAATAACCTTTCCCAATCTTGTGAAAAAGTATATCTTGATGGATCTTGATTTGGAAGCACTTAAAATGATTGGGCGTACTAAATCACCTATGGGCACATTGACATGAAACATTGGGCTTCTTCAAAGATATGGTATATAATTGACTTGGGGATTAGGGTGATATGAAGGAGGACTCAAAATGACCTTTGAGTAAAAAATTTTGAGTAGGGTATGGTTATCATGATTTCAAGTGTGAATTTTACCCTTGCAAAATCTCATGACAACAAGTATGTAATGGATATTATGTAGCAATAATTCTATTATAGAGATAATGTAGCGAGAATTATGTGATATATATTATGTAGCAAAATTATGTGATATAGATTATGTAGTGAGAAGTCTATGATGGATATCATATAGTGAGAGTTAGTCTATTTAAGGGTATTGGTGTGTGCATCATTCCTACATATGTAATTCTATGTTTTTCTAATATACTATTTATGTTTTTATATGGATGAATTAGTATGGATTTCCAAGGTTAGGAGAGATGAATGTGGCTTCATTGGCATCCAAATATTGATTTTAATTTTATATGTTATCATTTAATGATCAAGCTCCCTATTGTTATCATTGTCATTATTTCTAATTCTGATGTCTTATAATATGTGATACGTAATGGTTTATGCTAACCATACATCTTACATGATCTAAGAAAGAGGGACATGGTAGGTTTCACATGCTTTGGGTGAGAACTTGAACATTAGATTTAATGATGTGCCAATGCACCCGATTAAGTTGTGATAATAAATAATACTACATACTCCTTGGTGACTCTCACTCCTTTCTCTACACTCTATCTTTTCACTTGGGTATTCTCTTTTGTACACTCTTCAGTGCACCCCATCTTCTCCCTTGATATGTTATCCCATGTATATCCCATGTTCTCTTCGTGTGATTTTTTTCTCCACGCATATTTCACCTCTCATTCCTCCTTATTTACTATGGTCTCATTACATAGTTTTATGTATTATCCTACATGCACATGGTCTGTAATGACTATCTCCTTCTTAACATATTTTTCTTCCAAAGTATGATACTTTCATGCGCATCCATCCAACTTTGGGTGATATCTTCCTTCACCCTTTTCTAATATTGTGATTCTAATATGCCCCATATTTTTCATCCTTCTATGATACTCCCACATCCGAGCGATCCTCCTTGGGTATTGCTCCCTCATTGGGATCTTCTTTTATATTGCACTCTCCTTTTGTAATCTCTAGCTATGCCTCCATGCATACCTTCTCCCCTTTTTTCTCTTATGGAACTCTACATGCATTCTCTTTTCCATGCCTTTGAATCTGTCTAAGTCATTCATCTCCTCACTATCTCATGTCATAATACCTTATCCTCTTTATCAACCTTCTTCTATATGCTCTAGTGATTTTGGCATGTTGTTAAGAGTCCCTAAAGTTCCTTCATAATTTCCTTTATCTTCTTCATTACTACCTTTTCTAACATGTATTCCATCTTTGACACCATATACCCTAGTTTTTCATTCTCTACCTAGTTCTCATAGTGGAGAACAAAGATTCCATACTAACTACCTTACTTTGAGAAATCTTCCAGATATTCTACTTCCCTTTCTTTCATGTGGGAAAGAACCATGCTCTAATACCACTTTATGATGGGTGGGTCGGACTTGGAATATCCTTCACATTTTTAGAGTCCAACATAATGGAATAAACATGAAGGATTCTTTATATTCCATCTTAATCCTTTACAACATCTACGGTGGTCTTCACCATGGATCTCTCACATCTCTCTCTCTCTCTCATGGAGAATCTATAATTTTTATGCATCCTAGAGCTTACCAACCTCAAATTTTTAATCATCTTAGCTCTAAGGCTGATCTGACCTACTATATCAGCCCCCTCCTTGGTTAACCTCAATAGCACTTCCGCTCAACCCGGAAACTTACAGAGAAAACAACTACCTCCTCAACAACCACCATTTCTCAACAAACCCAACTTGAATAGTTTCTCACCTATTTATAGATGTGTGCATCCAACTTCTTAATTTTCTCTCCTCTTTGTTAAATCCTCCATATTTCTTACTCAAACTTCAAATTTCAATTAGGATCTTTATTACCATCATCCATGTAATTTATTTTCGACCAATCTTGTCACACCACATCGCTTGGTGGTTGGATTATACTTATCATCCGCTCCATCAGCTTATCACTTTCAACCAAGTGACCATTAAGACCAATTAATGTCTTTCTTTTTTCTAGTTGTCTTCACCTATTATTGCTTCTTTTCCTTATTGCCTTATTTACTCCCTTTCCATTACTTTAGTTTTTTAATAGATCATTGCATGCCTTCTTTGTTTCCTTACACTCATTTTTCCCTACATTTTTATGCACCTCTTTTCGCTTAGTTGTTATTTTGGGTAATGAACATCTATGTGTCATTACCTTTTGTGCTTGTAACCTTTTACCGCATGTCCTTATTCTTCATTATTGATATCGGAAATCTTATCTTCTTCTCTAGTGCACCCTTATCTTTACAAAATTATATTGGTGCCTCCACTTTTGGGTGTGTTCCATCTTTCTCACATATCTCTCTTTATCCTCTGGAGTCTCCACTCATTGTTATTTCCTCTCTGTGATTTTTCCTTCATTTACCTCATTGAGCACTTATTTCCTTTTTACTATTGGCAATCTATCTATTCACATTCCATAACTTTCATCATGCGTGATCTTCCATTTCATTGTGCATGCACCAATTCTTTTCTAGGTGTATTACACCCTCTAATCATTGCACTCCTTTTTACCTAACCCTTTCCCCATAGTTGATTTCCTTCTCCTTAGAGTATAAAATTATATGCATCCACTTTCTTATTTCTATGCATTTCCTCCACACATGCTTCTTATCTTGTGGCTTTGGGAAACTCTTCCTTCTCTATTCTTTTCTTATCACTCTCTTGTGACTTTTCTTCCTTCTTGGAAACTTTTTATTCTTCCGCCCATCCTAATTATTACCTTTTATTTTCTCCATTATTCTTCACTCCTTAGCACATCTGTTTTCCACGTTGTGTCTCCTTTTCATGTGTTTTCCAATTCTTGTTCACATTCTCCTTTAGTGCGGGTCTACCTTCATACAAGGATTCTCTCTCTCTCTCTCTCTCTCTCTCTCTCTCTCTCTCTCCCTCTCTCTCTCTCTCTCTCTCTCTCTCTCTCTCTCTAGACCTTAGAACTCTTAAAAATAAAAATAGTTTGGTATTTCTTTGAGGAGGAAATTACAATAGATTTTCCTTAAGAAATATTGTGGTACCTCAAAATTATTGCAAGGTGGTTGGTCAAAAACCATCCACCATTTATCCAAAAAATGGTTTTAATATCCTCATATTACACCAATGGATCAAGAATCTTCTGCAACTCAATTGTAAGGGTACATTAGTTATGGGGTTAGTGAACAAAGCAGAATTGTCTTGGTAATATTTTTCTTCAGCCATTTTAAGATAATTTGTACATGACAACTATTTTTATGATCCTCCCACATGTTTATTTGGTACATAACATTATTAATATTAGATATTAATGACAGTAATGAAAATACAAGAGTTTGGTGATGGGTACTCATGGCATTGATGTTTCTTATGGTTTCTATTAATCCTCAAATTTGAGATTTCTTATTTTGAATCTCCCCTAAAAGGTTTTATTTGGTATTAAGAGGATTTCTAAGAATATAAGGAGGTGTTTTAGGTAATAAAATTTCACCCTACTCTCTAGGTGAAGGAGAGTTTTCAAGTGAAGAGATTGGATCCACTAAAAATAAAAATATAAATGAATTAGGAACAATGCAAGAAAAACAATTTTAATCACTAAAACTACCCTAAATTAAATTTAAAAATACTTGGTAGAATATCCTCCATTAATGATTCAATTTTCATGAAATGATCTAGCTTCATAGAACCCACTCGTATTATTTCCCACTCAATTTATTTTCTTAAACATGTATTTTTTCCAAAATAATTGAAATGGATCAATCTCAATGGAACATATTATAGTTATTGTTTAACATTCATAACACACTCATGTTATAACATGAGTACATTATAATGCGACTAGGTCATGTGAAAAATGGCCAAAAATTAGATTCTGGATGTTTTTGGTACCCCATTTCCATCCACATGCCCATTAAAGAAAGACATTTATCATTCAATAGAAATAATTTTCGGTAAAGGAATTGTTGACACTAGAAAATGCACCTTGCGCATAAGGTCTTCTATCAAAAACACCAAAAACATTATAAAACACAATAATACTAAAAAGTCAAATAATCCCAAAAATTAACTTAAAAATATGAAACCACCGCCATAAGGTGATACAATACACATCATCACTCATTTATTAACCCTCACCCACTCACATTTAATTCTATTCATCCCACCTACCCATTTGCATGCCCAATACACTATGGACCCTTATGTGACATCCAAACATTTAAACATTTGTTAACCAAAAAAAATATTACAAAGTTTAATTAAATAATTCAAATTAAAATATAATGCAATACATATTCGAATATAACACAGAGACACTATATTTAACATGGAAAAACCTAAAGTGTAAAAAACTACAGTCAAGGTAATATTTCCATTAATGAGAAACATAAATCTTTACAGTCTAGTAATTCCTCCTTTCACCCACTTCTCTCCATAAAAATTTTTATAAATGTTTTCACATGAATTCAATATTCACCTAACCCCATGGGTCTTATTAAATATTTATTTACGTGCATGTCTTCTTGTGAAGTACCCCACCACATTAATTTTATAGATTTAAAAATCAATTAAACCTATATCCTAAAGTTTATATTAAATAAATAAAAATAATATATATTTAAATTTACTTAATTATAAACTATATTTTATAGCATATATAACACTTAATATTAATGTTATAACACCCCCTTAATATTAAGTGGGGTTTATATCCCAACATTACCTATTTACACAATAGGATTTGCAATCCTTAACTCGTAGTGAGCGTTTAGGATAGAATATCACATTTAAAGGATTTATACACCTTCATCATGATAAAATTTCCTTTTGGTACAAAAATATTTGGAATCTATAAATTAGAAGTGACGATTTATACTAAGCATGATTTGTGAGACTACATCTCATTGTTTCTCATGGAAAACATATACGAAAATCTTTAGGAGCCTTTTATAAAGTAAGGACTTCCTTTACAAGATGATGTATATAATTGGAATACATAATAGAGTTATAAGTTTACTAATATCATAAAAAATATCTTTTACAATGCTTTAATTTTGGAGAAGAAATATAAAGGTGAAAGAGAAATCACATGGCTGGATGTTAGGAGGTGGATTTTCATGCAAACCCCCCTCAATTGAAACTTTGAAAGGCCAAGCATTGTACAAAAATAATACAACTTCATAGCACAAAATGGATTTGTAAACATATATACAATTAATCTTCTATCCGGTGTTAATAATGGAGATCTATATCACCATAGAGAACCTTCTCTTAGATGAAATGCATATATATCTCTATATGCTTCATTATTTGATGATGAATTGGATTACTATCAAGAGTAATAAAACTCTAACTATCACACAAAAGAGGATTACTTCCTTTGGCTTCCATGTGAATATCTTCCAACAAACACTTTATCCATGTGACTTCTATCAATACTTCCATCGCACTTCTATATTCTATCTCAATAGAAGAGATAAAAACTATCAAATTCTTTTTCTCTCTAAGTAATGACATAAATACCAAACTTGAACACATATTATGTTGTATATTTTATATTTATCACATCACTAACATGATCAAAATCACAATATCCATATAAATATGCATTATTAGAAGAAGTATAATGTAAACAAAAATTAATTGATCCTTTAATATATCTTAGTATTCTTTTCGTTAGCTTCCAATTATCGATATGGTCCCTGCATGAATATGGATTAAATACCTACTTCATATACAATATCAGGTCTAGTAATAGTTAGATATATTAAACTACCTACAAACTTCTGTAAAGAGTAGGATTAGCTTTTTCACATGTAGGTTTACGATCAAGTTTACAACCAACTTCAATAGGAATAGAAACTAGTTTACAATATACCATATTAAATATTTTAAGCAAGTTAGTAGCATATTGTGACTAAGATACAACAATAGAATGTTTATCTTGAAGCAATTTCATGCCTAAGAGATAATTTAATAATCTAAAATCAGTCATTTCAAAGTATTGTTTCAATTTAACTTTAATTTTGAAAATTAAACTATTAAAATTGCTAGTAATAAGCAAATCATCAACATATAATACAATCAAAATAAATTTGATTATTTTCAATTTTAACAAAAAGATCATTATCATAAGAATATTTAGTGATAACAATATCTTTTAAAAACTATTTATTTTTTCATACCAAGCTCTAAAATCTTGTTTTAAGCCATATATAGATTTTTTCAGTTTACACACATAAATTTATTTTCTAGGTTCCTCAAAAAAATTAGGTTAAATAATGTAAATATATTATTTTAAATCACTATTTAGGAAATCATTCTTAACATCAATCTAGTGGATTTCCCAACCATATTAAGAAGCTAAGGCAATAACAATTCTAACTGTGCTCATTTTTGCAAAGGGTGCAAAAATTTATTCGCAGTCATTACAAAGTATTTGAGTAAACCCGCGAGCTACTAACCTATATTTGAACTTATAAATATTTCCATTGGCCTTATATTTGATTATGTAAAGCAACCTAGATAAAAAAACACTGCATTTTTCTAGAGGATGAACAAGATCCCAAGTTTGATTTTAATTAAGGCGAGAATATTCAACATTCATAACTTCTACCCATCTTTTTTTCGATAAAATCCTCTTTGAAATATTTGGGTTTGAAACATACATAGTAATTAGAGCATGATATGTATGATGGATTCTATTCATTTTACTAAGTTTATCATTATTAGAGTTTTGAAGAAGAAACTGGGCCCATTTAGGTATTTTAGTTATAGAGGATACAAGAAGAGACTCTCTTTCAACTATACAATCATAACTACAATCTATTTCATTTTCAAAATCATCATTATTAAGATATTTATTTTCTAACTCATTAGGATCATCATAAATGATAAACACAAAAGAAGATGAAGAAAAACAAAATATTTTGTCTAAGATTTTGACATTCATGTTCTCGATAACTTCACGGATTTTAGGATCATAAATCCTTAGAATTTTGTTACCTCCATAGCCTTAAAATATGAAAGGATGGAAGGTTTGATCCAACTTCTTCCTTTTAGCTTTAGGAATGAAGATAGAGGAAACGCTTCTAAATATTCTCGAGATGAGATGCACTAGGTTTCTTATTAGTCCACTTTTCTAAGAGAGTAGATTGAAATAGGGCTTGTTCGAAGAAAATTAATTGAGCGGGGTTGAATCAATGTCTTAAATATTTTAATTATTCTTCAATTATCTTTGCACATTTATCAAAATGTCATCATATGAGAAATATCAACTAGTTTAGTAAACCATCAAGATAACATAGAAATCATTCACATAAGAGAGAATATATGAACATATAATTTAGGTGGGAAACCCTTGAGGGGAATAAAACTCGCTGATATTTTTATTATAAAAAAAAATTAAGATTTAATGAAGCACTGACTCCACAAGTAACACCAACTTAACTTTAGCAACAACCCACTTGCAAGGAGGCTAAAACCCCTAATATTTAGTGCAGCACCAACTCCACAAGGAGTACCAATCCTTAGGTTTTAGTAAGAAAAAACTAGTAAGGAAGAACCAAATCCATAGGTTTTTATCAAGAACTAACTTACAAGGAAGACTTAACACCAACTAAGGAACCTATGAATTTTTGTATTATCTTCTTGTTGTTATCTCAACAAATGATGGACTTCGTTTCTCTTCATCACTCTTCTAATCTATTCTTATTTTTATTTTATATATCTTTGATGTATCAAAATACACTTAGGGTTCTTGTACACACTCTAATTCTCAATCAAAATTACATTCATATACCTTCTCATATGCTCTTGAATAATATTTAAACTATAAACTATATCGTTTTCTCACTCACTCATCGTTCTTCTTTACTTAGACATAGGGATGCACAAAATTCCTTTCATAGTTATACCACCTTCATATATTCAACATACATACCTTCTTCATGGTAATCAAGACCTCTTACACCTCTCTCTATCCCTTATATCTCACTCATCTACTTTCACACACACTTGGCATAAAACTACCTTGTCATTATATACATGTCTCAAAAACATACATCATATAGGTCGGTCATGTCCTCATGAAAACATCTCGGTCATCGATAAAAAAACATAATAATCACCTGAAAAACATGGAATAATCACCAAAAAAATCTTTTTTCTTTTATATCCCAATTAGGTCAATTATATCATTAGGACTTAAGAAGACCCACACACACTAGGTATACATGCATAACATTACACCATGACATGTCTTGATCAACAATATCCTTATTACAAGTGCAAAAACCTTTCAAGATATTTTTATTGACCTCTTATAATCATTTCCATGCCTAAATAGCTATGCATGATCATTTCACACCTTGAAACCACCTTGAGAATAAGATTTTCCTACTAGGTCCTCAAAAACCAATCTTCAAGAATGAATCTTTTAAAACCTCAAAAACACTCAACCATGCCAAATGAAACATGTAAACAGTAATAAAAAAATTCAAAAACATCAAATAATGAAGTATACAATTCAAATTTAAGGCATAAGGGCTCAAGAACAACTCTTCTTTATGATCACCGAAAAATTGCCAAAAGCTGTCCCAAAAGCTAGTCATGAAAAATTAACTTGGTATGACCTCTTAATGAATGAAACATGTCTATAAAACATCATATACGTGTATTATAGGTCCATATAATCCTTAAAAATCCACTTTTTTACTTTTTCCAATGCAAAACTTGAGAAATCCAACAAATTCTTCAAAAATAGCCATGTACCTACATTTTTTCTCTCTCATATGAAAAACTACCACCACCGGAGATATACGGGAGAGTCCTCTACATGATATAATCATAAAACTTAGAAAAAAATCAATTATGATATTTTTATGCAACATCTCTCCTACCTACTTGAGTTAGGGTTTTGATCTTATTTGGTATTAGTGATTGTGCATAAAGGATATGATCTTAAAAAAATCTAGTAATTCTTAGCTAGGTCACCCTTCTATCTCTCCCAATGATCTTAGGTTCCCATGAAAATTTTTCACATGTTAATGAGAAACTGAAATTGCACCTCGAGCTTGGATTGTTCATTTTGAGAACTCGGTAGGACTAAAATGCAATATCTTGAAAAATACTTCAAGTTATGACTTGAAATTTTTCTAAACATCTAAAAAACATTAAAACACTATTCCAATTCTAAAATTTACATACTAGTACTGAAAAATGATCAACCTACCTCATTAGGTCATGCTTTATTCACCTTGTTTGGTATTCGTGCTAGAAACTAACCTTCATACCTCTGTTCATGCACTTTAAACCACATTTATGCTAAAAAAATGTCAACATACCTTTATCCACTCATTTCATCAAGCTATAATTCACATACCTTCATGAGAATATCTTTATCTTCAAATTATCTTCAAATTATCTCTTTGTACTTAAAATGACCTTACAAACAACTAACATCAACATTTAGCATCATTTGACATCAATGAAAACTCACAAGCAAATCTCCACATCATCCTTTGGCATCAATAAGACACATACTTGACCTAACATCAATGACAACAACATGATCTATAACTAACTCCTTAGACATCATTGACAACACTTCAACATCATTACCTTGACATCAATAACAACTTACAAAAATCTCTTCATGACATCAACAATGCATACCATCAAACCTTGACATCAATGAAAACTTTCAACAATATCCCCTTTATCTTTGATGGAAACCATAATTAGAAACACTATGACAACATTCTCTCATTTTATGAACTTTCTAGCCCTTTGATATTAATGAGAAATGGTTTTCAACAAAATACCATCTATAAGTGAACTTCAATGATGAACAATTGAAACTAATTTTTTGATATCAATAGTTGACTAAAATACTCACCTTAGGCTTGTAACATGTTTTTGTAGACAAATTCACAACATGGAACTACATTGTACCAATTATTGGAAAAAAACATGCTCCCCTTTTTGATCACTCTTACAAAAACTACTCAGACATGATCATATCTATATAAAAAAATCAACATATAGAATATGAAGTGTTATTTTAACATACTATCCCTTTTGAAAATCATCCCCTTTAGAAATTAAAGGATATGCCTACAAATTCTTGATTCTTATCCTTTTCTATCAAACTCTATCAAACTCGAAGAATCAACTAACCAAACCTACTCCTTTCCATTTTCTCATTTCCATCTTGCAAAAAAAAAAAACTCAATATACATAATATTACACAAGAATTCTCTCCCTTACTCAATGCATACTTTCTCCAAAAGAACTCAAATGTCAAGACTACTCACCGACTCAAACCTTTGATCGGGTACTTCTCAACACATGTATGATGCCAATTCCACTATATTCTTCAACACATGACATGAACAACTAACACTACTAACAATTGCTTAGGAATAAGGGACAAATTGTTCTTACCTTTTATATATGTTTCCATATTTTCAACAATCTTCATCGTGTCTTTATGACTATGAAATAATTTTACATATATACATGCTCATAGAACTAATATACTACATGTTTGGATCCCCCTAAGTTATTTTCTCCTTAATAACTTCTTGACTTGATACCAATTTTGTTTATGCAAACCTTACATGCTTTCTCTTGATGTAGCTAATAAAAAACTTCTCAAAACAATACAAGATACTAAATTTTCTTTATATTATGTGCTTTCCAATGTATTCTCAAACCTATGCATGAAATAATTTTTAATATGTTCATAAAAATAGTACAAATAACTTTGCATTCCTTGGTCCTTTGACTCACAGAGCTAACTAGCTCCCATACAAACCATACTCTCCACTTGAGTCACTCAATGATAACAAACTCTACTATCTTCATTCATTCCCTGCTTCAAAATAACATTTCAGATCAATATGCCTCAATCTATCTCATTCATGTTCATGGCTCACCATAGAGACAACATTGTCATGATAACTTCCTAGAATCATTTAATCAATTTGATCTATACATCCATGCTTCACTATGACATACCTCTATCATACCTTGTGTCCTTCATGATATGCAACATAATATTGTATAATTTATCTCTTTATCCTCTTGTGTATATAAACACTCAACTTTACATGTTGATACCTCAATGAATAGTCTATGTATACGTGATTTTTAATGATTTCATTGTGCTTTGTCTACTCGAGATCTATGTGACCTATATGATATATCTCAAGGGATATATAACTTGTGTTATTCTTTCTTATATGACTGTTCATTTTTATCATAACCTAAACATAACTCTTATGCACAAGCATGAACATGATAATGTTTCAATGAACAAATCTGCATACCCAAATCTTTGTCCTTTTACCCCGCCTTCATCTTTCGATCATGATATCAAAATCACTTCTATAGGTCCATTATGGTATTCATTACATGAATAACCCTATAGGATATATATCTCAGCAATCATATTGATCTTATAGATAAATCATCTGCTCTTATGTGATACATGCCTATATTAGACCATAAGACACAACTTTAATCCCAAATTATGCATACAAATTTTGTAACCTATCTATCTACTTGTCAAGACTTCACACACCTTATTAATGCTCATCACTTTGTTACATAATGCCATGCATTAAATGGTTTGATAAAGTCATCATAAAAATACTTGGAGACACATACCTTTATTTTCATTTTCATAGTTGTCTCAAGTCTTCAAATATGATTAATGGATCTATAACATAACACACACTGTAACACATATCCATGGTTGCTTCTATTGGATGGTTAATGCCTCATTGAAGCCTAATAGAGACACCCCTTATTGCAGAGTTTCTAGAATATCATGAATTTAGGAGATTCATAAATCTCCTTTCCTTTTTCAACTAACTAGAAATCATAAAGTTGATAATTTATCTTTAGGATCCTCTTTGACTTGATTGATACTTATGGCTTGATGTCTGCATCATTATCCTTCTTCTTCTCCCGAGATGATATCATGCCTCCTTGTGTTTCTTCAACATATGGCTTATGATATAACATGGAAAATAATCCATCTTTTCTTCTAGGTTGATCAGAAATGGGGTTATTTTTCTTTTTCATCCTTCTTAGCTTTATCTATAGGATCTTGCTTCTTGACATACATCTTCTTGTTTTGTGTTCATTTTTAAACTATAGGAGCTTCAAATTTCTTGCTTTATTTTGGTGCTACATGATGATATAATCTTCCAATATGACCTCTTTGGTGATTGTTATAACAAACAACATTACTCATATATCTTGACTAATATGGACTTTGATTCCTTCCATGGATCTATGAATACTCATTCTTTGAGGTCCTTCTACATTCTCTTGCTCTATGACCAAATATATTACATTAAAAATTGTAACCGTTGAAATAATTAGATTACCTAATGGCATTAGGATTTTTGATAGGATTAGTCTTCATATAAATATTTAAATTGACCTTCTTGTTCACTCCAACATTCTCCTGATTATAATTTTTATCTTTAAGAGCTGCATTTTCATTTTCATTTCTCTTATTGTGGTGTTCATTGAAACCAAGACCTGCCTTATCATTAGAAAACTTTTGACTATTCAACATGTCATTTAGAGCTTTAGTGCTCTTCTCAAACTTCTCAAATTTCTTTAACCTATTAGATTCTTGTTCATAATTTCACTTCAAGGACTCTATCTTTGATTTATACATGTTGTATTCTTCATCTTTATCTTTTAGGGGTTCCATCTCTACCTTGAGCTTGATACATTCTTCTTCCTTGGAATTAAGACTAGTTATCATAGAATCAACTTGAGAATCCATCTCTTTGATGATCTAATCATGCTCATCATCCATGCAACTGATTTTTCCCTCATATTCCTTGATCAAATACTTTAATTTATTGTTCTTATTCTTTAGATTGTTAGATCATCTAGAGAACTTATCAATTCTTCATCAAGGTCCACTAATGCCTTTTCATCTTATGAAAGTTCCATGAAACTGTTCAAACACTCATTACTTGTTTCTTTTGCCATGAATAGAATTTCATTGATGTTATAGTTAACATGTATTTAAGTTTTCTTCTTCATGTTGGCATTCTTCTTGAATTGGTCTAACTTATTATTATATTTCTCTAATTTTCTCATTTTTTTCTATTCGCTACTCATGCTCAACCTCTAAGGAACCTATCTTGGTCTTTAACTAATCATATCCAATTTACTTTGATCTCAAACTTGTATTTGCAACCTCTAGCTAATTATTTTGATCCTTTATGGTATTTCCATCCTTAGTGGATCCATTATTCCTAAAACTTATCAAATAGGATACAATCAACATAAAAGCAAACTCCATAAGAAATTTGACGAAAGATCTCAATTTCTTAGCCATTTTGTGCTTCTAGGATCACCTTCAAGATGTTAAACTTCTTCTAAAGGACCTACCTCTGATACCAATTTTTGGAAGAACAATCACTCAGGGGTGAATCATTGTATTAAAAATTTTAATTCTTCAATTATCTTTAGAAATTTATAAAACCATCAAATCATATGAGAAATATCAACTAGTTTAGTAAACCATCAAGATAACATAACACCCATTTACATAAGAGAGAACATATGAACACATCATTTAGGTAGGAAACCATTAAGGGGAATACAACCCACTAATATTTTTATTATAAAACAAAATCAAGATTTAGTGAAGTGCCAACTCCACAAGGAGCACCCACTTCCAAGGAGGCTACAACCCCTTAATATTTAGGGAAGCACCAACTACAAAAGGAGCACCAACCCCTAGGTTTGTGAAAGAATCAAATTGTAAGGAAGAATCAGCACCAACTCATCCACCTATGAAGTTTTTCCACCTTCTTCTTGTTGTTATCTCAATAAATGATGGACTTTTTTGTCTCTCTTTTTAACTCGTCTTATCTCTTCTTCTTTGTATACTCTTCATCTCTTATGTATCAACATGCACTTAGGATCCTTCCACAAAATATGATTCTCAATAAATAAATTACAATCATATACATATTTGTCTTCTCTCAAAGACTCTTTAAACTTCCTTTTTTTCTCACTCACTCATCATTCTTCTTTACTTAGACTTAAGAATGGAAAAACTACCTTCCATAGCTAGACCACCTTTATATATTCAGCATATAAACCTTATTCATGGTCTTCAAGACCTCTTATACCTATCTCTAGCCCTTATAGCTCACTCATCTGCTTTCACCCACACTTGGCCTAAAAATATTTTTCCTTTCTATACATGTCTCAAGAAAATACATCATATAGGTTGGTCATGCCCTCATGAAACAATCTAGGTAAACCATAAAAAAACATAATAATAATCTAAAAATAAATTAATAATCACCAAAAATACTACATTCGGTTTGTATAGATCAATTAGACCAATTACATCATTAAGACTTAAGAAGACCTACAAACACTAGGTCTACATGCATAACATTACACCATGACACTTCTTGATAAACCATAGTATTCTTCAAAGAAACAAACTTTCAATAAAATTTTCCATGACCTATTATAATCACCTCCATTATTAAATAGCTTTGCACCATCATTTCACACCTTGAAACCACCTTGAGAACAAGATCTGTCCTATTATGTCCTCAAAACCATTCTTTAAGAATGAATCTTGTACAATCTAAAAACACTTAACCATGCCAAATGAAACATGTAAACAGCAGTACTACCTAAATTCAAAAACATCACCAAATGAATTAGAAACTTCAACTCAAGGCATAATGGCTAAAGAACAACTCGCTTCATGATCACTCAAAATTACCAAAATTGTCCCAAAAAATAGTCATACAAAATTAACTTGTTATAACCACCTAATGACTAAAAAATTGTCTAAAAAACATCATATCGATGTATTATATGTCCATAACATCCTTAATCATCATTTTTTTTTTACTTTTGCAATTGATAAACTTGAGAAATACAACAAATTAATTAGAAAATAGTCATGTACCTCCATTTCTCTCTCTTATATAACAAACTACCACCACTTGGAGATATTTGGGAGATGCCTCTACATGATCCAATCATCAAAATTAGAAAAAAATCAATTGTGAGCATGTTTGTGTAAATCTCTCCTATCGAATTCAATCTATGGTTTTAGGAGGGTTTTGAGTTGTTTTGGTGTTAACAATTGTTCATAAATGACAGGACCTTAAAACCAAAACTAATTCCAAGAATTATTAGCTAGGTCACCCCTTTATTTCTCCTACTGAGCTTAGGTTCCCATGTGAAATTTTCACGTGTCAACGAGCAACCGAAAGTGCACCTTGAGATGGGATTCTCCATTTTGAGAACATCGTAGGACTAAAAATGCAATATATTACAAAATAATTCAAGTTATGACATGAAAGTTTGTATGAACATATTTTAAAAACATGATAACACTCTTCCCATGCTCAAATTTGCATATTGGTATTGAAAAATAATCAATAATAGCTCATTAGGCCATGATTTCTTTACATTTTTGGTATTCATGCTATAAATTGACCTTCATACCTTTTTTATGCACTCTAAACCACATTATCATTCTCAAATAATGTCAACATATATGTATCCACTCATTTCATCATTATATCATGTACATACCTTCATAAAAATGTCTTTTTCTTCACATTGTCCTCAAATTATATCTCGAACTCAAAATGACCTTACAAACAACTAACATCCACCATTAACACCTTGGAATCAAAATTTTTCATCATTTGAAATCAATGAAAACTAAAAAAACTACCCACATCATCCTTTGGCATCAATAAGACACATACGTAGCCCGACATCAAAGGCAACAAAACACGCTCCGCAACTAAATCCTTAGACATCATGTAAAACACGTCAATGTCATTACCTTGACATCAATGAAAAATTACAAAAATATCTTCATGACATACACTATGCATACCATTAAGCCTTGACATCAAAGACAACTTGCAACAGGGATTTAGTAGGAATTATGTTTAGAATATAAACAATTGTATTCATTTCTTTAACCCATATAAATTTAGGAACTTGAGCTGAGTGCAACATGGTTCTAGCCATTTCAAGAATGATTCATTTTTTTATTTCTCAAATACCATTCGTCTAAGGATAGTAGGGAGTAGTGAGTTCCCTTTATGTTCCACATTCGATACAAAATAAATCAAATGCTTTACTAATATATTCTCCATCTTTTGATTTTACATCTAGAACTATTCTCAACTAAACTTATGAATTCGTGAATTTTGATAAAACATTTGATTTATTTTTGAGAAAGGAGGACCAAATCATGCAAGAATAATAATCAATGAAGGTGATAACATACACAAATGTTTTTAGAAAAAGGAACTTCTAAAGGTCCTCTAACATCAATGTGGACCAGTTCTAGAGGTTCGAGGAGTTTGCTTCGTGATTACTATGGAAGGGTTTTGTTTATTTCTTATTGTGTAAGCACCCTTTAGAGGTTTTGGTCATGAGAGATAGGTGGTAGACAAATGTCAATACTGAAGTGACTAGTACTCATTTTTTAAGATTTCAAAATCAAAACAAGATTATTACGATAGTTTTCATGAACAAATCTGTATTCTTCACTTTCTAATAAAAATATAGGTTTTATGGAGGAAAACTATTTGTAATTTTTTTATAAAAATTCCCTGTCGTTTCTATGTGACTATTTAGTCTTGTGTAGTTTGTGTAATTAACCTCATTCCTATTCCTTAAGGCACAAAGAAACAACTACTAATCACAATATAATTTTTTTAATGAAAAATCATTATAGTCGTTAGTCTCCTAGTTTTTAAATATGTTATTTTACGTATCTAATTGTCATAAATAATAATAATAAATTAAAAAAGTTATGACAACTTATTTTTGAAACTTCAAAAATATAATTAGAAATAATAACTTTATTTATTTATTTGTAATATTACTTATATGAAAATTTTCACATTTATATAATCTTAATATAGCCTTAGGAAATAAAATAAAACCATATGTTATACAAACCACCACTTTACAAAATTATTATAAGCCACCTCGGTGTTTCAAGACACTTTATATAACTCAAAATAATTGAGTTGAGACGGGTGAGATAGGACTGATCCACATCGTCACAAGCGAGTTGGTTGAATCAACAACCGAGACCGAGTAAGTGGTGCATGTGACAAGGGCAATCCAACTTTGTGTGTTAACCAACTACCCGGTTGAGGTGAACACCAAGTAGACCGAGTAAGGGGGCTCTGAATAACCAAAAAATGGTACTATGTGTAGATGAAGCCACAAGGACTTCCCATGGTAGAGGATTTTTAAATATTCTATAGACTGAAAAATAAGTAATGTGGGACTAATTCACGATAAAAGTATTAAGGTGGGTAGTAGGGTTTTAATTTCTATTAAAATAAATTTTCAAAAATAAAGTGACCAACATCCTCAAAGTGGATAACATCATTGTGGAAGGTGACTCAATGAACATTATCAATAATCTTTCTAAGACCCAAATTCCTAGTAGAAGCATAAGTGATTTTATCAATGAAGCCCTTTCTATATGCAATGGTATTAACATCATGTTTCAACATGTGTATAGGGAGGGGAATAAATTGGCAGACATCTTGGCTAATGTAGGGGTATGCAATAATAAGTACACTAAATGGTATGATTTACATGACACCCCTCATGAAGCTCGCCAAATCATCATTAAAGAAGCAAATGCAAATCCCTAGCTGGCGGCTCTCTCACGTGTGGAATCCTTGGCATGAATTTCTGAAGCAGATTGATATTAAACGTCCTTATTACCCCTTCACCTCGAAAAATGAGTGATTTTTTTCTTTTCAAACAAAATTGGGGAAGGATTCGAGGTTCATCTCTGTAACAACCAAGCTTTTAGGTTGTTGGTGTGTTGTTGATAAGACTATTTGTAGTTGTTATTAGTGCTACGCTTCACGGCCATCATCTGTTTTCACTATGGGGGGCTCTCCATGTCAAGTTGAGCCTATTTTTGATCCTCAGTGGAAGGAAAATGTAGAGCTCTGGGAAACCCTTAACATTGGGGGTTTTCAGATTTTATTCAAAGGATCAAGGGAACGACCAACACATATCTCTCCAATTTTTGGAAAATTAGAAAGGGAGGAACATCAGTATAGAGGAAGATATTTCAATATCTCTGAGTAGTTCATCTCTTTTATAACTAGGCTAAGCATGGATGGAAATAAGTTCTTCAGGAAAAAATTCAATAAAGAAGCTGAGGAAAAAATATTCCTAGATGATGGGGAACACCTAGAAATTAAGAATGAAATAATTTTTGTGAAAAAATTACAAATCCCTTTAATTATGTAGCTCGTATAATGGTTCATTATATAAATCTTGAGGGACACTTTCATACAATCTCGCTTCATCACTTGGTCTTTGCTAAATCATTTCAGGTGTGAGGCCAAACTAGGTTTGTCTTACTATATCTAACATTCTTTGGAAAATTCAGTTAAGGAGGATCGGGGTCATAAACATTGTGCATTTAAATCGGGGGTCATATATCTCATCCACCAGTACATTATTGATGTCATGGCCAATGATCCTCATCCCCACTTGCCCCACCACCCCCACAGCAGCCTCATATCCATTCCAAGAACCCCATGTATCGAGACCCTATTATTGAGCCACCCCAAAAAGGTTTTTAAGATCAATAAAGGCAAATAAGTCATGGTAGTTGGTAGCTCCCCTGCTGTTATTGATGTTAGTGATCAGGACATTGTCCTAGAAAAAATGAAATTTCAAGCTAAGACTCTGAAAACACTGGAAGATAATGTGGATTTTCTTCTCAAATCTAACATTAAAAATTCAGCTGTTGACTCCATCTCAAGCTTCAGAGAGGATTTTAACACTCTTTCCACTAAATTCAAAACTCTAGAAGATAAACACAACAACTTCCTAGCCATCCATAGGGTAGTTCTTGACCTCTTGTAAGTGCACAAATGAGATCTGCGATGTCAGTGGAATTCTGACCTCTACGTGGAAGAATGGGAAGCTCACCAAAAAGTTCAAAGCCTCAAATTGGGATCCAAACATCACTGTTGCTTTGAATCTACACAAGGCACTCAGAATTGCTATCAAGGTCTACAAAAAATCCATCAATTAGTGTCTGTGTTTCTTTATGTTTGGTGCAACTATTGTAATGTTGTTATGTTTTTGTTGTGTTGTAGTTTTTCTTGTAGTAGGGCTTCTTGTTGGCAGATGGCCCCTGCCTAGTACTTTGTTAGTTTCTACTTTTGGCTGGGGTGTGGCCCCCTTCTTTTTGTTAGCCACTTTGCTCTATATTGTCTATCTTGGTTGTTGAGCCTATGGTTGTACTCTTGGGTAAGGTCCCTCCAAAACCTTTTACCAATAAATAAATAAAATTTAAAGTTACCAACATGTATGCCATATGAAATATCCTACATATATGCCAAGTGTCTTATGTGAATTATATGGATAGATAAGGCCAAGAGCCAAACTTAAGCACTAAGGAGGCCATGTAGTGGTAAGGTGGGTTATGAGGGGGAAGGGAATTTAAAGGTTTTAATATACCACATTAAGCACAAGGGGTTGTCTAAGACTATTTCAAAATGAATTTAAATGCCACATATGTATTGAACGTCGAGTTAGGAATTAGGTTTAGTTAAATATTTATCTATACATAAACTATGCCATGCCAATGGTTTATTAAGAGGAGCACATAATATAAGACATAAATTATATGGGGGTGATTTTATAGGTATTTTTTTGAATTTTTGTTGGTTCACATTTATGAAAGAAATGATAAAATAAACCAAAAGCGATAAAATATGATGGTTGAGGTGTTCCCCCTCAAACTATGGATTGATGACATGAAGGGGAATCAATGACTAGGTCTAAAGAGATAGATGGAGGAAAAATAGAATAGATGGGAAGGATGGGAAAAGAAAAGAAAATATGCCCCAAGAGGAGAATGATGACCATTGTGAGAAGGGAAGGAAATAACAAAACAAAAGTAAAGATGATGGTGATATGTGGAATCAATTTGGTAGGGAACATAACACGGCCTCAATGAAGACGACATTAATGTTCTACGGACATGTGAATCAGAAAATATCATGGCAAGATGGAGATAATCTAGTGGGAATCCACTCGGATGGATGAGATAAAGATGTTAGAAATCTTGGAAACACATCACTAGGGAACATAACATGGCCTCAACGGAGACAAAGTTAATGTCCTATGCACCTATGAATTGGAAAATATCACTGCAAGATGGAGGGAATCTAATAGGAATCCACTCGGATGGATGAGATAAAGATGGCAGGAACCCTAGAAACACATTGGTAGGGAACATAACACAACCTCAATGGAGATGATGTTAATGTCCTATGGACCTATGAGTTGGAAGAGATCACTTTGCATAATGGAGGGAATATAATGGGAATTCTCTCATATGTATGTGTAAGTCGTGGGATCGGTGGCTCAAATGCGAGACGTCCAAATTATGCACAAACAAATTCGATGATGGTCGAGAAAATGGTTTGAAAAAAGTGTGGGTGAAAAATAGGATGCACTATCCTAACATTTGAGGAAGCAAGATATATAAAAGATGAAAAATATGGCCATAACAATGGGCTTTAAAATGAGAGATAATGCCCCAAGAGGGAACACAAAGACGGTTGGAGAGCGGGATGGAGGATGTGATAAAGGATGTCTAATGAGATAAATAGATGGGCCAAAAGATAGAAAAAGGAGCTATGAAAGACAAGCTAAGGTATGTTATGGGTGTGAGAAAAGCTTGAAGTAGAAGAAAATATAATTTAGATAAGAGATTAGATGAGATAAGATAATTTGGATGGATAGATGAGATAAGAGATTGGATGAGATGAGATAATTTGGATAAATATATTGGAGGAGATAAGATAATAGATGGGATGAGATGAGATAATAGGATAGATAGGATGAGATAATAGATTGGATGAGATGATATGAAGGATGGAAAAATGATTTAATGGATATAGATTTTAATTTAGATATTTGACATGGTGTATTTAGATACTATGATGATGTGATTCATGGATTTAGATATGGATGTGATGAAATTTAGAGTAGATACGATATGATGGATAGGATATGGAAGGATTGATATTATAATAGATGTGATGGATTTAGATGTTAGATATGAATAGATGGATTTAGATGTTATGATGTGATGTATTGATTATAGTAGGAATGATAATGATGTGGTGGGATAGATAAAGCACGATCTTGGTAGGGTGAACCAAATATAAGAAGGCCACATACAACATAGCAAGAAGCACACATAGGATATATGCTTTTGTACTAGATTGGAGGTAAAGTGTAAAAGGGAACACACACAAAGCAATGCACTTATGGCCAATGGTCATTGCTAACACATAAATAATGATAGCTAGTCACATATAAGATCTTTGAGAGGAGATGGTAGTTGTGCTTGTGCACCTACTATAGACATGACAAGGGGTTGATATGTATCCTGTATGTGGGAAATAGGTTCTCCTTGGGTGGTTTTCCTAGGTCTACACCCCAAATTTGAGCAATATGGCACAAATTGATCAATACGAGAAGATTTCTTATGATGTAAATTTGATCGATGAGGAGTATTTCTTAGGATACTTACTTTTAGTTTTACTTTTTATTTTGATATTTGAAAGGATAATCAACCCGGGAAGAATTTTATGCCATGATAGAAGAACTTAACCATCCTTCAAGTGAGTGGTCTATAATGGGATTTTTTCTTTGGATTTTATTTTTGAATTTTTAGAGGACATGATAAGATGTATGATAGTTGTCCTTTGAGGGATCAGTCTATACTTTTGACATTATTTTCTTTATATGAATTTTTTTTTCTTTGAGTGAGAAATCTTTTTTTTTTGGATAATATAGCTTTTGATATGAACATCCATGATTTTTGACTTTAGGATAGAGCTGAGGATAGCCAAGTAGACCACTTGGGGAGGGGAAGATAAGATGTAAAAGTTACACATGTGGACCCTTATCATGGTTCCAATAGGTAGATAAGAAGGTGATGGATGTAATTATTGCAGGGTTCCCACCTAAAAGGAGAAAAAATTCCATGAGGAATATGTTATGGTCAAATTCATGGTGTCCATATTCAAGGTCATAGATAGGATAGTGATGGAAGACCACATGATTCCAAATCATTACAATGAAATATGGAGAGGGCTAATGATGGAAGAAATAATGTTAAAATGTGACTAAGGTCACATTGGTAATTGTGTTAGTAGTAGAAAGGCCACAAGTGCAAGGCATTGAAAGGTTTTGTTTCTATTTTACTATCAAGACAAAGTTAGGAAATAAGCTCTAGACTTATACTTATGCATGATAATATATGGTCCAATCCAGTTGGAAGAAAAACTTTCCACATTGGCTCCTTTCTAGGGTGGTGAGATTCTGATTTTCTTGTAAGACAAGGGCATCAATGTTAAAATAATGTTCTTTAAGATGTTTCTTATAGGCATGTTTGATACACGCTAGATAGACTTGATGATGTTTTAGATAAATTAAGTGATAATTGTCTAACAATTCTAGTTGTTCTAGATGTTCTTGGTGATACTCCTTGTCGAGAGATGAATTTGTAAAGAGAAACGTGTTAAGGATGGGATTTGGAATTTAAGAGGAAGAATAAATTTAGATCCTTAGATGGGAGATAAGGGAGAAGTGCCAATAAATGTGTGGATGCTAGTCCGATAGGCCAAAAGAGTGAAGGGGATGTGAAGATGCCAATTTCAATCTACTTTATCAATAGTTTCCAAGGATGTTACGAGAGAGTCTTGTTAGTGGATTCAACTTGGCTATTATATTTAGGATAATAAGGAGATGAGAAGATAAAATTGATGTTGAAGGAGTCATAAATCTTATTAATATATATTTTTGAAGTACTTTTTGTTATCGATGATGATTTTATGAGAACGCTTGAGCAACAGATGATGGGATGATAAATGAAATAAATGATCTTATTATCTTTGGTAGACATGAGTGGCATGGATTCCACCCACTTGGTGAAGTATTTAGTAGTGGTTATGATATAAAAATGAAACTATGAAGAGAACTGATTAATGAGGCCAATGAGCTTGAGTCCCCATTATGAGAAATACCAAAGATATTGAGCCGGTTGTAAGGCGGCTAGAGATGCAGATGATATTGGAACGTTGTTGGAATTTATCACACTTTTTAACATACTCATAGTAGTATTCATTGATGGTGGACCAATAGTAACACATCCAAAGAATATGTTTGGTGATAGCCAAACCACTAAAATATCCACCACATATGTCATTGTGAACTTCTTAGATCAAATAGATAGATTCATGGGATTTAAGACATCGAAGTAAAATACCATCAAACCCACATTTGTAGAGAATGTTTCAAGGATAAAATAGTGGTTATTACATTGAAGAAATGACCTCCTACCATTTTTGGATAGGTCGGAGGGGATTTTATATTGAGAAAGGTAGTCGAGAGATATGAGTATACCGAGAGATCAGATTGATTGGTGTTGATGAGATTGATGTGAGAAATATCTTTAGTATGAGATGGATAATTGATATGATGAACAACAAAGAATTTGGATTATTCTATTGTTAAATGGATGTCATGGTGTCTATGAAGTGGTTGGATGAGAAAAGGACTATTTGGATGGTATATCTATCAAATGCCTTGAGGAGGAAGTTGACAATGTCCTTGTATGTTTTAAGGAATTCATTTTTAAATTGATAGATTCCCTTTATTTGATTGATGATGAGTTAAGATTCACAATAGATATCATTGATTTTGATGCAAAACATGATAACAATTTTGAGGCTCAAGATGAGAGCTTCATAATTAGCCATGTTGGTGGTGCACTCAAAGTTTAGCTTGTAAGAAATGGGGATATGAGTTTCCCAAGGAGGAATGATAATAACACAAACACCTCCCCTTTCCAATACTTAGATCCTTCAAAGAAAAGTGTCATATCGAGTGGATAGTACTCATGGTCGATGGTATGGATATATTCATCAGAAATTGTTCATGAGGGAGTTGATTATTAGGAAGAGAGGATTCGGTGAGTTGATCAATGACAACTTGGCCCTTGATTGAATTTTGAGAGATGAACTCTAAGTCAAACTCGGACATGAGAATAAGCCATTGAGTGATGAAATCATTGTGGCAAGGCTTAGAATGCATGATTTTGAGAGGATTGAAGCTAGTGATGACATAGGTTTTATGTTTAAGGAGATAATGGTGAATTTTAGGAGTAGGAAAGAAAATAGTGAAAAAAATATTTTCAGCTTCGAGTGTAGTTAGTTTCCTATTTATGAAGAGTGTGGCTAATGTAATCGATAGCCTTTTCCCTACCCTCCTCATCGTGGTGTACCGATATGGCACCTAGATCATGATCAATGAAAGAGATGTAAATATCTAAAGGCTCCCCCTCACATGGAGGCACGAGCACAAGTGGCGATAAAATATAATGCTTTAGTTCATCGAAGGCCTTTTAACAATTTATATCCCACTTAAATTAAGTGTCTTTGCAAAGAGAGATAATGAAAAGGTTGGAAGTGTTCTAAAAGTGCATGAGATGAAAATATGAACTTATTGAAGTTGGACTTGAAGACTAAATTTTCTTAAGATTGGAAGGAGGTTTAATTTTGATGATATCTTTGATCTTGGTGGTGTCAATTTCAATACCCCTGATATAAATGATGAATCCAAAGAGTTTAATAGTTAGAACTCAAAAACAAACTTGATCATATTAAGACAAAGGAAGAAATCGATAAGTTGTGCAAAGAGGATTTCAAGGAAGGAAAGGTGGTCCTATTTATGCTTGGATTTACCCAATAGGTCACAAAATAATCCTCTATAGTTTTATGGATTGGATCATGGAAGATGTAGGTCATTGTGTGTTGATATGTGGCCCCTACGCTTTTAAAATAAAGGGCATGAAACAATAGCAGAAGGTTTCCCAAGGGGTGATAAAATATGTCTTATGTTGGTCTTCTAGCATGATAAGAATTTGATTGTATCCAAAAAATCCATCCATAAGAGAAATCATCTCGTGGATAGCAAAGTGAGGTCAATGAGCTAATCAATGTTGAGAAGAGGAAAGTCATCTTTAGGGAAAGTGAAGTTTAGGTCTCGAAATTCGGTGTAGATGTGGATCTTTCTAGAGGATTTAGAAATGGGTAATATATTAAAAACCCATTGTGGATAGTCAATAGGTGGTATGAAGTTGGTAGAGAGAAGGCATTGCAAATCCTATTTAACAGGGAGGGAAACACAAGGATGCATGTAGTGTAGCTTTTACTTAACTAGATTATAATTGGGGATAGTGACGATGTTGGGATGAAGGACTAACACATGTCAGTGTATGACCATGAAAATTCCTAGTTGTGCTTATAAGGGAAGGCAAAGTGAAGGATTCTAGCTCTTGTGGATCAAGAGATTGACTAAATTTGAGGATGTGGGGATCTTGTGAAGTCCCTATGTTGATGTCGATGATGGATTCATTGAGAAGGGTGGATGTGTCGGGTGGTAATTCCTTATGAAGATGAGAATATTATGCCCCATGTAGGAAATAATGGATTCATCATTGATGTATTTAAGAATGTAAATGGTAGGGGAATCTTTCTCTACCATGTTAGGAAATATGAGAGGAAGGGGCCTAGTTTCACCTTTAGCCTAATAAGTGACCAGTCCCAAAGTGATCATGGAGATTAGATAAAAAATTAGAATAAAGGGACATGATGTCATCCATGTTGATGGGATTTTTATTGGATAAAGATTTGATGATTGAAAAATGTGCATGTGGGATGTAGATGAAGAATTAGGTGCAAGAGTATCAGTGATTTGTTCTTTTAAACCCAATCCAAACTCCTCATGAGGCATATTGGATTGGTCGATGATAAGATCATGCATTCCTTTCTCATAATGTCCAAGATTGAATCCCTTCCATGTGTAGTGATGGAGATATGTGTAAGCAAAGGATTTTTATAAAGGAAGTCAAAGCCATTGGTGTATGGTTTAGTGTGAGGTTTATTGGCATGTAAGAAGAAGGGAAATCAATTCCACCATAGATGAGGTTGGTTTTACATGAGGTGGTCCAAAGTAAATGATATCCTCGACATTTTTTTGATACATAGGAGCTTTTTTGGGTCTACTGATTTGATTGGGTATGGGTAGATCTTTGTAGTTAAGGATTTGATACTCCCCCAGTGAAAGACGTTGCATCACAACATCAAGAGATTCGTCATTAGGTAGCTTGGATGCAAGTAGAGATGAACTAGTGGATGGTTTATAATATGAATTTGGATTAGGAATGAGCACATAATTTTTCTAATAGGTCATGTGTCATGCTTTGAATGGAGGTAGGTCAAAGTGGGGAGAGTACATATTTTCCCTTCATTCTCGTACTTAAGGAAATGATGGAGATTGGATGGGACATAATGCATGGAACGGATCCATGGGTGTCTAAGTTAGAAATTATATTGGAACTCCCCCTTAATAATGTAAAATATCTCATGGAGGATTTTTTCACCAAAAAATATGGGGAGGATAATTGTTCCCAAAGTGGGGGCAATAACATCATTAAATTCCCAAAGAACCGTGGGTGACCGAGTGATAATGGAGTTTAGAAGTTTAAGTTGGTTGAAGTTATGGGATAATTTTATATTGACATTGACACCATTATCAATCATTGATTAGTGGATAAAAGTTTCGTTGATGTGGATAGTGATGAAGAGCAAAAGATCATGGTCTTCGTAAAATGTTGGGATTTTCATAATCGTTAAAGGAGATGGTATTAGATGTTATAAGAGCTTCCACAAGGGCTACGAAAGGTGAGGCTCATCGGTGGTGATTGGGATACACTGCAAGGATTCAATGAGATGTTTTTGATGATAAGGATATATTTGGATCAACTTATAAAGAGACATTTTAACGGGGGCTGATGTAGCTAATTTACGATGTTTTTCTCAATGGTAGAAAGCTTTTGGGTATGTGGGGTAGCTAAGATGGATACCTTTCTCATGGATGAAGAATAAGATAGAGTGGGCTCGTTGTATAGAGCAACAACAAAAATTTGGGTTTAGGTTAGGTTGATGGTTGAGAATCATGAGGGCAAGAGTGGGTGGTGATACGAATGACATTGATGATAAGAGGGGGACCTTATTTAGAAGAGGTAGTGTTGGGAGGAGGGATTATGATGAAGGATTTAGATGAAGAAAAAGATTTGAAGCCTTAATAGGTGTATATTTGTTTAAAGGATTACATTCAGATGTGGATAAACTAGTTATTAAAAATATATAAAATTTATAGATTCCTAATTATGATTACAATATAATAGTAATGAATATGTCAAAAAGTATAGAATAGACCAAAGAAAATAATAAATTAAGATTTAAAAACCTAAGTGCAAAGAGGAAATTAAATCTATTTCGTGCTAAAGTGATGACCTAATTGAGAGAGGAAGAAGTGTCACATAGATTCTCATAAAAATGTGTGACTGTAGGATCTTCTGGGTGGGGCACTGGAATGGGTCAAGGGCACCTGCGGGCACCATAGACCTTCTCTGGGCACCCGTGACTTCTCAAACCATCGGAAAACTCCTTTGTAGAGGGTCGTGAGATGTTCAATGTACTTAAATTCTTGTCTCTAGTATGTCACATAATGATTACGGATGTCGATGATAACTTACAATAAAGAAATGACTGTAAAACCCTCAAAAGTGCATCAATCCAAAAAAATAAAATAATTCCAATGAGGGTTCAGATTATCCTAAGCTATCAAACAAGTGAATTTATGACTGAGTGTTGCACTACATTTCAGACCCAATGTATTTCTAGGTGTGTATGTGAAGAATCATGCCCTAGGTGGCTCTTGTGTGTGTCACACTTGATAGTGAGTAATAAATACATGTAGAAGATGTGTGCATGGAATAGGATGAACTTCCAATCCTATGAAGTGTATGCTAAAGAATGGAGTCCCTTACCCTTGAATGGATACTAAAATGTATTCTTGAATGATCTTAAATAACCTTTGGATGCAACCTTAGGTGGTGATAGCTAATTCTTAGTGCTTGGTCCTTTATTATGGTCACATAACTTTATATTCATATGAATCCCTTGTTTGAATTTCGTAATTAACCCCGAAAATGATGAATACCAAAAATATAAGATGTTAAAACAACTAGAAAGGACCTAAAATATGTGAGTAAAGTATAAAGAGGTTAGGGGCACCCATAGGGGACAAGGACACTGCACTGTCATCTTGTCCGGGCACTAGTGTCCAAGATGAGAAAGTCTAGAGTGTAAGAATTCATAATGGGAAAGTAATAGTGTAAGACAAAGTAGTAGGAATAGAAAGATAAGAAATATGGCCAAAGACATGGGTTAGTTAGTACTTTAATTACTTAGGAATCATATGAATAGTAGTATGTGATCAAGACTAGATAGATACCCAAACTACATGATTTTGTGTCTACATTTTCCCCCACTTTATGTTGTTGAGAAAATTTTCGATAACATAAAGTAGATAAGAGATACATACTTGATAACCATGTAGATTGATGGTGAAAGCATGCCGAGAGACAAGAAAAAGTGTGGAGTGATAAAAATGTGAAGTGTGGAAACTAAGGATGAGGAAGTGCAAAAATTGATGAAGATAATGACCCTAGGGTGAGAGTTTATGTGTTGATGTCAATTTTTGTTTTTGATGTGATGTGACTGTTTCTACCCATAAGGATGGACCTACAAAAGAGAAGAAAGAAAAAGTAGTCAAATATGCATATATATGATCAAAATATGTAAAAGCATGTAAAATGTGAACAATGTGAAAAAGGAACATGTGCACCTAATCCGTGATGAGTAAAAGAGTGTAGAAAGGATCTTGAAGATGATGTAGAAGAACGAGTTTTCGGGTGATCTTACATGCTAACTACGATTTTTTTTGGGCGATCTCATGCCAAGAACAAAATAAGCTTAGTGAGAAAAGTCTAGTGTCATCCTCTAACCTTTAATTGCTTCTTGAAATGTAGAACACCACTGAAGATGGTGGGTAAAAACATGATCTAGTTTTAACAGTTCTGACCCAACATGAAATTAGAAAAATGTTGTGTAGTGCATCCATGCTAAGTGCTAAGGACTATATGCCTTGTAGAAGCATCTATGAGAATGATGAAAATTGTGCTGAAGTGGAAACATGTTGTGTAACTACTCCCTGGTCATAGACATCCATGAAGGGTCAGGAGAACCTAGGTGCTACTGCCCTGGTCTGGGTGTTAGTGTCTATGTTGTGCCGAGGACCCAAGTTAGATTCTTATCCCTATCTAATACTGATAAATGTGTTGTATAGGTCTTGAACTATGTTGTATGATGATTATAGATTGTTGTATGAGGTGATTGATTCACCCAAATTATTCCCCTCCATTTGGGTTGCATGCGACGTCACCGAGGAGTATACGGCCCAAAGGAGGACTCACCGATGTCTTGAAAATGATGCCTTGCATGGGGAGGGAGTGCGCTTAGTAAAACCAAGGCATACTAAAACAAAGTTTCTATAAAATAAGTGTTAGTGCAAGCAACGACAAACACACATGTAGAAGACATAATGTAAGCTAAAAAGCAAGCATACAATGTGTAAGGTAGGACAAAAGAAGATAAAGTAGACCACGAAAAGCATGTTTCAAACATGGGACATCACTCACGATGTTGCAAGGAAATCAAGACCGCAATGATAGCAAGAAATTAGGGAACAATCAAGACATAGGAAATCCCGCAAACAATGGAATACAAATGCAAATAGTATAAAGAATAAAATCAAACAACTATGGAGGAAAATAGACTTGCTAGAAAAATGTTGCACATGAAGCACCCATTAGCATGTTAGAGAGATAAAAAGTATGTCAAAGTGTGTATAATCTAATAATGATGTGTTATGAAAAATGAAACAATAACACCTATAGTGTATGAAATTGGATGCCCCCATGAGCCATTGTGGGATTGGTAAGAGGTACTATGCCAAACATCTATAATGCGTGTATCAATCTCTAAAAATGTGATCATAACTAGAAATAAAGTGAACACATGTGTGTATACAAAATATAATGACATACAAAATATTTTTCTAACATGTGTAAAAGTGTGATTGTAAGCTTAAACAAGCAAGAGTAAATACAACCAAGATATGAAGTATGATTGTGGATGAGATGGAATAGAATGTAGTGTGAGTGTGATAAGAGCCATGTGCCCCCCGAGTGGATGTGTATGTGTATGCATGTGAAGTCCGATGAGTTTTTAAATCCCTTTCTAAACAACTCATCTTCTGTAATTTTTTGAACCATTTGAATCCTTGCACTTGTATTCCCTGTTATACTACTAAGACATTTCATTATAACCTGAAATTATGGCATGAATATTAATTAATATAGTTATTACTAGTTAACTTTATTTTGTGGTATTGTGAGTACACATTTATTCTTTTGATTACAATAAGGTGTTTGAATGATGCTTTGTATGATGTCAACCTTGTTTGTAAGAAACTTGTTATATGCAGCAACTCACATGCAACCAAAGGATCCATACACAGCAACCCATCTCGTAGCCAAAAGGAATCATCTACAGCTAAGGGATCATCCGCAACAACTCGCATGTAGCCAAAGGACTTGTGTGCAGCAAATCGTCTATAGCCAAAGGAAGTCACACACATTAAAGAAGTTGTGATCTTGAGAATCTCATGGAATGTGGACATAATACTAGAGTTTGCATGTGTTGATGGAAGAAGTAATTACAATTACAACATGAGAACTAGGAGATGACTCAACTCCAACATCTGATTATGTGTTGCAACTTAATAAGGAACTAACTGATTAAATTCATGATTTGGGAATTGATTGATTAAACTGATCGATTACTTAAGTTATGTGATTGACATCTAAACAAATGTTAGTTAATCCTATTGCATGCATCGAGTCTTTGAATTATTTGGTTGAGATATTTTACTTGATCTATTTGAAATCCTAGTCAAACTCGTTTTACTTGATTCGGTTGATTATTTTAATAAGGGCTGATGATGAGGATTTTAAGCAAAATGATGATTTAAAATTTGTTGGCACTAGTTTCTGAGATAGCTCAATATCCCCTTTTCTTGTTGTTTTTCTCATCTCCTCTTTGCAATTTTTCTTCCTTTTGTTCTCTTTTTTATTGTTGATCGAGTTCTTCTATCACCCCATCGACACTCGAGGGGGCATCCTTCATCCTACCTTCATCCTATTAATTTTTCTTCTACCCCTTCAAAAAATTTCTACTCGTTTATACTTTTCTACTTTCTTCAAAGTGACATAGCTTACGTCACCCCAAAGAGGGGAAAATGTAGACACTTGTAGTTTGATCAAAGCACTATTATCTCTAATATTGCACTAACTATTCTCTTCCTCGCAAATTGACGACACATCATCAGTTAGATCTATCTAACTCCCCTTTTACAACACTCTTCTGGTCTTATTCCTCTTATAAGTCAATTAAATAGGCTATTATAGCCTCTTCTTGGCTAAAATCCTCTTCTTCACCGCTTCTATTAGCTTCCTAGACTATCAATCCATTTCATTGGATTGATTAGGCCTTTCAGAACCCTCCCAGAACCCTAATTTCTCTCTAAACAAGATTAATTAGTCTAACCTAGGTTAATTACCCTAAATCATGATCAACCTCTTCTAAAACTAGTCAAATATTACTTTGATTTGCTAATTAACTTGTTGACTCCCCTTTAGTCCTAGATGCACCAAAAATCCTTCCATTTCCCAAATGGAAAACTATAAATAGCCCACTCCCCCTCTCATTTTCAAGAATACTTCTTCCGTCTAAGATAAACCGTAGTAGTATTGTTAGGAGTAGGAGTTTTATTTCATCTTATTGAGATATTTAATTTATCCTTTGCAACACATCACACACCATAGAGTAAATGGGAAGAACCATTGGTCTTGAATCCATTAATGGTGAGATCCCATTATCTTAAGCACAAACTGATTGCTTAGATCCTTATTAGGCTCATTTACTTAAGCTTTCAAGAATAGAGGGTAATTACATTTGTTAAGTTTGCTTGTTTGCTTCAAACTAATGCATGCAAAGTAGGTATCCTTATTTATTTCTTAATTGATGGTCCATTGATCGGTTTTGCACAAAGATTTGGGGTTATTGAGTGTTTTTACCCCATTCCATAGCTTTTACAAGCTTTCTTTTAACACATTTGGCATGCCTAGTGGGACACTTATGTCTATCCTCCATTAATGGAGGTCCTTTAAGTTTTTAAAAGTTCATGTATAGGTTTTTAGAGAAAACAACTTTTTATTTTTATTTCCATTTCTGAAACTAGTTAAATCACCCTTGTTTGCATATATTTTGTGGTTTTGAACTAGAAATAAGCTTCTTTGACTAACAAATAACCTGTTTGCTTTTGAAAATTTTAAAATCCATGAATTTTGTAGGATTTTCAGAGGGTATGCACAAGTGTCTTGACAGGGCGCATCTCCATTGAAACCCTAGTGTCGGCATTGAGTTGGTTACGCACCCATTTGAGCATATTACATAATTAACAACTCATTTAGAACAGTTCACATATCCGTCAAGAGGTGGGCATCTCTGTTGGTTGGCAAGCGTACTTGTCACTCTAGACGTGTTGGCATATATTGGCTTTCTTGTGTAACCTCTTTCATTTTGACCCAAGTCGTGTCTCTATTGAAACGTCAACATCTCTCGTTGACCATTGAATGTCCTTGTGTCTTTGGATGCATTGGTGTCTGCGCTACCATCTTTGTGTTTTTGACATTTTTTCTCCAAGCGTGCCTATTGAATAGAGAGCACATATGTCGAAATCCTAGTGTACCTATCGGGTAGGCTGCTCAACTAGAACATAACCCCTTTGGCATAACGCCTTAAGCTACAAAATGGGGGTTGTTCTAGGAACCCTAAAGTAATCCACCACTAAGTAACCTCGTGGATGAAATAGGAAGCACTCCGCTTACCCACTTGATTAGTATGCCTTGTGAGTTAGAGTCAAATATTGTCCATATCGTGGCTCTAGTGATGGTACAACTAAACACACTAGTTTCTTATTATATAAGAAGGGGGTACCCTAAAGTCAAGATACTCCCAAATCAGTCATTACGACTTTTTGGGAAAATTGCATTCACATTTATACAATCTTCTGACACCTAGTTAAGAGAATTTATTAAGGAGGCCATTTTTTTGGAGCCCACTTTTTTAGTCCGTTGTCATGTCAATCCATCACGAAGTGACAACTCACTTGGAATCTGAACCTTGTTCCTTGAACAAGGAAAAGCCCACGTAAGTTTTAACTAAGTGTATTTCATCATGAAAATTAAATGACATCTCACTTATCTTAGTTTCTTTCTCTCCTTCAGATGAGGCAAAGCTCTGCCCAAGTGGTGCTTAGTTTATTTTTCATCTTTTCAATCTATACCCATACATTCTCACTTCCTACTTTTGGGGTGAGAAGGAAGCATACCTCACGCATCTTATCAAAGACAGTACTCACCAATTTTTGTCCATTTATGCCCATCCATGCTTTTAATTTGGGTTGTTAAACGTCTAAAGTGCACTAGGTACATTTTTGTATCTTTGATAGTCCTTCGATCTTGATTTCAAGATCATCTTCACTGTTGCGAGTTCAGTTCATCATTTATCTCTTCTTGAGTTGATAGTTTTTCTCACATTCTAGTCACACAATCTTGGTACTTACATCATGTTTTCAATTTTTTGAGAATGTGATATAAGTCCCTTTATTACGCAATTACATTGCTCGCATAATTAAAAAATCCTTGTCATACTTATGACTGGGTTTCAGTTTCGACGTCATCTGAGTCTTTTTAAAAGTTTTGATATCACCTTATATATATCACAATAATGTTGTCTTGATACTAACACCTTGCTTACTCGGTTAATGTATCAAGATAGCGTTGTTATGCTATATCTAATCGTGGCTTCCATTTTTAGAAGAATTAGCTTTCATCAGCATTCAAGCTATTGTTAGTATACCTCGTTGAGATACTGCATTAATACCACTTTGATATGTAGGCCTTATTAGAATTCTAACTTGACCTACGCATTGACATGATATTGTCACTATTTTTTTAGGGTATAGGCTTGGTAACAACAAAATTGAGTGATCATTACATTTAGGTGTGTATATGAGTGTTCTTTGATAAAAAAACAACTACATAACATTGCATCTAGGACACACTATGGAATATTTCAAACATCACCTCGAACAACTTAAAAATCATACATTTAGGATCCATGCTAGCTTCATACAAACGTCAGCTAGTAATGCCTAAAATCATGAAGATGGAAACCAAATCAAATGAACATGACTTAGGAGAAAACCCTTTTGAAACCTTCCCATTTAGTGGCAATAACTTAGTGCCTCTCTTTTCTCAAGTCAAGGATGTAGAGCCATTAATTGACCATAGTGGAGAAGATTCAGACTCTTCTAGAGAGCAACAGAGATTAGACCTAGGAAGATTTGATGAACTCCTATATTATAATAGAGATCAAGTACTCATAAGAGTCCTAGAATTAGGAGATAAACTTCCACACGAATGTGAAGTAGAAACCAAGGTCATTAATCACAAAATAGGAGAATGAGTATCGCTCTTAGACATAGATAACCCCTTTGAGACATGGTACGCTTCTACTTCTAGGAAACATCATGCCACTATTGAAGGAGACCCATCATGACGGCCTCACTAAAAAGCTTCACATAAAGTGAATATTGAGTATAAGGCTTCACCTCCTCCCAAATTCAATGAAGAAGAGGACCCTCTAGTTGAAGAGGAGATCCTTCAAAAATAGATCTTGAAATTGAGCCAGAAATTAGCAAACCTAGGCTCTTCAAGAAGAAACATATACAAAGATAAAGACAAAATGAAATCTAGTGAGTTTCACTTTGATCCATACACTGACACTACCTTTAAAGCGGCTCAGACACAAATACCAAATCTTGCCTACTAAAGAACAACTCATTCAGAAAGAATTATAGTCCTTGAAAGATACGCTTTCTACACTACAAGAGGGAAACATAGGCCATAATAGGAAATATTCATATGAAGAACTATGCCCTTACCCCTTTGATAAGGGCATGTTATGGAAACCCTTCCCAAAACATTTTATCGTTCCCATGTTTGATAAGTATAAGTGCAAGAGTGATATTCGTGATCATATAAAATACTTTTACATGGCTTGCCAAGAGATCACATATAGTGATAACTTCTTGATACGACTTTTCCCTTGTATCCTAGGAGCACTGGGATTGGAATGGTTTTATAGCATACCCAAGGGCTCCATTAAAACATGGCCCGTATTAGTAGAAAAGTTTATACAACATTATTCCTATAACATGGAAAATGATATCACAATGAACGATCTATGCAATACAAAAAAAAAACCCAATGAGACCTTTACAGGATTTTTACAATGATGGCGAGGGTTGGCAAGTCATTTCCCTTATGCATTACTGGAAAAATAGCTAGTGAGCATATTTTTTCCTAACTTAAACCCAGAAATAGCCTTCCATTTATAGATGCACTATGGCTCAAACTTTGAAGAGGTCATTGAGAAAGGTGGTCAAATCGAGAAATTGATCATTGCAAAGGGGACACTTAAGTCTATTGTTAAAGAAAAACATCAAGCCAAATCCATAGAAAAACTGAAGTTCTTCAATAAAAACAAACATGTTGTTGGTGATATTAGAATTTTGGATCTCTGATGAAAAACAAATGCACGAGCAATTACAGAAATCGAAAGAACTAATAATAAGATGTAATATGACCAAAACTCACAAAGGCAAGAATGGCTCCAAATCAGCTCAATGCTACATGCTCCATATTCACCATGTAATAGAATGATGTAAGTCAAGTACATATAGGTGGTGAATGTGCAACCTCCTCCTAGATCAATGGGGAATAACTCTCACTAACTGATACTAGAAGTAGAGTTGACTCCACACAACTAGTGAGCCAAATGAACACAACTAGTAAGCTAACTCAACCTAACTAGTAAGCTAACTCAACATAACTACTACAACTAAGCAATCATATCCCATGAGTGTAGGAAAGCTCCAAGTAAATAAACAAATACAAGGAAAATAAATATCCTACACTAACACCCCCCATAAGCACAACTTAGGTGGGCAGTGAAAAGGAAAGTGGGTCCCAACAACATGGCTTGATGAGGTACCCACATACAATGCAAATCTCTCATAAAGTGGAGAAAATGAGAAAACCCAATGGGAGAAAAACTTCCCCCAAAAGAGAGACATGAAACTCACTCAAGAAAAACTGGAGGAGAAGAAGAAGTAGTGGGTCCTGGTAACTCATCTTGATGAGCTACCCATGTATAATGATCATCCTCCAGAGTAGAGAGAGAAAGAAGTGAGGACAAAAAGGTCCCCTAAGAAGAGTGTTAATGATGTGCTCCTCTGTGTAAAGGCGAAGAGATTCATCTGCCTTTGCACCGAACAACATTCCTGCCCTTGGGAAGGACAGAAAATGAGCACTGAAAGTCATCCCACTCCACAAAGGAAGAAGAAGCATGTAGTACTCTGATCTCTACATCTAGTCTATAACTGAAAGGTGGCATAATTCTAACAACCATGTGCACAAAAGACAATGGTAATGCCACTGCAGTATACATGTCTGAGAGAGAAGATGGTGGGGGCCCAATAACCCTCACAAAGGGATCTGTAAGAATAAATAGATCATGAAACATCTCTAAAATAATGTTAGTGACAAATTTTCCAAGGTGGGCACTCCCAACGAGAGAGATGAATGGGTCTTCCAGAATGTGTGATGGCTCAATCAGAGCATATTCTTGTAATACAACACAAGTGGAATCTGTAAATAGAAAAATCATGTCGGGAAGATACTTGTCCCAATGGGGTTTCTCAATGAGAGCAATGTATGAAAATAATGTATAAACATCACAACATGAAGTAGGAGGAGAAGACTGCTGCAAAGAGCTACTGGAAGTCCAAGATGAAGTAACATTGCACTCAAGGGTAACAACTGTGTATGTGGAATGTCATCATCTGAGCAATCAAGATGTAATGGAGCATGAAAGGTAATGGTCACATATGTCTTAGAGGAAGGTTTTCCAATAGAACACTACTGCAAAGAGTGAATGGAAGCATGAACATGGGTGATAATGAGCTCTGTGGAGGCAACAATAGGGAGAGTGTGCTTTCAATAGCAAGATCTGTGGCGAATGGTCAACATGGGACTCATGAGTAGAAATAGGTGTAGAGGAACACTCAACAATGAAAGGGATGTGAGAGGGGGGAGAATCTATGGAGGCACTAGAGTGGTCCAAGGAAGCGTCACTCTCAGATGGTGAAACAAGGTCACCATACAACTATCGAGATAATGGTCCAGGAAGTGAAAGGGCACTCAGTGTGCTCGAAAAAATGAAATATATCCCTAGAAATAGTAATACCAAGAAGGCCATAGACCTCATCATTGTGTTTAAACCACTCATACTTGTAGAGGCTCATCAGGCTCAAGAACAAGACCATGGAGGTAGGGCAACAAATCATTCATAATGCAATGATTGATAATGCATGCCTTCCAAGACAGAAAGTTCTCAGAGTCAAGCATAACAACATAATGGTGAAATTAAAACTCCATAATGTAGATAAACCCCCAAAAATTATCCCAAATGGCACTTTATAACTTAGTGCAAAAATTACAAGTCCCTAGTGAGTTTTGCTAGAACCCCCCCAAAATGCGACACTTTATAAAGTAGTGCATTTACAAAAATAAATGATTCCATCATGTAGATAATGAGAAAACATGCACTTTTGACCAAAACAAAGTGCTAAAAAATGAGCTACCGATCAAAATTTATAGCAAAAACAATTTCCCGTAAATAATGGCTTATTTAATTAAAATTTTGTAAACTGATTAAAAAGTTGCAGAAATGAGGGGAAAGGGGGTCGTGCGTATACTCGTTAGAACTAGGAAGGAATGAAGAATAAAATGGTTTAATTTTTGAGGGGGAATTGGCCTCCTGCCAACCCGGGCCTCACCCTTCGTCTTCTTGATAGGCGAAAATACAAGGTTTAAAGAACCACTTAATTCTCCCTAATGCAATTTTTTTCAAATGAATTATTTTCCAAAAGCATCAAATGCTAATATAGAATTAAGGTAAAGTCAAAATAAGAAAATTAATGCAATAAACTCCTTGAAAGTGGAGTCCACATGGAAAGAGGAACAAAGAGTTGTTTTAGGTTTGAGAAGGAAACCTAAACAAAACTATGTTTTGATGTTGTTTTTTGTTGTTGAGCGCAACCATCTAAGGAAAATGTAGCAGGGAGAAACCAGGGTGTGTAGGACAATGGAAATTTCTTTAGAAGGCCTTTCCAAACCAGCAAATGACTGTATGTACCATCCAAAACCACCTCAGGATCCTGCACATAGTTTGGGGGTGCCAAACACTTTCCAAGGGTTTGAAAACACCTGTATGGGTTGTGTTACTGCTCCAAAGGTTTGAAACGTGCCATGGGGGCCTACACAACTCCTTAGGGGTCTAAAACACCCATCAAGTTAGCAAAAATGCCCTTTGCAAGCCAAAAAATGCCTCAACCCTACAAAAAACGCCTCAGACATGTGAAAAATGCCCAATGTAATTAGATCCGAGCAATACAGGTCATGTTGGCCCAAAAATGTCCATTGCAATCAAATCCATGCATCTTAAAGTTTGTCTAGGCACGTGCGAAACGTGAGTGAGATAGGGCATCGTGGCATAAAAGAATAACCTATGATAACCCCTAATTTTTTTATTTTTATTTTTAGGTAAACCCTTTACACCAAACTCACATGTGCACTAAATCAAAGAGTCAAATCTATTTTCACATGAATTGTTAGTTTCACAAATGAAGTATTCAAAAAACTACAAATAACTCCATAATGACAAACGTTTCACCAGAATTGCTCTGATACCATATTAGAGTTTGTGGATCTCTGATGAAAAAAAAATGCACGAGCAATTACAAAAATAAAAATAACTAACAATAAGATGTAATATGATCAAAACTCACAATGGAAAGAATGGCTCCAAACCAGCTCAATGCTACATGCTCCATATTCATCATGTAATAGAATGATGCAAATCAAATACATATAGGTGGTGAATGTGCAACCTCCACCTAGATTAGTGGGAATAAATCTCACTATGAGATACTAGAAGTAGAGTTGACTCCACACAACTAGTGAGTCAACTGAACACAACTGGTAAGCTAACTCAACACAACTGCTACAACTAAGCAAGCATATCCCATGAGTGTAGGAAAGCTCCAAGTAAATAAACAAATACAAGGAAAATAAATATCCTACACTAATAGATGATGGTATTAAGGACTCAATGGTGGAATATCTAAGCGTGATAGTACCATACCCAAAAGATGCTCCAAAACCACGGTTGGTTCAAAGACCATGAGTACTCGACTTCCACTCGCGCTAAAGGAAACAAGACAGATAGGTGTTTAAGACTACATCATTACATACAAGACCTCATTGAAGAGGGTAAGATCACCGTAGATTCTCCCCCTGACTCAAGACAAGGTCCAAACGAGAAAATGGGTATCTACAAAGATCCTTTTCCTAATCATGCAGATAAAAAGAAAAGGAATCCAAATCACGAGACAAACCTCCAACGATTATAGGACTACTATATATACCCCACTAATGACAGTCCCTTTGATTCTCTCATAGGATGTATTCACTCATCTGATGAACAAGTCAACACTATCTAGATCTTAGAAAAGAGTTATGTAGTAGGGAAGAGACGTGCTCATTTAATCATACCAAATTCCATGCCTATTCCTCAGGAAGGTCAATACAATTTGATAGACTAGTTAGAGAAAACACCTACTAGGATATCCATTCTCGATCTCCTAAAAATATCTACTTCCCATAAGAACATATTGTATAAAACATTGCAAATTTCAGGAGTATTTACAGATGTAGATCCCACGCACCTCCAAGCCTTGATTGCACACCTTGACTCCAGTGATCATATTAATTTTTATCACACCGCAATCCTGCGTAACAACCCGAACACAACTTACCCTTATACTTAGAAGTGGTGGTTACCCATTGCAAAATCAAGAGGGTACTTTTGGATGGTGGATTTGGTCTAAATATTTGCACTTTGATGCTGGTTAAGCAATTAGGCCATTCATAAACATATCTAGGAGCCAAGACTATTAAGATCACAGCCAACAACAATGAAGAACATGAATCAGCGGGTACTATAGTAGTTCCCATGGAAGTAGGCCCAACTTGTCATGACACGACATTTCATGTCCTTGACTTAGACCTTCCATATAACATGCTCTTGGGGCGCCCATGGATCCATGCCATGTAGGCCATTCCATTGACTTTCCATCAGTGTATCAAGCTATGTCATGAAGGATAGGTGGTTACCATTCTGAGTGACCCAAAACCATTCACACATTGTAGCACATTGCATAGTTTTTCTCATGTGGCTTATGAATGTCCTTTAGTGGATGTTGTTATCCCCTACAAATGGAAGCTATTAAGAAACGGGTAGATTCAAAGTCACTCACACCTTATAATCAATATTTTCCTTCATTGGTCAACCCGTTATCTTCATGGGAGGAAACATCGGTAAAATATGGCCTAGGTGAGCCATTCACTCTTGAAAAGGATTTGTTAATATCATATTTATTAGTATCTCCCAGAACATAGGGTAAGCCTTATTTTCAGTTCAAGAGCACTCGAGAGTAGTGTCCTAAACCATTGGAAATATTTGTCCATAGCGGTCTCCTATCTGAGGAGAATATGTTAGAAGATCCTACTAGTAGAGTGTTGGAAGGTACCATGGCTTCATGCCATCAAGCACCCCAATATATCAAAGGTCACCGCATGATGTTTGTCATGGGTTACAGTGGGTTTGGATGTGGAATCAACACACAAGGCCAACTAGATCCTATTCCCATCCCCGTTTCAAGTCTGATAAGCATGGCTTGGGGATAAGGCCTCATAACACTCTACCCTTTGAGATTGATGCCACCTCTTCTAAATGTGAGGACGTTTCATCTCATTCTGATAGTGACGCAGATTCCTAGTGTAGCCTCTATGAGGATCTTGCTTCCACTAACCTATTCCCAGATTTAGTTGTCCTTACCTTATCTAAATCCAACCCCCTAACCAATTATCAAATAGCCCTTGTGTATCCTAAACTTATAGATTGGGATCAACAACTTCACGTGCCACTAGACTTCTTTGAAAATGATGAGGCATTTACAAAGTTCATGGGACTCAAGGATTCTATTCCAGCTGGGGATCACAAGAAAGGATTTGTAATTCAACTAGACACTTGTGCATACTTTGGAGAAGAGGCTAGAGATGTGTGGACGTTTGAATAAGAAGGTGGTAAACAAGAGTACAAACACTTTAGAGAAACCTTGCAAAAAATATAAACGGAAGTCTCACAGTGACAAACTCTTTGAAACACTCATAGATAAACAGAACAGAAGAGTCTATGGATGAAGTGGTTTATCCATTTAAAGATGATGATGAGCTACCGTAGGAGGTTGATCTTACTCTTCCCCCTGATCCTACATAGATGGAAGATGCTTCTAAGATGCTTGTTGAGGAAACAATTAATGTCAACATTGGCTCTAGAAGAGCAACCTAGAATGATAAAGTTGGGAGCTTCACTCTCAGCTCAAGAACATAAGGTCTTTGTAGATATCTTAAGAGAATACACAGATATATTTGCATGGTAGATATGCCTAGTTTGGACCTAGAGTTAGTTGTGCATAACCTCATTATGCACCTAGACACCAAACCCATTAAGCAAAAGTTGAGAAAGATGCACCCTAAGGTGGAACTTCTTGTCAAAGAAGAATTAGAAAAACTATTAGTTGCTGATTTCATTAAACCCATTGACTATTCAGAGTGGATCTCTAACATAGTCCTTATACAGAAGAAGCCTGTTGGCATAAGAATATGCACTGATTTCCATGACATCAATAAAGCATGCCCTAAGGATGACTTCCCCTTACCTAACATTGACATGATAGTTGATTCCATCGTTGGTTATGAAATGTTGTCTTTAATGGATGGGTTTTCAGGTTATAACCAGATATGGATTGCAGAAGAAGATCAGCATAAAACTTCCTTCATCACTCGTGGGGAAAATTTTTCTACAAGGTCATGTCTTTCGGACTCAAGAATGTTAGGGCCACCTATCAACAGAAATGACTATTATATTTCATGATATGATGAATGACATCATGGAAGATTATGTTGATGAAATCCTAGCTAAATCCAAGAGCAGGGAAGAACAACCTGAAGTGTTGAGACGTATTTTTCAGCGACTCTGGGATTATAAGGTTCACTTGAACCCCAAGAAATGTTTCTTTGGTGTTTTATCAGGAAATATCCTAGGGTTCATTGTTTCAAAAAGATGGATAGAAGTGGACCCTACAAAGGTTACACCTATCATAGAAATGCCACCCCTATAACTCTCAAACAAATGAGGAGTCTACAAGGGAAAATTCAGGCAATCCATCACATTATTTCATAGCTTGTGGATAAGTGCCACCATTTACTAAAGAAGGATGTTGCATTCAACTGGGGACCAGATTGCCAAAAAGCCTTTGCACTAATAAAATAGTACTTGGTCAACCCACCTGTACTCATGCCACCTCCCCAGGGAAAACTCTCCTCTTGTACATTTCTGCTACCCAATTTTCTATTGGTGCACTTCTTGCCCAATTTTCTATTGGACACATAAAGAAAGGGCAATTTACTATCTCTGTCACACCTTAATTACTTACGAGTTGAATTAGCCATAGATTAAAAAGGCATGCTTGGTAGTTGTCTTTACCTTTCAAAAGCTTCGCCTATTTCCTAAACAATAAAACCAAAATCATATCTAAAGTTGACCCTCTTAAGTACCTTTTATCCAAACCTGCCCTCATAGGCCGAATGGTTAATTAGATCATTCCCTTGAGTGAATTTGATATTGATTTTGTGAATCAGAAATCCTTGAAAGGACAGGTATTGGATGATCAATTAGTAGAAGCTCCACTCCTAGGGATGGAACCTTTTTCCCTGGATCTAGCAGATGTGTCTATGATGTACATTGAAGATTCTGTAGAATGGCAGGTCCATTTTGATGGATCTTTCACCTTCCATGGATCTAGAGCAGGAGTGGTGCTCATCACTCCCACAGGGGAGGTCATACCAAGAGCATTCTCGGTTGGGATTTCCATGCACTAATAACATTGTAGAGTATGAGGCACTCATCGCTGGCCTCAAGCTAGCTATTACTTGGAATATTAGACAACTACGAGTCATTGGAGACTCCCAACTTATCATTAAACAAGTTAATGATGAGTATAAAGTTAAAGATGAGAAGCTCATTCCATATAAGAAAATGGTGAAACCTTGAAGGAGTACTTTACACAGATCATATTTGAGCAAAATCCAAGGTCACATAATAGATCCATAGATGCTATGGCTACAATTGGGTCTCTGTTATGCATTCCACCTCAAGAAAGTAAAATGCCTTTCTTTGTAGAGCATTTACAAGTGCCCACATATGATATGCCAAAGTCATGTTTGGCATGTGAAGTTTTTGGTCCATTATCCCCCTAGTATGACCCTATCTTTCGATACCTACAAGATGACACTTTTCCACTAAACATTACCCATTCTGAAAAGAAATCCCTTATCCGCCATATAGCCCATTATACCCTCCTAGGAGGCACCCTTTATCGTCGTGGCTATGACGGGAATCTGCTTCGTTGTTTGGATGTTACTGACTCAATCCATGCTATTAAGGAAGTACATAATGGTATTTGTGGAGCGCACACTAGCGGCATGGTCTTAGCTAAAAAAACTATTAAGAGTAGGCTATTATTGGCCTACCATGGAATCAGACTGCTGTAATTTTGTAAAGAAATGTGAGCTATGCTAGAAGTATGGAAACTTAATACATGCGCTAGCCTAGGCTTTATAGCCTATCGCAACACCTTGGCCATTTTCTAAATGGGGTCTAGATCTCATAGGGAAGCTCCATCCTTCTTCTTCAGATGGCCACACCCACATTATCACTGCCACCGAGTATTTTACCAAATGGGTAGAGGTTGTTCCTCTTACTTACATCACTGGTGTGAAAATTTCTAAATTCATTATGAACCATCTCATTTTCCGTTATGGTATCCCCTCCACCATTGTCACTGATAATGGTAAATCCTTCAAAAATAAAATGGTTAAGACATTTTGTCAACGTTTCCATATTCAACTCAAGTGGTCTACCCCTATTACCCCCAAGGTAATGGAAAATCAGAGGCTACTAATAAAATCCTTGTATGGATCATGGAGAAAATGGTCAATAAGACTGGCCATAATTGGCACTTATAGATACATCCCACCCTCTGGGCCTATTGAACCTCCATCTGCACTCCTACTAGTGTGACCCCATATTCACTTGTCTATGGTACTGAAGCCATCATACCTCTGGAAGTGGAGCTTCCTTCCCTGAGAATATCTCTCAGGCACTATCTTGATAAAGACAAGGACTACCGAGTTGCTCGAATGACGAGTTGGAACTATTAGATGAAAAGTGTATCAGAGTGCTCAATCACCTGAAAGTCTATTAGAACAAAGTATCCAGGGGATACAACAAATGCATCATTCATCGGGAATTTGATGTAGGAGATCTAGTTCTAAAAGAAAATAAGAAGAATACCATCAAAGACAAAGAAAATAAAGGTAAGTTTGAAGCTAACTGGCTAGGCCCTTATGTGGTGGTTGTTAAGTATGGATCAAGAGCCTGTAAACATGCATACTCGAATCTTGAAGAGATTTCAAAACCTATGAATTCCATGCACCTCAAGTAGTTCTACGCTTAAGCATGATGAGAATATAAGATAAGAACTAAAAATAGAAAAAAACAAAGAGAAGAAAAAAACAAGAAAAAAATATAGAAATTGAGAAAATAGTAAAAAAACCACATCATCCACATGTAAAAACCACACAATTATGGCACAGTGGGAATGTCTTTGAGTGAAAACCAATCTCCAAAGCACTTAAAGAAGATTCATCGGTCATAAGTCACTCTCATAGAAAGATGGGTAACCCTCACTGCTTTCTAGATATAACTTCCTTTGCTAGGTCTAGGAACCCTACCGAATCCATCTTCGCCAAGCCATGATCTAGCTTATTTTCTCTTATATCTACGTGAAGGATGTTGCCTTTTTATATTCCCATCTAATGCTAGGGGCACCTTCACATTCCACTTTCTTGTACATACATGTGTGGCATTTTGCCTTTTGTATATTCCCACATCACGTTGGGGGCATCCACGCTTCTTTGTCCTTGTACATTGCTTTCAGAACATGACCTTAGAAAATACAAAAACATTCAGAAAAGATACACAAAAACCTAAAAATTTAGAAAATCTCCCTTCTAGGGATGAAGCTACACCAACTGCATAACGTTGTCTTAGAGAAGCCTCAAAACAATGTGAATAGTAGCCTTGAAAACTTATCTTTCTAGATAAACCCAAAAACATTAGAAAATATATCAATGTTGTCCCGCAAAAACAAGGTAATAATTTAATTGCTTTTAGTTGTTGGTTTGTATAGTTTTGATTGAGAGTACTTTTTCATGTGATGTAGTGATTCATTTTCTTATCATGGGTTGGATCTTGTTTGATTTAATTATATATGGCATTAGGTTCATTCATAGCTTATATGCATCCATTAAGATTCATTTTACTTACTTAGATTGAATGTCAATTTGATCTCATTGGTATGTTTAATAAATTCATGTGTTTTGCATCATAAGTTGTGTTGTGTTGTATAGGTATAGTTGTTTAGCTTTGTTAACTTTTGCTTGTGTGTTTGTTTCTTACACAGTTGTTTGTTATCACATCTATCACCTACCATTCATCACATATAAACATCATCTACTACATCATATATACAAAAATTTAAGTATTACATCATGCATGTATGCTAAGCTAATCATCACATATCATATCATCAATGGGGGCAAGAGGGGTTGCACATAATCACAAATCTATCCCCCCCACACCAATATCATCTAGTATCATCCCAAGTACTAGAATAGAAATTAGAAACATTCCATAAATCCAAAACATGTGATACTATCTATAGATATATCATCAATATGAAAACATGGAACATAAACATCTCTAAAATCTAAGGTATGTCACATACATAGAGGAAAGGGAAATCATACATCATGATACAATAGTTACAGAGAAATAACCACAAATCATAAAAGGAATAATCATAGTATAACATGACAAAATCATCATCGAATGTCCATATGATACATGTATAAATGTCCATCTCAAAACTCAAGTATACATCATCGATACAATATGCCATCTAAAAGGGGCATGCATAAAAATAAATCCTTCATCAAGAGGCGTCATCAAAATAATGGTACATGAATCTATACATCGATAAAAATCAGCCTTCATAAGAGGCATGTATACAATACATCTGTACAAAAGGAAAAATGAGGAGCTCAACCACAGCTCGTGCCCTCATCGGGGCTTCTAGGTCCATTTCCTTGGGGATAGAAGAGTCATGGCTGTGATGGACCAGCACCGGAGGTATCACTCTGTTGTCTAGCTAGCTATTATCCAATTGGTTGTTGTCTAGTTGGCTAATGACCAATTAGTTGCTCTACAATGGCCTACCAAACTAATCTACCTGAGCATCCTGACCACCATGATCTGGAACCTATCATACTCATACCTAACTGCTCAAAAGGTGCTACCCGCTGCTCTGCTGGCACTACTCTGAAATATGTGGTCCTATAGTATAAGGCCTCGAAGCTAGCCCTCATGGCATCCTGAATCAAATCTAAATCTCCAAAAGTAGTAGCTTCCTACATGGTGACATCTCACTCGCCTATCAATCTGCCCTTCTCAGCATGGGCCTATCTAGTGGTAGCAACCTCTCGGTCTCTATCTACAGTAATAGTATGCACCAGGGCTTGTGCCTGATCCCTCTAGATGAGATAACCATGTGATTGTGCCTAAGCGTGGTCCCTCTAAGTGAAAACCATCTACACCTGAGTCTAGGATTAATGTAAAAGGATTAGTATATGAGCACCATGTGCGGCCATCTCACAAATCTGGCTCTTCCATGAGGCAATATCCCCTCCTTGAGTAGCATGTGCTTTGGTCCGATCCCTCGCACTATCAAAATTTATACTTGAGTGCTAGCTTTGATCCCACTTTGTTGTGGGGGCTGTATCTATACCCTAGCCGCATCTCTCTCTCTCTCCATCCACCGTGAATCGAATAGAAATCACCTCCTGTAACTCACTTGTTGAAGAGCAGCCAACTACCCACCATTACTACCACCCCTGGAGCATGAGGTGGATGGCCCGCTCATGAAATACCCTCGAAGAGGGGCGTATATCCCGTTGGAATGCTCTTGAAGGAAACTCTATGTTAAGTGCCCCGGGTTCTTGTCTCTTCCTAATGGAGGACACTGTCCCTAACCCTTGGCATAATGTTGTCCTTCATGACCACCATAACCATCATCATCATCACTATCATCGCCACTGTTGGCTCCACCCTCATCACTATTGGGAGGCCCCATTGGAGGAGCTCTCACATCGACATTATAAGCCACCTTAGAAATAGTCAAACAACATGGAAGCACACCATGGTACCATGGCACATACTTGGGTGTGGTACCAGGATCTTTGATTTGTCTCAATGGAACCCACATAGTAGGTACCACCTATCGGAAGCTGGCCAGTGCTCTATCCCGAGAAATCTATGGACCCATATCAATGTACTCTCAAGCCCTGTGAGTGTACCATATATTTGGCCCAGGAACATCCTAGGTAATACCAAACTGTCTTTGGCACCGATCTACTCTATACATCTCCTGCATATAGTTGTGGCTGCCCAACATGAAGTGCTTAATTGTGGTGGTGCTAAGCTCTAAACCATCCTCAGGCCACTGGAAATTTCTGTAGGGCCTCCATACTATGGTGGCTTGTTGTAGCTCATCAAGCTCGCGGTGGTAATGATACACATCTCCCATGTATGGCTACACATCATCCCCAATCGGGACCCAACCCATAGTAGAAGGCTCCTCTAGAGCCCGAACTCTCAAAACACCTAAGGGTGACCAATAGCAATGTGGTCCCACACCCAAATCTAAAGTAATCTGGCTGGCCCTACCATCTTCTGATGGTAGTAGGTAATCAAATGTAAGTCCTAGTATAGGTGTGCTAGAATGCACTGACCCCAGCAATAGGTCTCTCCATCTATCAACCCACGTATCACTCCAAGGAGGCCAAGCAGAAATGAAGCATCGGTCTTGTCAGGGAGTAGAACTCCACTGACAAAGGCCATCATATAAACCACCACATAATCTACCTATGGATCCTCAATACAATGCAACAATGTGTCATGCGTCCTCTAGAGTAATCATGATCTCCCGGTCAGAATCCAAAAGCATTGAATCTCATTGTGCCATCTCTCTGCTATGGCTATCAGAAGGCCATGATCCAATGTGATCTGAGGCATATCAGCCACATAAGCTAATCCCGTGACATATAGGAGGCTATCTAATATCGCCCTATCATCCTCGTCAAATTGTGCCTCTATCACCACTAGCTGACCATATCACTCACGTGTATGTAGAATGGGTAATATACATTGTAAACAAAGAAACACACATGTATTAAGCACATTTCTATCTACTTCTATCTAATTTATTGGTAAAATCCTTGATCGTCCATCAAATTTCCTAAATTTTCATCTTCTTCTAGTCTACTTTCTTTTCTCCTTGGCCATTTTGTCGGAAGGGTGTTTTGTTATAAGGTCCATCCACTTTGGGTCCCACATGAAATCTTGGATGTGATCTTCCCGTATCCTCTTGCTCGATAGTCTCATCATCTCACCGGGGCTATCGCTCTCACTCGTGCTAAAAAAATTGCAAAGAGCTCAGTACAAATGAACTAGTTATGATTGATTTATCCCCTCGGGTGGGTATATTAGGCTGTCATGATGCCCCCAGGGCTGTTTTTCTCTCTGCCGTGATCATTTTATCCCTTCTTCTACTGCCGAGGTAAATAGTTTTCTATTAAAATAAATTTTTACTCCTTTTTCACAGTTGGGAACTCGGTGTCACGCTGCAATCACTTATTAATTACACTGGAATAATTTACAAATATTCTAGAGGCCTTTTCCTATCATTTTCTTCTATTTTTCCTCTCTTTTCCTGTCGTAATGATTATTTTTATAATTGTTTCATGCCCGTATTTCTTCTCGTCAGGACATGTTATGACTCTCCGATGAATGTGCATTCACCTTGCGCCTTCATGTGTACTTTTAGGATATTTTCTATCTCTTAAATTCTTTTGACCAATCAAAAATTTAAAAATTGTAAAATCATCCAAAAAAGCCAAAAACATCAAAAATATTCAAAAAATGAACTAAAATTGGTAAAAGGCTCATTTGCAGCTGAAATTTGTGTCTCTCGCATGGCACTCATCTCGTATCTTGCTAACGTTTTCAAATGTTTTGAAACAACGACTCATGGATCATCTAAATCTTCAATCATCTACAAAAGCTACGTTGCTTACTTTTTCTATACTTTGGGGCACTATTAGTTTCTGGTACAATTTTCATCATACACGTCACCTTTTCATTGGACCCAAGTGTCCTCCATCTTTTCCCTTGCATATACAAATTTCTCGGGGCATCATTTTAACCCTTGTTGCTTGTCAGAACATTTGGGACTACATCTCAATAATAAATTATTTGTGCAACTATCCTAAACGTTGTCGGTTTGAGTGTGTCTTATTGTACTTATTTCCCTGTTAAAAGAGTTTTTACTTCTTGTATTGCATTGCATGTTTGTATGTTGCATGGAGTTGTTATTTTAGCAATGGAAAGTTATTTGTATCATGTATTTTTCATGTCATTTTATGCTTCTGTCGTATGCTTACATTTTAATAAGGGCCGATGATGAGGATTCTAAGCAAAATGATGATTTAAAAGTTGTTGGCATTAGTTTATGGATAGCTCAATATCCCCTTTTCTTGTTGTTTTTCTCATCTCCTCTTTGCACTTTTTCTTCCTTCTGTTCTCTTTTCAATTGTCAATCGAGTTCTTCTATCACCCCATTGACACTCGAGGGGGCATCCTTCATCCTATTAATTTTTCTTCTACCCCTTCAAAAAAATTCTACTCATTTATACTTGTCTACTTTCTTTGAAGTGATGTAGCTTACGTCACCCCAAAGAGGGGAAAATGTAGACACTGTAGTTTGATCAAAGCAATATTATTTCTAATATTTCACTAACTATTCTCTTCCTCACAAATTGATGACACATTATCAGTTAGATCTATCTAACTCCCCTTTTACGACACTCTTTTGGTCTTATTCCTCTTATAAGTCAATTAAATAGGCTATTATAGCCTCTTCTTGGCTAAAATCCTCTTCTTTACCACTTCTATTAGCTTCCTGGACTATCAATCCATTTCATTGGATTGATTAGGCCTTTCAAAACCCTCCCAAAACCCTAATTTCTCTCTAAACAAGATTAATTAGTCTAACCTAGGTTAATTACCCTAAATCATGATCAACCTCTTCTAAACCTAGTCAAATCTTACTTTGACTTGCTAATTAACTTGTTGACTCCCTTTTAGTCCCACATGCACCAAAAAGCCTTCCATTTCCCAAATGGAAAACTATAAATAGCCCACTACCCCCCTCTCATTTTCAAGAACACTTCTTCCCTCTAACATAAACTATAGTATTATTGCTAGGATTAGGAGTTTTATTTCATCTTATTGAGTTATTTGCTTTATCCTTTGCAACACATCACACACCATAGAGTAAATGGGAAGAACCATTGGCCTTGAAGCCATTAATGGTGAGATCCCATTCTCTTAAGCACAAAACGATTGCTTAGATTATTATTAGGCCCATTTAATTAATCTTTCAATAATAGAGGTTAATTACATTTGTTAAGTTTTCTTGTTTTCTTTAAAATAATGCATGCAAAGTAGGAATCCTTATTTATTTCTTAACTGATGGTCCATTGATCGGTTTTGCACAAAGCTTTGGGGTTCTTGAGTGTTCTTACCCCATTCCATAGCTTTTGTAACCTTTCTTTGAACACAAATTGTGAGGAGTGCGCGACACAAATAATGTGAGATAAAAACACAAAGACCATAAGAATCCATAATATGAACACATCCATGATAGTGATGAAATGAATGAGGAAGTGGTAAGATATCATCAAGTGTAAAGCCAAGCCAAGGTAAGTTGTCATATGTGTAGATATTATCAAAGAAATTAAGATCCAATGAATATGATGTCAATAAGAATTATTAATGAAGAGAGTGCATGTGAAAGGAGGTTGTGTAGATGCATATTGCCCCTAAGAAGGTGCAATTATGTATAAAGTATGAACAAATCCCCAATAAAGTACCATTGTATTAGTGGAAGGAGGGGTTGTTTTGAATCTGTATTCACCAGGGCCATCAAAAATTAAAGTATCATTGAAATATGAATCATCAACCTCAATAGGAGTGAAATTGAGATTGCATAATTTGTCATCAGTAAGTTCAACAATATCGACCTCATCATTAGAATCATTAGTGGTGACATTTTCATGTTGGATAGAAGTATTGAGGATGTTGGTTGGAGGTATACTAGATGTAGGAGCAAGAGGAGCATCAATGAGTGGAGCAGTAGTAGCTACTAGAGTAGACATAGTGGGTGAAATGATAGCAGTAGTATGAGTGGAAATAGTCGGTGTTATATAGTACTATAATGAATACTTGTGAAGCACTAGATTGACCAAAACTACCCGAATTGTATAGGTAGTGTAATAGTACCCAAGCATGTGTGATTATTGGAATCATATCCATGAATAAGAGTGGAATTATTAGCAATTAGGTTGTCTACGATGCCGCTTTTTGTAAAAGAGAATGATTACATAAGTTAACAAGAGATCCATTGTCAATAAGTATGCACTTGATACATACAAAGGATAATGATAACAATGATAAGCAAATGTGCACATTAATTGCCAATAATATATGGTGATATGTCCTCATTAGTGAATGATATAACACATGGCATATTTTTGAAACTAAATGAGGTGTGTGAATGATATTGATGAATTATCACTCTCAATGTGAATAGAACAAAGGTTTTCCTCTCTTGTATGATGACATTCAAGAACATTGCGTAATAATTCATGGAGATATATTTTGGTTGGTGTATTATTAAGTTTTTCAATGATATCATAGCCTTTAGAGGTAGCAAGAGGATCCATAAAATTAATAGGTGGTGGAATAGAAATGGGTGGAGCCATAGGAGGATGAGTGTGGTAGGTAGTTACTATGTTGATAGTAGGATCAACCATTGGTGTAAGAAAATGAGGAGGATGTTGAGTAACAACTTGAATGAAATCGAAGCAGTAGTAACCATGCCCAAGACCTTATTTGGAGTGAAATAAGGATAGGAATATTGATCCATGATGTGATAAGGTGAATCCATACTCAAAAGGAAGGGTTTGAATTTTTGGGTTCACCAAATGATTAAGAAAATATAGAATTTATAGATGCCTAATTTTGATTGCAATGTAACAGTAAATGAATATGTAAATAAGTATATAATAGACCTAATAAAAAAGGAAATTAAGATATAAAACCCTAAGTGCAAAGAGGAGATCAAATGACTTAGCTAGTTCGCAATTATATTTGAATTGTGTCAAATTTATGAATTGATGAAAAGAGAGGGAGAAGTCTCATGGAGCCCGATAAAAATGTGTGAATGGAGGATATGACTAGACTAGGGCACTTGGAATGGGTCAGGGCACTGTAGGCACCATAGACCTGCTCTAGGTGCTTTTAATTTCTCAAACCCTAAGGAAACCTCCTTCACAAGGTCACAAGATGTTTGTTATCCTTCGCTTATTTTTGCTAGTATGTGTCACAATGATTGCCAATGTCGTTGATAACTTGTAGTAAAGAAATGACCTACAAAACCCTCAAGAGTGCATCAATCCCAAAAAGAAAAGAATTCAAATGAGGGGTTGGATTGTCCTTAGCTGTCAAATGACTAAACTTACTATTTGAGCACTACACTACATTTCAGATCCAATTTATCTCTAGATGTGTGTGTGAAGAATCGTGCCCTAGATGGCTCTTGTGTGTGTCACACTTGATAGTGATAAATAGCTAGATGTAGAAGATGTAAGTAGATATGTACATGGAATAGGATGAAATCTCCCTCATATGACATGTATGCAGAAGAATGCAATCCCTTGCCTTTGAATGGATGCTAAAATGGATTCTTGAATGTTCTTAAATAGCCTTTAGATGTAACCTTATCTTTTTATAGCTAATGATTAGTGCTTGGTCCTTTATTATGGTCATGTAACTTTATATTTATATGATTACCTTGCTTGAATTTCGTAAGTAACCCTGAAAAGTCTGATTAGAAAAATGATAAGATACCCAAACTTCTAGAAAGGACCTAAAAGATGTGAGTAAAGTAAAAAGAGGTTTGGGGCACCCAAAGGGGGTGGAGTCACCTAACACTAGCGCCACTGGTTGGGAACTAGTGTCCAGGATGAGAAATGTTGGAGTGTAACAAGTCAGATTGGGCAAGTAAGAGTGTAAGACAAAAAGTTACAACAGAGAAAGCAAAGAACGATGTCCACAAAATTTGGTTAATTATTACTTTTCTTACTTAGGAATCATATGAATAGTAGTAGGTGACAAGGACTAGATAGATACCCAAAGTGCATGATTTTGTGTATACAACTAGTAGATGGAAGAGGGTGATCTTGTTTGATAAGAAGGTCATCATCCTTGATGAGATTGTTGATGAGGGTTTGTAGGGCCCTATAATGCTCACTTTGTCATGTCCATGGGTATGATGGTAAGAAAAATGGCATTATAATCAAACCACATGGGTTTTTTCCCACGTGAATTGAAGGATTTGATGGGAGGAAGGGTGATTGCAGATGCTTGAATGAGATGTTGAAGGATTTCAGTATAAGATCTAATGGGGGTTTTTGAAGAAGGGGTTTTGTGGATTGTGGATGGATTTGGTTTAGGGGAGGAGGATGAAGGAAAAAGTAATGCCTTACTCTTGTGAGGTTTGGTAGGGACCTTGGATTCTGATTTAGGCTTGGGAGGAGGGATGGATGGTTTTCATTCAGATTTAGAGTGAACAAAGGATTTGGATGAAGGGCTTAGTCCCAAAATGGATGGACAAGGTCCTAAGATAGATGATGATATAATGGATATCTTGTATTATTGAGGCTTTAAAGGAGGGATCTCAAATTTCTTATGTGGATGAGTGAGATATTTTTGAGTTGGGATGCTAAGGTTTTTAGATCTTTGTTGTGGGGTTTTAACTTTCACATGGATGACAATGATTTCAATGGGGGATTTTCCTTGGGGGTATAATTAGATGATTTAGATGTAGATTTGGTGTTGTAGATGTAATAATGGAGGTTGAAGATTGTTTTTGGATAACATGATTAGTAAGATGAGAATTGGTTACGAGATGGTGAAGGTTTTGGAGGTGTCGATATAGGAGTAGTTGCACTTTTTGAATATGAAGATGATATTGGGACATCATTTAGGATTGTATTAAGGGAAATGTCTGATTGGTAGAGGCTTTCAAGGATGATATGGATGGGGACATGGATTTAGATGTCAATGTGGGTATGGATACGGTCATAGATGTGGATAAATAATTAGATGTAGAAGTAGTTATGGATGTAGAGATAGATGTATTGGTAGATGTGGGAATGGATGTAGTTGTGGAAATGGTTCTAAATAAGGTTAGGGAAGTAGATGTAGTTATAGGGATGGGTGTAGAGATGGGTATTGAGATAGATGTGGATGCGGTAGATATAGATATAATAGATGTAGTGGATATGGGTATAATAGTTGTAGAAAGTAGTATGGATGAAAATATGTTTATAGAGGTAAGATTAGATGGAAAAATAGACATGGGTACAATAGATGAAGGAAAATTAGGTGTGGGTGGTGATTTTGAATCTTGACTTAGAGTTTTGATCGAATTGGCATTGGGTGTTTGAGATGTGGAAGGAGTGGCTTGATTTTTTAGTGGATGGTTAGGGAAGGGTTGTTTAAAGACATCTATGGGTTGGTTGGGAGGAGCGTTAGGATTTTCCAATTGAAGGTCCCCAAAATTAATGAGCCATTATACCAGCTCCTTGAAGGTACGATATTTTTATATTGTGGCCATGGAATTCATGATTTTTACGGTGGATCGGAGTACCATGTGGATTTGGGACATAAATCCTTAATAGGTTGGATATAAGTAAGCTAGATGAGGCATACAACCATAATTTTTTTGAAGATAGAATTATATAATTCTCTAAGGGGATTATAGTTATGAGTTATTCTAGAAGCCCTTTACGAGAGGCTTGGCATGGGATGTAGATGTGGAAGAAGATTTGAATATGATGAAATTGATTGCATGTATTTTTAGATTTTTCATTATGGGTAGATGACTTGGTGAATTCATTTTTGGATTGTTAGAGTGAAGCTTGACATGGCCTTTCTCAAGGGCGTGGAGTTCAAATTTTTGATCCATGGTGAATGCCTCCTCAAAGATTTGAAAATATTGGATTTGGAGAGTGGATGAGATATGCTTCGTACATGATCAAGAGAAGAGTTTGATGATTTTAGTTAGAGGAAGGGAGAAGGAAAATTCATTGATGATGTTACACCACCTATAATTGAAATATATGATGGATTCATCATCAAATTGATTAATGACATAGAGTTCGGTGATGGTGATTTTATGCACAATATTAATGGAGAAATTCTCTAAGAAAAGTTGCGCAAGTTGGGTGAAGGATAATACATAATGTTGGGAAGGCCATTATACCAATCAAAAGTGAGTTCGATAATGACATGGGGAAAGTACAAAACATGAGGTCTTGGTTATGGGAAATGAGATAAAATGCATTCCTAAAGGTACACAAAGGTCTTTATTGAGGGTCCTCTTTGCTATTATACTTAGAAAATTTGGGGACTTCCTAGTGTGAAGGATAATGATTGACAGGAACCGATGGGTCAATAAGATCATTGCATATTTGTTCATAAGTGAATGTGCTTTTAGGACCCAAAGTAGTGGCTTCAATATTTTCCATTGTACTTAGAAAATCTTTCATGGGGTCATTAGATGTGTGAGAATGAGGGGTTCATTAATGTGGTTGTAGATTATAAGAATTATATGTGTTTGGTTGAGGATGAGATTGATATTGTTGAGGATAAGTAGGGATTTGTGGGGGTGGTTGATGAGGAGGAAGATAGTTGAATGCTTTTGATTGGATAGGTTGGGAGATAGGATGTTGTGGATGGATATAATTGTATGCATAGGTTTTTAATTGTTATTGTTATTGAGAGATGGGTATATTAGATTGGTTCTACATAGGATGCGTTAGGGATGTGTGTGGGATAGTTGAGATGTTTAGATAGGTTGATTAGGGAAGATGTGTTGAAAGACACTTATGAGTGGGGGTTGATGAATTTGATTTGACTCCAAAGGGTGGGGTGTGATATGATGACATTCGCATGGACTTGAAATGTAGATATGAGCACTAAGATTTGAACATATTGTTCGGGTGGTGGAAGAAGTAAATTAGATTCTTGATGAGTTTGACTAGGAGAATTAATGACCGGGATAAATGAAGAAGTCACGGGGATAGAAAATATGGAGACAATGTTGATGTGAGGTAAGTTAGGTAGAATAGGTAGAACCAATTAAGTGGATTGATGAGCCTAGGGGAGCATGGTGGAAGAGTTATGGAGGCCATGTTCATGTTGATCCATTCATAGACCTTAGAAAGAAAATGAGAAGTTGTGAAATAAGGATTTCAGTGGATTCTAAATGTGGAGGATAGGAATATATTTTTTGAAGGGAAGGTTTATCAATGGGAAGATGTGTTCCCTTATGAGAAAGGTAATCATGAAGGGAAACATGATTGACATCAAGGATCTCTTAAAACTCGCCCATCCTTGAGGATGGTGGGTGGCCCAAAGGCTCTTAAGGACGTGGGAGATGGGGATGTGGTTGGTCTAGAGGGAATAGACTAATGAGAAAAAAGGGTTGGTTTCAAGATGGGGATTATTTTGGATGACATGGGTCTCATGAGAATAAACCATAGAAGTGATGGGTTGGGAAACCAAATGTGTGGTTATCATAGTTGTAGAGGAAATAGTGGAAAGTGCACAAGTTTATTGGGAAGGATTATTGGAAGTGGGGATGTTGTTGGATGAGGTTAACTGTTCCATTTTTATCCTAATAATAGGTGATAAGCTGACATGAAACAACAAAAAACTTATTCCTATTGTTTAATATGACAAGAAATTCAAGTAGTAAAATTTTGATTATCTTTTTATTAGAAAAGTGTGAAGAAGAAAAAGAAAGGCTCAAAGGGAACCTAATAAGTGGCCAATCTAAGGATGGTTTTGGGTTTTGTAGGTTGGTATCCTTGATATACCCAAAGGTACATGAGGCTCAAATTAGGGATGATTACTGGTATATGGATTGGTATTAGGGCTTACCCCATCACTTCACAATCCCTCCATGATAAGGGTGTCATATGTTAGGCCTTATACAGATAATAATAAAAATTCTTGCACATCTTGAACACCATGGTGGCCTCCTTATTGGGTGATGAAATCCCAATAGTTTCACCTAGTAGGAGATTTTTTAGATGTGGTAATTGATTTTTGAGTTTGGTTATGTGTGGAAGGAGTGTGAATGTAAGAAGATTCACCTCCTACTTATACTATGTGATGAAGCAAGCATGAATTTTTTGTTGTTAAATCCCAAATTGAAATTATATATTCAATGAGATCATGTAGACAAAGGAGGGAGAGAGATGATGCAAAATGAGAAAATAAGGAAAAAATGAGAAATGCCTAGATAAACTCTTTTTCCCAATTTAAGTACACATGTTGTTGATCCAAGAAAGTAATCCACCATGAACGCAAGAAAGAAACTCCAACCTATGAGGTTATTAGAAATAAAGAAATGGAATATAAGATGAAATAAATAAATAACTCACCAAAGAGAAAGGGTGGGTCCTAACGGGTGTGCAGAATGTTGATCAAATTTTCCCACTTGTTTCAAGTTAATGGAATGGTGGAAAGAAAATAGGAAACTCTAAATTATGAGAGGGTTTAAGGCTACCTCTTGATATGTGATGATGATGAAGATGAAGATAAATGCACAAAATATCCTCTTCGCCTCATTAAAATGCACAAAAAGACAATCTAAACATGAAAAATAATTAGTATTTAAGATGGTGGGTTACCTAACAAAGTCATTCTCGAGAAGTGATAAATTCCTAGGGATGGATGTCAACCCACTTTGATAAAAGATTGATAAAAGATGATGGATAAATAGGATGCAACAGATAATGATAGAAATCATAGATCAGATATACTAGATATACTAAGATGAATATTTGATAGTGTAAATGATGATACGAGATGAGATAATAAAAATAAAACTTAGTCGGAGTTGATGGTGACTGACATCGACATGGATAGTTGATAGTGACTTCAACATAGTAGATCGAAGAAAAAAAAATCTGAAATAGGCTCTAGAATATTGAGAAGGTCCTAGATCTTATGGTGGGATACTAGAGAAAGCAGAAAGGATGCAAGAAAATTAATAGATCTAATGGGAATGTGAGGGATGAAAACCATATCAACGGATACTAGGGTACAAAAAGGAGGATGTGGACTCTCGATGACGATAGATCTTAGAGAAATATAGGCACGAAGGTTGGAAAAGATAAAAAGTAGATAGATGAGGTAGGTCACGAGAAAATAGGGTTGATGTAGACCGGATCGATGGAGACCGGGTTGCATTGACGACGATTAGGGTAATGAGCATGAGTTACGAGATATCAAGTGGACATAACAGAAAATTTTGGAAGTCTAAGATATTGTAGAGGTTGGATAACAAATGACATGTAAGGTGGAAGATAAAAAATAAGTCAAATTCATATCGGGTTGATCATGACTAGGAAGGGTTGATGGCGGCGAGGATGGATTTAGGGTTTTGAGGGGGTGGATGGATAGAAAGGAAGATTATGAGAAAATGATAATGAAATATGATAAATATGCAATCTTCCAAGTGATAAGTAGACTTGCAAGACTGATGGAAAGAAAGATGAAATGATAGTAAAGCTCCAAGCAAGCAATAAAATTAAACTCTCCTAAGATGGCATGTGAAATATATAAGATAGTTCCAATTTGATGGCTATAACTCCAAATAAGAGAAATAAATAAAGAAAGACGTGCAAGAAGTCTGGAATTCTCAAAATTACATCCTCAAGAGAGGAGGATTGAGGGATACTTCTAGGGTTGATGGCGATGTGCTAGGGTCACCGGTGATTGTGGTTGACCGCCAACTAGGATGGTGGAGATCATGTTAAACTCAATACAAAGGGCACTAAAGATGTATAATTATGGTTTTGGGTTGTTTAGGTTGGTTAGGGTTGCATAGGGAGGATAAAAGGTGGTTGGAGTGTGGAAATGCATTGAATTAGGGTCTAAGGATGATAAAAGGGTGTTTAGGGATGAGATTAGGATAATGGATGGGTTTAGGGGTAATTAAATATGATTAGGGGTGAATTAGGGAAGATAAAATAATAGTGGGATTAAGATAGGATTAAGATGGGAAAATGGGAATTAGATAGGATAAATGAGATTTAAGAGGGAAAGGGAATTCAAATAGGAAGAGAGGTATGCATGTGTAAGATGATGATGAAGGGGAGAGAATGTGGGATAGGGGATAAGCATACCAAATATTGGTGTCTATAGTTTTATTAACCACACATGGCCATAACCATTACCACTACTCACCATACTCCCAAGACTTTAGTGGGTATTTTAAACAATATATAAACCGAGTTTATGTTATATAAATACAAGGTGGTCAAAGACTGGTTAGCATGGATTTTAGGGTTTTAATTTATATCAGGTTTGAAATAAATTAAATAATCTATGTCATGACCAAGATAAAAAAATACCACTATATTAAAATACTCAACTCATGGGTTAGAATATAAAGTGGTTCAAAGTTTTTGTCCTTGGCCAATGAGAAAATACAGAGATCTATCATTATGGAGAATGTCTCCTACTTGGGGATCTTCTCATTAATCCTTGGTGAATTAAATAGTTGTGACCATTCAAACATTTGGAAATTATTTTAACCTTCCAAAATATTTAAACCAAAACTTTCCTCACATGAATTTGGAGTGGGCCCACCGAAACCTTTCCACCGCACCAAAGAATTTTTTTTTAAAGGGGTTAGATTATTTTTAGAGCCAATAGTTAGCGTTAGAGAAAATGAATTAGGTAGGGAATATTTTATATGGCCCATGGCTTATAACCACCCACCAACCGACATTATTACTAAATTAATTTAACCTTAAAAAACAAAAATAATCATCACTCTCATACCATGTGAGGTCCGAGCATTCAAACATTTTCTAACCAAATTAATAATTAGAAAGTTTAATTAAATAATTCAAATTAAATTATAATGCAATACATAGTAAAATATAACACAGACACAAGATTTAACATGTAAAACCCCAAAGGGTAAAAAACCACAGTCAAGATAATATTTCCATTAATGAGAAACATAAATCTTTATAGTCAAGTAATTCATCATTTCACCCACTTATCTCCATAAAACATTTTATAAATTTTTTTACATGAATTCAATATTCACATTACCCCAAGAGTCTTCTTAAATATTTTTACGGGTGTGTCTTCTCATGATGCACCCCACCACATTAATTAGATTGATTTAAAAATGAATTAAACCTATAACCTAAATTTTATATTAAATAAATAAATATATTATATTATATATTTGTATTTAATTAATTATAAACTATAGTTTATAGCATATAGAACACTTAATATTAATGTTCTAACACCTTATCATCTCACCCAACTATGCACATTGCACTCATATGTGTTACAATCTTCTATGCACTCAAAAACTATAAAACACCACTCACCCTTTCATTCCAACCCCCTTGAGCTCTTTGTAAACATGATCCCACACTTGAATTTTTACTTCTTTTCTCACATATTTCGGTATTGAAGTTTTTGGAGATGTGAAGGTAGATCAAAAAAGACTAATGCAACTTGTCTTATCACTATTTTGGTGATATTTTAGTGTAGGTGCAACCAACACTCACAAATGGCCTGTAATCTATGTGGTTTTGGTGAATCACACATGCGATTGGTTTGCAACTAAGTCAGGTATTTCATTAATTTTTTACACATTGTTTTATCCTTTTATATAATAAAATGCATGTTATCTACTTAAATGGTTAGGTATTTAGCTGAGGTAGGTCCCCTGACCACTAAAAATAAGTAACATTTTTCTAAGCATGTTTATGTGTAGATTATAGATTCAAATCAAGAAGTTTACCCACTTTATTCATTGAAATACCCCATGATCTTTCTTCTTTTTCAATGGTAGTGTAAACCCATTTATTTAGAAGAATTGATATATATATATATTTATATCTACTAATACATCTTTCAGTGATCCAAAACAAGACGTATCTTTCAATCCTAATTTTAAGGAAGCCTTAGATCATAATCTAGAAGTCATCAAACAATATCTTAGATGACACTATTACAAGTTAGATGATTTCAATATGAAGATATACTCTAAAGAACACAAGCCATCACCATCTACCATAGAGGAAACTCATACAGATATTTAAGCTACTAGTCCCACACCATCTAATATCATCCACATGCATCATATTCCTTCTACAAAAACTATACAATCATTTGAGTCTCATTCTAATAAAACAATTCCCCATATCACCCACCATAACCCACCATATTCTTCATCATTTTCATACACATCCACTTCATTCTCCTAAACTTACACCCATATACCACATCATTTCTATGCATTCATACACTTAACCACTACAAAGCCACGATTTCCAATATGTTCCAAAAATCAATCAAGAACTAATGGATATAATTCATAATATTGAACTTAAAAATAAAGGTATGGGAGTTCATAAGCTTACATATAATTAGTTATGTAATGAACCTATCCACCCATTGGTCCCTATGAAACCATATCCTCCACATTTTGATATGCCCAAATTTGAAAAATTCAAAGGCAAAGAGGATCTACAAAACTAATTACATATGTTCAAACACGCTTGTTATCTTATCATTCATGATGATGCACTCATGTTGTGAACATGTCCATTGTCACTAGGTGGCCAAGTTATAGATCAATATATTGGTCTTACATAACATAGTGTCTTCTCATTTGATCAACTCTAAAGATTAAATACTTGAGTTACCACTATAACATAACCTCTTGCTAATGATCTTACTATATGAGTGATCAACAGAGTAATGGTAGTAAAAGTGGTTGCACTAGAAGTGTTAACTAAACTCCTATTCCTATTAGTGAATTTTTTTGAGCTTACAAGGAAATTCAATGCAAAATAGTAGATGAATTTTTTTCTTATCTCGTAAGTACTCATCACTTCCTTAACATGTCATGTGCCTATGTAGTATATTTAGCATTGACACAATAATTAGTGTGTAATAGTGTTGGGAGAAATTTGTTTCCTTTCCATCCTCTTTTCCAATTTCCAAGGATTCCCACACATCATCGAGAGGGATGTCTATTTATATTTTAGGATTTACATTCCTAAAATAAATTTATTTCCTTCCCTCATCTATTGTGATTTTCATGGGATTATTATCCTCTCTTGCTTCTCCCATTCACGTGCCCATTATTGTTTCCAAAATCTCTTCATGCACCTCATCATACCTCTGCCTTTGAAGTTTCCTTTCAACAATTATTTCCATATCCTTTTTCATGCGCTCCTTCTACTCACCTTCTTCTCACCATGCAATCAGGGTTTTAGATCCTAATTGGAATGAATTTTATCCCTCAATCATTTAATATAATCTTCTCTTTCCTTAGGATTGTTATAGATCACAAGCACTGAGAGGGGGGTGAATCAATGCATATTTGAAAATTTAAACAATCCCAATACATAGTCCCTTAATTAATTGCAATGATATAGCATGAGCATTTGATCACAAAAATATAGAGATATATACACATGTAATACAATATTTATGTGGGAAACCCTTGAAGGGAGAAAAACCCTTTGTGAAACCAACACTTTATTAAGGACACTAATTCCAAAGCATACAATGATATTGGTTTCTATTGAGCACCTAATAAATTTATGAAGTACCCACTTTAGATTCTTCAAGAACCCACTTGAAGAAAGCTAAGAACCCATTCAGAAAATTTAGATAGTTGTAACTTGCAAGGAGAAACCACCATTATTATCTAATATTCCACTTAGAAGAATATATTACAAAACAAATTGATCATATTGTATCAATATTTCTTACACAATGGATTATGATCACCTTTTTATTGTTATTTTTAGACATATATTTGTAGTACTCTCCCTCCATCTTCAAGCACTCTCTAGCTCTGTCTCCGTCTTTATGTATCTATCTCGAATTGATTGATTCCTTGTGTTTATCTCCATCAAAGCATTTCATTGAAGATTCATTCGGTATTTGTTTCTATCTCTACACCTCTTGATCTATTATACTCTCTTCAGTTCATTTGCATCCACTTCTCTCATTTTTAATAAAAACCAACATTCTTCACATTATTCTTAAATAGATGAGAATATTTTTTATTTTCCCACTCTCGCACTTGATTTTTCTATTTTCTAAGTGCATTAATTGTCCAAAAAAATATTATTAGAGAAAGGAACGGTTATTAGACAATTTTAAATTGAATTTCTCATCAATCTAGGATTTGCAAATGATCAAAGGAATGATCTGAACAAATCTCTCTCGATATTTAGTTACGCCTTAAAATTTGGATTTTTTCATCTTAAGACATAGAGAGTGTATCCATATTTTGAAAAAGTTTAAGAACATTAGATTATGACACTGGATATCAAAATATTCAAATGACTTATTCATGGTGCAAAAATTTCATATCATCACATTCAGTCCACAATACCCTAACTTTGATCCTTTTCTTTTATCTATACACAAAAATCCAATCGATTTGTAATGTACCATTTCATGACTTTTTCAACTTTCTTCTTTGTATTGGGGCTTTATCCTATGTTTTGTGGCTTTCCTCCTTTACCCATGACTCTTTCTATTCATTCATGGCTTTCCTTCTTTTCTCATGGCTCACCCTTTGTCATTGATGGAAAATCTCTTTAAAACATTGAACCCTTGATGGAAAAATCATTTACAATTTCTAATTTCACACACTCTCCCCTTTGACATCTATGACAAAGGCCCATCTATTCCAAACAAAGTGATGAAGATGTAGATACAATGAATGAATACATGCTCTTACCTCAAGAGGCTCCCCCTAGACCAATGCTTCTCACATAGTTATATAGATTTTGGAACACCTTTTTCTCCATGTTCACAAATTTGATCCATGAATTACAACACTTCTCCCCGTGAGTGATGCATGTTTTACTTAGACAAAAATATAAAACCAAGTTACCAAACTAGGATCGTCAAAATGAGCTAGCAGACTATCTCCCCCTCCCATGATGAATTAATTATACTAATTTAGGAGCTGATATTGCATGATAACGATCCCTTACCTTGTCTTAATGATTTCTAGTTGCTAGTGGGATCGGGAATGACCCCAATTCATTCCTCGGTGCTCAAATGATGCTCTTTTTGCAAAGTGGTTTTTTCATGATATAGTCAATTTATTCTTTTGTGCTCATGTATTCAAGACTGATTTTCCTTTTATTCACTTCTTCCCTCAAGAAATGATATCTAATTGGGATGTGTTTGGTCTTTCGGTGAAGCACGGGGTTCTTGGAGACACTTATTGCACTAGTAATATCATAGAGTAGAGGAATTGGACTAATAGATTTTACCTTGTTATCCTCAATTTATTTTTCATCCAAATAACTTGAGTACAACACATTACAACAGCTATGTACTCGCCTCACACGTTGAGAGTGCCATTGATGACTGTTTCTTGCTTAACCGGATACTGTAATTTCAATAAATAATACATTGCCACTTGTACTCTTCCTATCATCAATGCTTCCTGCCAAATAAACATCTATATATGCTTTTATGTTGAAGTCATTGTTTTTGGGTACCAGAGTCCATATTCAAGTGTTCTCATGATATATATAAATTTTTTTATTACCTTGAAGTGAGTTTCCCTTGGATCTTCTTGGAATATTCCAACAAGGCCTACAACTTGCATAATATCATGTCTTGATGACATGGAGTAGAAGAGACTACCTATCATAGATATATACATCGTCTTGTCAACATTTGGTGAGATTTATTCTTTGATCAACTTACAACCCACTTCCATTAGTGTTCCTATAGGTTTGAACTCTTCCATCCTAAACTTTTTAAGACTTTATTTGATGTATTTGGTTTGGGATATGAAGATACCTTGGTCTAACTGATTGATTTGTAAGCCTAGAAAGAATAAGAGATCCCCAAGCATAGGAATTTTAAACTCTTATTTCATCGTATAATCAAATTCATACATCATCTTATCATGATCTCCCCAAAATATAATATCATCCATGTACACAAAGACAATGAGAAGAGGATATCCTTCTTCTTTGATATAGAGATTATGTCAACAACAGACTTTTCTAAATCATTGCTTAATGAGGTATAAATCCAACCTATTGTACCAAGCTTTAGGATCTTGTTTGAGTCCATACATATCCTTTTTCAACCTAAACACATAATATTTGTCATTGGTTAGAGAAAATCCATCAGGTTTCTCAATATATACCTCTTCATTTAGGTGACCATTGAGGAAAGAAGACTTGACATCCATTTAGAAAACTCTGATTTTCTTGGAAGCTGCATATGTCAGAAATAGTTTAATTTCTTCCATCCTTGCCACCGGTGAAATTTTTTCATCAAAGTCAATTCCTTCTATTTGTGCATATCCCTTACATACAAGTATTTCCTTATTTCATGTAACTTCGCTTTCTCATGTATTTTGTTTCTAAATACCCAATTTATTCCTATCATGTTCTTATCTTTTGTTCTTGGTACTAGCTCCCAAGTCTCACTCTTTTCAATTTGATCAATCTCTCCATTCATGGCATCCACCCAATGTTGATATTTGCTAGCTTCTGCTACATTCTTGGGTTCTATCTTTGATAAGAGTGCTATCTCTTCATGATTTTGTTGATCTATTTTCATCCTTCTTGTGAGAATACCACCTTCTTCGTTACCAATAATATGATTTGTTGGATGGTATCTCTTGAATTTCCTTGAGGGTGTCTTGGTGTCTTGTCTTTCTTCTACTTCTTCCACTTCTTCTTCATCTTCTTTATCTTCGTTCATGTCCCCAGGATGAGTAAGGAATTTGGAGGGGCTGAACTCATCAACCTTTACATTTTTACTCTCAATCACCTTTTATAGCCTCTTATTGTAGTATCTATAGGTTGTGTTGATAGCTAAGCAGCCAAGAAATATGCATTCATCACACCTAAAGTCAAATTTTCCTAAATTTTCGTCATCTCTCTTGATGTAACATTTTCTTCTAAAGACTCTTATGTGTTTTACATTAGCACACCTATTTTTTGAAGTTCACAAGGGGTCTTATCACTATTTGTTCTCAATTATGATCTTTTAGAATGTAGATAGTAATTTATACTACCTCACTCCAATAAATATCAGAATTTTAGATTCATTTAACATGGTTTTGGCCATCTCTTGTAATGTCATGTTCTTTCTTGCAACAACTACATTTTGTTGAGGTGTCATGATAGCTAAGAATTGTCTTCAAATCCCATGTTCTTCATAGAATTCATTGGACCAGAATTATCTTCCTCTATCCGATCTTATTCATTAAATCTTGGTGTTCTTATCATTTTCCATAGGAGCTTTAAATGATTTGAATCTATCAAGAGCTTCATATTTGGGCTTCAAACATGCTACCCATGTCGTTCTGGTGAAGTCATATATTAGTATCATGAATTATACATCTCCTTGTAAACTTTCGAGTTCTTGTAGGACCACATAGATCTGTATGAATCAGTTCCAAAGGTCTAGTTGTAGAGTACTCCTTGGATTTGAATAATCTTCTTGTTTTTTTACCATGCAAGAAAGCTTTACAAAGTGTATTTGTTTGTTTTATAATCTTTGGCATGTGTCTTACACTACCCTTGACACTCAATTTTACAAGATTTTCAAAACTCATATGTCCCAATCTCCTGTTCCTTAACTAGTTGTCATCGAATTTACTTGTGAAACATTTTTATTTATTTATTTCCTTGAGAAAATACATGTTATTTTTCATCCTTTTGGCTTTAGGTACTTATCCCCTATTTTGACATTAATTATATCACAACGTTTGTCATGAATTATCAGATTATAACCTTTCTTACACATTTGACTCACACTTAATAGATTGTGCTTCGGGCCTTCAACATATAGAATATTATCGGTAATTTTTTTCCATTTTCTAGACTTGGGATTCCTTTTCCCACAATATTTGTTTAATTATTGTCACCAAACTTAACAATGCATGATGCATTTTTGATAGAGAGATGAACTTACTTTTATCACTTGTCATATGAATGGAGCAGCCACTATCTAAATACCATATTTTATCTTCATCTTATACATGAAAGGAAATTTTTACTATTAAACATGATCTTTTCTTTTGTTTGGTTCTTCCTTTACCATATACACCCATCTATTCTATTTATTGGGTTCTTAATTATAAATTGTGGCTACATGACCATACTTGTGAAATTTTTAGAAATTAGCGTTGCAATTCATTCTTCTATTAAGAGAGTTGTAGTTTCATCCATATCCTCTTATAGCATAGGTGATCCTAGGAGAATTTGTCTTCCTCTTGGAATTTTTGGTGACTTCTTTATTTGCAGCATGAGAGGTGTTTGATATTGATGTGGTCTTATTCTCCTTCTTCTTTTTTGGTTCACTTCATTACCTTCTTTCATGAATCCTAATCTAGATTTTTCCTTTGAATCCCTTTGAGTGCTTAATATGTCAGTCATAACTTTTCAGCTCTTTTCTAGCTTCTCATACACCTTGAGTTTGTCCATTATTTTTGTGTTTTAGTCATACGCATTCTATTTCAAATTTCAGTTTCAAGCATTCATAGTCCTTTTCCTTGTAGGCTTGAGAGATATTTTCAAGCTGAGATTTAGGTTCTTTGAGTTCATTATTACCTTCCTCTTCTTTTAGGATTTGTATTTCTCAAGAATGAGAATTTTCTCTTCATAGTCTTAAAATTTGCATCTCAACTTTTGATTCTTTCTCCTACACAGTTTCAGTTCTTCTAATGCACATACAAGTTTATCTTCTAAATTCACATTTTCTTCTTCTTCATTAGAATCTTCATAATCAACTATAGTATTTCCTTTGGATCTAAATTCTTTAGATATGTCCATGGATATGAATAAGCATTCACATTGAGTTTCTTCATTCTCATTTTCAAAGTTTTCTGAGTTGCTTGATTTAGATTCACTTGAATTATCCTTTGACTATAAGTTGTTTTTAAAGAACTTTGTTTTACATTATTTCTTTTTGAAGTTCATCTTTCGCTTCTTATGTTTTTGGATTTTTCTTGAGATGAGCTTCTTTTTTCTTGTTTGGCCTATTTGTCCACAATGAAAACATTTAAAGGAAGCTTACCTTTTTATTTTCTTGAGACTCTACCTAGCATTCTAACAAACATTTCTTCAATCTTCTCATCATCTTCTACATACTCTAAGTCTGGTTCTTCTTTTTATTGGTTTGAGTCTCCTCCTTGGATTTGAATGCCACTTCCTTCTTGGTATATTTAGATCCAATTGTCCCCATATCATATCTTTGATAAAATGATTTGTAGTTCATATACTATTAATGTTTTCAAGTCCTTGGCTTCTTCCATATCTGAAACCTTTGTATCATACTTAGGAGTTAGAGATCTAAGGATATTTTGAACTACCACAGGTTCTTCACATTTTTCACTAAGGCCTCTAGTTATCTCGATCACTTCATCTACTCGCTGCATATAGGATGCAATATTTTCATCATCTTTCATCTTGAGACTCTTAAATTGAGCTCTGTAGGTTTGTAATTTGGATAGCTTGACTTTGTCATCACCTTTATAGATACTTTGAAGATAAGTCTATATTTCCTTGGAAGTGGCACAATATATTACCTTAACAAATTTGGTCATAGTCAACCCACACATGAAGGAATTCATGGCTCTTGAGTTACATTCATATTCCATTTTATCTTCTATAGAAGTGTTTGGAGTGGTTGGAGGATTGTATCCTTTCTCAACACATGTCCATATATCAAATTCAAGTGACATAATATATGTCTTCATCCTTATTCTCCAAAATGTGTAGCTTATTCTAGTGAAGAGAGGTGATATTGATAGTAATAATCCACCTTGTGCTCGATTTTCTTCCATGCCTATGAAGAGAGGATCTCCTCGAAGATGTTAAGCTTCCACGAGAAGCACTCACTTTGATACCAGTTGTTAGAGATAAAAAACATTGAGAGGGGGTGAATCGGTGTAATTTTAAAATTTAAACAATCCCAATGTACACAGTCCCTTAATTAATTGCAGCAGTATACCATGAGCATTTGATCACACACATATAGAGAGATAAACACATGTAATATAAGATTTATGTGGGAAACCCTTAAAGGGAGAAAAACCCATTGTGAAACCAAGGCTTTATTAAGAACACCAATTCGAAATCATAAAATGATCTTGGTTTTTTTTTGTCTATCTACTAAAATTATGAAGCACCCACTTCAAATTATTCAAGTACCCACTTGAAGAAAGCTAAGCACCCACTCAACAAATTTAGAAAAATGCAACTTGCAAGGATTAACCACCCCTATAATCTAATCTTCCACTTAGAAGAATATATTACAAAACAATTGATCATATAGTATCAATATTACTTACACAATGGATTATGATCACCTTTCTATTGCTATTTTTACACACAGATCTGCAATACTCTCTCTCCATCTTCAAGCACTCTCTGGCTCTGTCTCAATCTTTATGCATCCATATGAATTGATTATGAGTCCTTGTGTTTATCTCCAATCAGCATTTCATTGAAGATTCATTCTGGTCTTTGTTTTTGTCTCTGCACCTTTGGCTTGATTATACTCTCTTCAGCTCATCTGCATCCACTTCACTCATTTTCAAGGAAAACTAACATTCTTCACATCAATCTTAAATAAATGAGATAATTTTTTTTTTTTCGAGCTTTCACTTGATTTTTCCATTTTCTAAGCGCATTAATTATCCAACAAATTATCGGTGGAACAAGGAATGGTTATTAGACAATTTCAAGAATTATTTCTCATCAATCTAGGATTTTCAAATGTTTAAAGGAATGATCCAAACGAATGTCTCTTTGATATTCGATTCGCCTTAAAATAAAGATTTTTCTATTTTAAGAAATAAAGAGTATGACCATATTTTGAAAAAGTCCAAGAACATTAAATTTTGACATCGAATCTCGAGATATTTAAATGAATTATTCATGGTACACAAATTTCATATCATCACATTTATTCCACAATACCCTACCTGTGATCCTTTTCATCGATTTGTGTCCAAAAATCTTGTCGATCGTAATGTACCATATTGCAGTTTTTTCAGCTTTCTTCTTTATATCACGACTTTATCTTGTATTCGGAGATTTACTCCTTTACCCACGACTCTTTCTATTCATCTGTGACATTCCTTCTTTTCTCATAACTCTATTATACTATATGTCGATCCATTATTTTACTCACGGTTGTCTCTAATCCTCTATGGCTTTCTCTTAGAATTCGGTGGCTTTATCCTTATATCCAAAACGTTCTCTTAGAATTTGATGGCTCCTTATATACGTTTTTGGCTTTCTTCTTTTATCTTTGGCATCATTCTTCAATATGCAGCTTTTTCTAATTTCTCCAGAAAGCTCCTAACTCACCATTTGAGCTAGAATGACCCTGAATAATCTTGTAAACACACTAGATACACCAAGTAGTTGGTTGAGACTACCGCACACCACTAAACAATTGAAATATATAATATATTTTAATGCCATCATCATGTAATCATTTATAAATTTTCTAAGAACTGACACTACCATTCAACCTTCACATTTCTCTTATAGACTTGTTAACACATTTTTTATACCTGAATGATCCTAAGAATCCTACACTCCACCTGCATAACACCTTTTTTCATCAATGCCACATGACAACACCAACGACAATGAAAAAGATCCAACAAGGATAATTATTTATAAAAAAATTCTATGTTATCACAAGAACTAGTACTCTTATAACTTATGGTAGGAGTATGTTGAAATTGAAAAATCCAACAAATATTTCTAGAATGTGCCTTCCGTGATTTTTTTATTGTACTTGTCCATACTTTTTAGTATACATCAACTATTCAATCCTATCAAGGTTATTGTTGTCTTGAATTTTCACCCTTATTGAATGAGAGAATCAACACCTCCATGAAACATAGAAAGACATCTAAAGTATGGGATAATGGAACCTTTTGAGGTCATTCTCTAGATAAGGTCATCTTATTTCTACTATCTCGCTACAACTAACTTAGACAAAATTAAACTACAACTATCCGAACCTAACTTAAGAATTCAAAGGGACTAGGGTTGAGAGAGAGAGAGAGAGAGAGAGAGAGAGAGAGAGAGAGAGAGAGAGAGAGAGAGAGATTATAAAAACAAGGAGGTGATTCCCCAAACTAGAAAAGGGATCTATTTTGGATCCAATGAAAAAAATATAACTATGAAAGTAAGTATTTAAGAAATACGCACATATCATTGAAATAAATAAATGTAATAAGACTAAAACTAGCAAGAAGTTAGAATTAATCACATTAAACAATAAAGAATCTAAAGGAAAGGAATCACACTTGCATTAACATCAAGAACTTGTTCTATTTACATCTATAGACTCAAGGTGTGAAACAATCATAGGCAAGTTACAAATGTTTGTGAGTAAAGGTTTGCAAGCTCAAAAGGGTAGAGCTCTAGACATAACAAAAATGAACTTTTTTAATATTTTTAAAAAACTACATTTCGAGAAATGAGAGAGAGAGAGAGAGAGAGGAGATAATATCAATCAGATATAGACCACCATCACTAAGTACTAATTGTAGTCATATTTTATACCTTTAGACCAATAGTCTAATCCCATGCGCACCACCTATCACCTAGCGGTGTTGGGTGCTCACCGAGGCAAGCACGAGCATCGAGTTCTCCTTTATGTGAGTCTTGTGAGAATGCATCATCTTATGACAAATAATCAAATGCAAAAGAATAGAAAATAACTATACAACATTCTAAGAACCTAGAATGAGTTGTCATCTCATTGCATCCTAGAAAAGAGTAATAGCTAACAACATATGAAAATGGTTCATACATAAAGGAAATGCATAAGGAATATACTCATGAACACATATATGGTTTACAATAGAGCCTTATATTCATATCAACATGTTTAAGTACCACATTACATTCCATGAAACCATTACAAACCTTCATATTACAATGTAGAGCCAAGTCATGCATCAGAACTACACTATGTTCATCACATTACAAAAATGATTGTAGACCCATCCCTCTAAATGTGCCATCACTCCTAGAGTTATCCTAATCCCTAACCCCTAGAACCCTCCATTATATTTCTGCAGAGCTTCACCTCTCTTCAATTCTATCCTTTTTTCTATTGGGCACTTGTATTTATAACCTTAGCAACCACCGCCATGCCTTTCTAAAGTTATAGATCAGTTGTCAAGTTTCTAATTAGTCCTCCATGGGAGCATGCCTTCTCATATCCGAGCTCTCCACTCTTTTGCAATGATTCCTTACCGGCACACAAGGCACAAAATGAAACAAAAAGAAAGGGAAACACAAGAAAAGAAAAAACATAAAGGGAAATTCTAGACTAATTGGCAATACTACCTTATTACAAACACCAAGAGGACTTATTTATAATAGGGCTTAAACCTACTCCCATTGAAATGACTGGTAATCTCATCCCATCCAAAGTGCTTTATAGCAGTAAGCGCTGAATCAAAGGCTGTATGAGATGATGTAGGGTCCCAACCAATGGACTTTTTAACTTCCCAGGGATGACACAGATACTTGGAATCATAGAACAATACCATCTTACCAACCTCAAACTTCTTGTTCTTGATATAATGATCATGCCATGTCTTTTGTCTTGCTTTTTCTATCTTCTGACTCCATCTAGCAAGTGATCACCTTTCTTCTAACTACATCAACTTATCAATCCTTTCTTCCATTACTTGCTCATCAGCCTAACCCTCCCGCATGCTATACATAGCAATGGTAATATGAATTCAACTAGAAAAATACCCTTCGTGCCAAACACAAATTGAAATGGTGTGGCCTTGTTCAACCTCTTGTAGGTTATCATGTATGACCATAGAATTGCTGATATTTTGTCATCCCAAACTGTCTTCCAATGTCACATATCTTAGTCAACATGTGACTTAGTATTTTGTTAAAATCCTTAGTAGTTCCATTTATTTAAGGGTGATAGGGGGTAGTATTTTGATGGGCCACCATAAATTTCGATAACATGGTCCTAACCATTTCATTGAGAAAGTGTGTACCTCTATCACTTGTTAAAATTAAAAGGACAAACATACCCATTGATTATGTTCTCCCATAAAAATATAGCAGTTTTCACTGTAGTGTAATCCTTCATAGCACCTTTGCCTCTTCCTAGCATATTAACTAATCGGTGTAAGTAATGATATACCATGAACCCGAGTCCTTCACGCGGCTCAAAAAATTAGCCCTACACAATGGATTTCCCACTTTTCAAATGGTTCAAGATCGTCTATTGATCGCAAAGGCATTTCATCCCTCTTTCCAGGTTATCTAAGGTGATGGAAATGGTCACAAGCCTTACAAAACTCAATATAATCCTTGTAGATGGTTTCCCACCAAAGCCCTACTAATAAAACATTCCATGCGGTGGCATTTCTTACATAGTGTCCTCCTACAAACCCATCATGTGCTTCCTCCATAATTTCCATGTGCTCATGTTCCAATACGCATTGGCGTAGAACCTCATCATGACCTAACTTATACAGGTCTCCACTAATCAACATATAGGGCGAGGCATGTATAGCTAACTACTTTCACTCAGAGCCTTCATCCCTTCCACCGACACACCTATTTTTTAAATCATTGTGATATCTTCCAAGTCTCGAGGGTGTGTCTTTGCTGCAACCTAAATAGTTGTGCGTCTAGCATGGTATCCTCAATGATTTGTGCATCCTCCCCTGAGTTAATCCTTAAGAAAGTGGTCGGGGCATAAATTTCTCTTTCCTATTTTTACAACCACTATGAATTCAAACTATTGAAATAATAGGATCCAACAATATATGTGCCCTTGCAGCATGGGCTTGTTGACTAGGTACTTCAATTCCATGTGGTCCATGTAGAATATAAATGGTGTTGCCAATAGACACTACCTAAACTTATGCAGCATGTAGATCGTAGAAAATGCTTCGTGCTCCAGTAGTTGTGTAATTCTATTATGTTGGTGTCAACTTTCTACTTGCAAACCACAAGGGATGATTGATAATTCTCTCACCGGGTTGTGTTATTAGTGCTCCCATAGTCATCCCCGAGGCATCAACATGCACATGGAAAGGCTTATCCCAAGAAGGAAAATGTAATATGGGTGTCGTGAGAAGCCTATCCTTCAAAGTGTCAAATGCCTTATGTTGTGCTTCCCCCAATGAAAGGCACTCTCGTGTTTTAACAATTCCTTCAAGGGCGTGATGACCCTGGCATACCCCTTGATGAATTTTCTATAATACCCTATAAGGAATCCACGCATTGTGCTTTGACTAGTAGGCTCCCCTAATCCCACAATAAATAAAAATTTGGTGGGATCTACTAGTAAGCATTCTTTACATATAATGTGTCCTAACAGGGTTCCAAATAGAGTAACAAAGACACATTTCTTAATGTTGAGGGAAATCCTCAATTGCCGAAATCTCTCAAACATCAGCCTCAAATTGTCACAATGGTCCTTCACTAATCCATACATAGTCCAGTCATCGAGTAAACTTGAAGAAACTTATGGATGAAGTCCGGAATGCTTGTACCACAATGCATGATAAAACAAAGCGCATTCTTTAATCCAAAAGACATAACTATGTAGGAAAAACTTCCCCATTCGGTGGTGAAATTTGTCTTTCTTTGGTCCTCGTTTGCAATCGACTTAGTGATACCACGAGAACCCATCCATGAAAGAGTAGACTTTGCGCCAAAGGCTACTACCTACAAAATTTCTTGATAAAGGGGGTTGAAAGGGTTGATGACACATACCGCATTCAAATCCCTATAGTTAACACATATCCTTATCCTCCCATCCTTCTTGATATTGATAACCATTGGGATTATCCATTGTGATTCTTCCACTTCCTTAATGATACCAGATGTTATCATCTTGTCTATTTCTTCCATTACCTTGCACGCGTAAAATTGGATTCATCGATAAGGACTCTTCCGAATCGGTGTTCACCTTCCTTCAACTTGAGTTTCATTTCCCTAAGGAATGGTGGATGCCATTAAGTTCATGATAGCCGTGAGGGAATAAATCCTGGAACTCACGTAATAGATCAATGACCTTTGAAACTTATTTTTCCAACCAATAGTACCCAATGATAGCTTCCTTAGGTTTTATCTATGTCCCAATGTTAACCTTATTTGTTTTCAAGGGCTCATGGTAGGCACGTGCTTGCTCATCAACATTGTCTAAGACTTCGCACATACCTTTAGAATGGCTAACATCTAAAGTTTCCATTTCTTCTCTATCTACTACATAGACCATTTTTCATTTTCTTTTTCCATGCACACATGCTCAAGTTGTACTTCCTCTAATTCCTCTTCATCAAGACTTGTCTCCAAATAAGGCTCACCCAATAATTCCAATAGCCTATCTTCTTCCATAGCACTATCTCCCATCGTGAGGTACTTGATTACTTACAATGCCTTATCTACTGATGGCTTGGTACTCCTATACTTGAAATCTTGAATGAGACCAGCTGCCAACTCTTTCCAATTACCTATTTGATGACGCATCTCTGAATAAATTTACTATGTGTGCGCACAACCTTGTAAGGTGGAATACAACTTATGCACCAATAACAAAGGTGGTAATGCTTCTGTGCTTCCCATCCACGCCCTCTCACATGCTTGGATATGAATTGAAGTGGTCTCTTTACCATGGTAGTCTTATATGAACATGGGCACATTATTCCTAGATAACCTTATAGAGAATGTGATTCTTACCTCGTGCCACTCTAGGAGGATCTCCTGATGCATAGCCCACTAGCACGCTATATTTATGAGTAGGTTATAATTTAGCATGCCCCTTCTCTTGTCCTCATTCTTCCACTGAGCTTTCATTTCCCACAAGAAAATTTCAGGATATGATCCTCCAGAGTAACTTGGAAAAAAAATTCCTCCTAGGCACTTGGTAGCGTGCCTTTGTCACCCTTGCTACATATCCTCTCAATTGTCATCCAATCAAATCATAGGTCCCATGCACCCAATTGTTGCATGTCAAACTAGTGGTATCATTCAAGGAGTGAGCATCTTCAAACTGGATGACTCCCTCCATGGGATGAATTATCTTAGGATATCTGATGGAGCACACATATATTCTATTAAGGAATTATTCTCCTAAGGGCTCAGTATAGGGTGATGAATTCCCATTTGTTAAAGGAATGATCACCCTTTATTCCTTGTTTTCAAAGATGATATACCCTTTGTTAAACTGCAGGTTGGCATTATTCTTGTAAAACCATGGGCACCCAAGCAACGTTGGAAAGTTATGTGCCTTGGTGAGCACTAAGACTTTGAAATCTCCAGTGAACTTGGCCCCTTGCATGGTGATAATTGCATCCTTCATGACTCCAATGGGCATTGCCTTAGTTTTGTTGGCCATATAAAACACATTTGAAGATGGTTGTAATGCAGGCCTTCCCATCTGATGTCAGGAATATAAGGTAAGAACATTGACCTCTTCTCCTATGTTGATGAGGATATTATTCATAATCCATCCATCAATAAGCGTATTCAAAGTAATCTCCTTGTCATAGTTAAGGATGTGAGGAGGAAGGTTTGCATGTAAAACCTTCCTTTCACGCTTTTCTCTAGTGCATGGTACCTTCTCCCTCACCCATTCTCCTAACAATGGAATAAAATTCTCTTTCCTTAACATCCTGCATACCTCCTTAGCTTCATCCAAGTCACCCTTTTGAGCATCGACATTATTCCTTTTCTCCAATTATTTTAATTGCTCATTTAACATTGGATCTCCCCTTGTAAACTTCAAATCACATCCATAGTCTCTTAATACACCTCCTTCTGATGAGCAGGCTCTAGATATTTTCCATGTACCACTTCCTCTTTTGAAACTAGTGTTATTTTCCTTGGCATCTCACTGGCGCGTGTGGCCTCTACTCACATCGTCACCAATACAAGTTCTAGCCTTGACTCACCTGCCACTCTTGGCATCCATTGTGAATTGGAATTTTTGATGCTCACCATCCCAGTGCCCTTTTCTTTCTGGTGCTTCTAGTTCATATGCTCATAAAGGTATGGAAACTATTTATACTTATGTTTCTTTCCACACCATGAGCATTGTAACATATCAGGACACTCGCGTTTGTAATTCTATGTAGATCAACAATTATAACAGTTCCTCACGGAATTCACTTTGTCCTCTTCCGTAGTTACTATGACCACAAAATCGTCAAAAAAACCTCTTCCACGTGCTCCTCCATCTTCGTGCCCTTCATAACAATGGTCATCATCCTTGGAACTACTTGTAAGGTTAGTTTTGCACACACCTAGATCAATAACATCATAGATATGATCAATTAGTCTGCAATCCTTAGTATCATGGGTTTTAGAGGTATATATCTTACAATAGCAAGAAACATTCTTGTGAATTACGCACTTTGTAGTAGGGGGAACCAAATTGCATCATAATCCCAATGGCAAATCTCATAGTCTACCGCCATATCACGTATCGATTTCCAAGGGAAACTATCATTTACATGCCCCTCCACTTCAAATTCTGTACACTAAAGCCTGTTATGAACCTCATGTGCTGAGTTTACTGAGATAACTTCTCAATTTCTTATCCATTGCACTAATTTGAGCCTCCAAAAAAGGACTAACACTAGTGTCAATGCTCCCAGCGCCATGCATGGGTCTGTGAAAGTCTTGTGTGATAGAGCCCTTCTAAATGTTGTTATCAATCCTCCGAAAAACCATTGAGCATATTGAGAAGGATGAATTTCATAGAATAGTTTAGACATGAGAGTCTTGAAATTCATGTCATACTCCCGTACACTCTTTTCCATTCCCTACTAGATCTCCTTCAAAACATTGATGCTCTTCTGCTCAAACTCAGGGATATGGAACTCTACTAGGAAGGCATTTTTAATGTGGTGTAGTCTACCATTGTCTGATGGGGGTCATAATTTTTATACTAACTATGTGCCCATCCCTTGCAATGTTCATACAAAATGACTTGCCTTCCACTCTGGGGTAGTGAGCCCTTTCGTGTGCCATAGTAATTCACACATGTGCACATGCTCTACAATATATTCAGTACCCCTATAGTCTGGTAAGTGTAAACACATCTCAAAGAATACTTATGGAGGTGGTTGAGGCCCTTGTCCTCCTGATCCAGAGCCTTAGTTCCCTCCGATGTTTCCTCCTCCACTAGATCCATTGGATATTCTAGGCCCCATTCCTCCTAACCCACTAGATCCACCTCTTGTCATCAGCAAAGGACCTGAAGTGTTCGTGCCTAGTGTTCCCAACATCCCATTAAACTACATGTTAATGGTTTGTGATATTGTACCACTACCATTTGTATGTCTCACACCACTCTCAAACGCGATACCCAAACCTTTCATATTTACACCTTGTCCAAAGATTCCTCCAAATATAGAAATGGCTTGTGTAACCATGGATGTTCCAAATGAGAAATTATATCTCCTAGGCATAGATAGGTTACCCCCACCAATACACACTGGGTTGACAATACTTCTCCCTTGATTTGGAAAACCAAGCGCCAAGGGTTGATCGCTAGGTGGGTTTAGATGCACATCGATGGATTTTATTTCTCCATGTAACAAATTCTCATCAGAAGCTGAAAGGGCTTCTCTTTCATGCTTACTAAAATGGGGTATCACAGACTACTCAAGTTCCACGTCCTCGGTGTGAACCTTGACTCCTTCCCATAATGTCTACCTCTATAGATCCATCATGATTGTAACCTCACATTATCTAGTCATCTCCCTTTCATGAGCTTCACTACACTTGAGTCATCTCTCCTCCCATTCCTTCTCATCCACAATTTCCTCCATATTTCTCTACCTTAGCTTCCTCTCCTAGTGCTCAGAGAAGCTTTAGTCGGCCATGGGAAATGCTTCTAAACTTAAGGTAATGACAAAAATCTTTATAGCCAAAGGAATAACATGCAAAAAAATGATCCTCGGGGCTCCCTCGAAACTTGAAGTCAACAAATTCTAGGAGAGAATACATAGAAATGGCATATTCAAGTATAAGCTGGTCGGTACTCTCTTCCACCGGTGATCAACAACACATGTCTAAGTCGATTTGTATCCTGTAGCCACCGATAGTCATCTTGGGTCCATACGCATGATCTATAGTACGAGATCAATCAACGGATGCATATGCTGAAATCCATTCATATAGTTCTACTAGAAAACAACAAAATGATCTCTCATATAGCTCATGGTATAGGTTCTCTTCTACCCATCTACAAGCATCGAACTTAGGACTAGTGTTAAATCCTTGAGAAAAATCATCCTCTGTGCTCTTGAACCATGTTTCAACACTTTCTAGGGTCAAACAATTCGTCATCACATAACACGGGGACAAAGATGAATGTCATTTATCGAACTTTGAAAAGAGGTCTTGCAATGAAATCAAGATGTAGTCATTTTTATACCCTTAGACCAATAGTTTAATCCCATGCACATCAACCTATCACCTAGCAGGTGTTAGGTGCTCACCGAGTCATGCACGGGTGCCAAGTCTCTCCTTTATGTGATTCTTGTGAGAATGCATCATCTTATGACAAATAATCAAATGCAGAAGAATAGAAAATAACTATATAACATTCTAAGAACCTAGAACGAGTTGTCATCTCATTGCATCCAGAAAAGAGTAATAGCTAACAACATGTGAAAATGGTTCATACATAAAGTAAATGCATAAGGAATATACTCATGAACATGTATATGGTTTATAATAGAGCCTTATATTCATATCAACATGTTTAAGTGCCACATTACATTCCATGAAACCATTATAGACCTTTATATTACAATACAGAGTGAAGTCATGCATCAAAACTACACTTTGTGTTCATCACATTACAAATATTATTATAGACTCATCCCTCTAAATGTGCAATCACTCCAAGAGTTCTCCTAATCCCTAAACCCTAGAACCCTCAATTATATTTCTACAGAGCTTCACCTCTCTTCAACTCTGTCCTTTTCTTCTATCAGGAGTTTGTATTTATAACCTTAGCAACCACCGCCATGCCTTTCTAAAGATATAGATTAATTACCAAGTGTCAAAGTGTTCCTTCATGAGAGCATTCCTTCTCGGATATTAGCTCTCCACTCTTTGTAATGATGCCTTCTAGAACCTTCCATCGCATGCCTATAATGTTCCCTTTTTGATCCCATAATCACCAGTGGCACATTATCTAGAAGAGTCACACTTTTCTCGTGTGCTGCCTGGGACGTTGAATGTAACTAAGTCCAAAACATGTCCTTCCTTGCGTTTGTGTACCGTATGTTCTTCAAAACACTACTATAACCCTTCCTTGCATGCCTTCAACCCGCGCGCCCATGCGCCTTCTCATCCTTAGCCAATATTATGGGTCCTAACACTAATCATCCTTAATTTTATTGGCTAGGTATGGGTTCCCAACATTACTCCACTTGCACACAATCTAAATTGTCTTAAAATGTGGACCTCATCATGTATGAATTAAGGTTGGTAGTTCGGACTAGTTTTGATCCCAAAAAATTAGATAATTTTGTTTTCTTCAACCACGGACCCTTATAGGCTTATTGTTCTTTTACCAATTTCACCCCATAATAATCAAAATAATGCAATACAAAATAAGAATCACACTACACAAGTGTTGATAATGGATTTGAGAAGAATACCTACATCTCCAGGTTCACAAACTAGATGAACTAGTCCATTATAAAGATCTGAATATACATACATAATAAACTTACATTACTATATTGGGCGTTGAACTAAACCTGGTGCCATTTGATCCTCTGAACCCACTAGTCTTGGAAAAATCATTGCTCTCACACAACTACCTGATGTCCTAATTAGTCAAGTAGACCTAGATTGGTCTAGGAAGCTCAGTTCTACAACACATCTCTCTGGTTTGACACCTCCAGACAACCTCCAATCCACTACTAAAAAAAGTAACCTCTCCATGGTGCTAACTCTCTAGATTTTGAAGTTGAAAATGACCACCTTCACTCTGTTAAACAAAAAATAATTGCAACACAAAGAAAACATAAAACTCAATGTTTGTTGATGACAATGATCATATTTCTCTTTTTGCATGACCTTTAGCCTCTATACAAATCTAAGATCAGACACAACCTTTTTAATGAGCTTCAAAATGATGATGAATCTCCTCCATGGCATCCAAGTAACTAACTTGGTGATACACCCAACATAATGATAATTTTATCTTTAGTGCTTCTCTAGTGCATAATTAAAAGAGATCAACTAGAGCAAACAAGAAAATATATGCTAAGATGAATTACACAGGAGACAAAAAAAATTGTGCAAAATAACTCCGGATATTTTATTCATTCATTCAGGATGATATAAATACAATAGCTTGATCCTTAATTGAAGGAGTCAAAGCTTATCTTTGATAGCACTCTCAATCCCTTAAATCACTCAACCTCACTTATCATTATGAGTTGTCTTTACAACTCATAATGCACACTAAATAATATATTTGAATATTATATTCCTAATATTCAAATATCCAAACCATTTCACACTAAATACTTTATTTTTCCTAACAATCACCCCCTTAGTGTGAACATGGGGAAAACTTATCTTGAACTGTAACTTGTCGCCTGATGCTGACTCATGACCTGGATGATTTTCAAAGTGGTTTATCATCAACCAATGAAATGGTTTTTCAAAGTGGTTTACCATAAACCAGAGAAGGGTGGTTTACCACAAACCAAGGAAGTGGTTTACCACAAACCAAGAAAGATCATGATGTTTACAGTTTATTTTTAGCTCTCATCATATTCCCATTTTTAGGAGATTTCATATAGGAAATTGATTACAATCGTGAACAGGAATAATCCACTGTTCATTATTACAACAGAAAGAAAACACACAACTGAAATAGAAGTCACCAATACATTTGAAGCAGTTTCTTTGTTGGTGACTAACAAGAGATGCTGATCAACCTCCTCCTCCTTTGCCTCCTGCCTCCAGTCAGTTTATTTAGAACAGAAAATCTTCAGAATTGTAGTCAGGATCTTCTTTCACTGGGTCTTCCTCTTCATTCTCTGACTCTTCTTTAACTACATTTGCTTCATTTGGCTTAATATTTCCATTGAGTAAATCTTTATCTTGAATTTTGCAATACAAGATTGTATGCCCTTTTTTCTTGCAGTAGAAGCATTCTGGTTCTTCTTTGTTTTTAAGAAATTTATTGTATTTCTTTTTCCTTACAAATAAAGCAGTTTCTTCTTTTATGTCTTCTGTAGTTCTTTTCTCTTCGCTAGGAGAGCTGAAATCATGTCCTCAAGTGTTTGAGAAGGCATTTGTCCTAATGTAAATACAACATTGCTGTATTTTGGAGGCAAGCTGTTTAACAGTATGGCTTTTGCATCTTCATCTACTACATTAGCTTTCACTTCTGTGAGTTGTCTCAAAAGGGAACTTAGTTCATTAATGTGACTTGACATTGTCACACTATCACTCATCCTTAGTTTAAAGAGTTGCAATTTTAGTGAAAATTTAGCATTTGTTGCTTTTGACCCAAATGTTTTGTTAAGAAGATCCCATATCTCTAGTGATGATTTATCTAAATCCACATAGTGTAATTCAGTATCTGATAAAGCAAGTCCAATAATGGATTTTTCCTTGTCATCCCTGTTATGCCATTCTAGTAATTTAGCAGCATCAGTTGGTTGTGTTTCTTTTCCACTTACAATCCCCCATAGGTTTTTGTTCATAAGTTGCCATTCTAGTAATTACTATTACAAAAGTAATTAAAGATTACTTTTGATGAATCAATGACTATAGGCGTCATGTATAAGGACAAACAAATGAACTTAACACTTAAAATACAAACAAACAAAGACTCAAGCTAAAACTCGATGCACTCGTGATTATGCACACATTGATCATCTGAATGAAGGGTTGGCCATGTGAGTATCCATAAAGATAACGGGTGGTATCTAGATTTAGTGTCCGAATTGTTCAAACTAGATTGACAACATTCTTGATTGCATGCACCTCCCTTGGCAATTAGGGTGAATCAGATTGAACTGGAGAAGAACCTCTAATAATATTTGCATTGACATAACTTACACATGCAATGGACACGACACGCACTAAACAAAAGAATGGCGACGTGGCAAGGGAAATCCTTTTATTTTAAATTTTTAATCCTTGGTCATTCGCTATAGCGTAACACCTTTGATGAATTATCATGGGCTTGAAGAGATCTATACACGACATTGGAAGGGTTGGTTGCATCAACAACAGAGACCACAGATCAAAAAGAAAATTTGCACTAAAAATGCCTTTATAGTCGAGCCTCCTCCTGAGGCCTAGATGCTTGAAAAATAGCCTTTACGTCTTTGGACGGTTTGGGTAGAGCAACAAGAATAAACACGGTTTGCTACTTTTAGATCCTTTATGGATCAATACAATAGAAACTCACCTCTCTGCTTTGACTGAGCGGTATATAGCTTGGACACCTTATTCTCTGCACATATACATGCATGGCTCTAATAAATCGATACGCTTAGATCCAAGATCTAAATACACCTTTGCTTAGTGCAATTCAGTAGAAAAATAGATTTTGGCCAATTTTTAACTGCATTTATGCAATCCACATCTGATTTCATAAATCATAACAAACATGAAAATAATACAAGAACCATAACTCAATGCTACCTGCTCTGATACCAGATAAAAGAGATCAACTAGAGAAAACAAGAAAATATATGTTGAGATGAATTACACAGGAGACAAAAACAATTGTGCAAAATAACTCCTAGATATTTTATTCATTCATTCAGGATGATATAAATACAATAGCTTGATCCTTAATTGAAGGAGTCAAAGCTTATCTTTGATAGCACTCTCAATCCCTTAAATCACTCAACCTTATTTATCATTATGAGTTGTCTTTACAACTCATAATGCACACTAAATAATATATTTGAATATTATATTCCTAATATTCAAATATCCAAACCATTTCACACTAAATACTTTATTTTTCCTAACAATAATTTCATCCCTCGCCTTCCAACATTGTCTTTGGGCATTATTCCCTCATTAAATAATAATTAACTTTGATAAAAAATAATATTGATGTCATATCAAAATATAGGGGTGTGTGTCTAAAGCTTTAATATATGCAAAAAGTAAGTAAAAATCTTTTATAATGGTCTTTATAATTTCCTTAGCATTCTCTTGTTATCCTCTTAACTCTAGCTTTTATTAGTTGTTTTTGTATTTTTGTATTTGATGGGGATCATTTTTTCAATGTCTTAAGGGACTTCTTGGTAAAACCTTATTTAAATCATACTATGTTAAAACTTTTTGGGGGAATTTAAATGTCTTAAGGACTTCTTGGTAAAACCTTATTTAAAATACTTTGTTGAAAGAAATAAAACACACTTCTTTGAAAGAAAACACACTTTAGAATGGAAATAAACACACTTGCTTCTGAAAGTAAACACACTTGCTTTTGGAAATAAACACACTCAATTTAGAATGCTTGAAAATGATTGCAAGAAATATAAGAATCTATCTAAACACTGTAGGAACAAGTATACAACAAAGTTTAACTGGAAGAATTAAAACAATATAGAATTAATAGATCTAAGCTATTTGTTGAAGAAATATAAATACCAAATAAATGAATATCCTGGTCCTTGGGGGAGTGGGCCCTTGCTCCTCCTCGAATAAGGATTTAACAACTCATAATTCTCTCAAACAGAATGGCTATTTTATTGATAAAACATTCGGTATTACAAAACGTATTGGATCTGAGTACTTAGTCTATATTTCTCTTCTTTGTTCTATATCTATCTCATATCATATTCTATTTTTTTCTATCTCTATACAGTACTTTTATATACATTTACAATCATAGTTGTCTCTATGATTCTGATGAAATCGAATCATGCCCAGAATAGATGTTGAGTCGGATTGTGGCTGATCAAATAGTTGTAAGATAACTATCCTAGATATGCATTCAAAATCTTCTCATCCTTTCCTGATTGAAAGGGTCATTGATGTAAAATCTTTGGATGTGGTTAGAATAGATAACTTCCATCGGTTCTGGAACTTCAGAGAAGTTCCAGAACCATAGGAAATCATTAAGGATCAAAACCGTGAGAGTTTCGAGAGCTATACCCAGGAGTTAGAACTAAGTCCAAAAATTTTGGAACTAAATACTGGAGTTTAGAACTAAGTCCGAAAGTTCCGGAACTAGATGATGACTATGTGATGGAGTTTTAGAACTAGCTTGGAAGTTTTAGAACTAAGTTGTGTGGGAACAGATGCTACCAAAAACATATTGAACACTACCGCTTCATTTCCTCGACTGATTAGACCTACTTTATTACAAAACTGAATTTCAAACACACACTTCATCAGAATTTTAGAGATTTTAAACATTAGAATCACAATCAATCAAAAGACAAACAATTACATCCTAACTCATATCAGATCAAATAAAAGTCACAAAATGCAATCAAACTTAATAAAAAGGAGAGTAAGATGAGATCATATATTATACATTAATCGGGCATATTCTGGCCTCATCATTTCCCCCAAACTTACTTGTTTGTAAGTCCCTTTACAAACTTCATTCTTCAAAAGTGGGGTTATATGTTCTGCATTCCATTTGATTGCTCAGATCAAATGGCTGAAACTAGATTTTCCAATGCTTAAACTTAGATGTACTTATACCCAGCTCCTACTTCTATTTTCCTCTCCCACTCTTCAAATTTAGTAGGATCTTGAGGTTCTCTATTTTTCCAAGGAGACATGGGGGTGAGAAGTAGAGGGGGCCTTGTTCGCATTCCCATCCATATTTTCCCATAGGTTTCATTGATCTTGGGGAATTATTGTGCATAATGCTTTTTCCCTTTCTAAACTCCAGATCAGATTTGTAGGGGATATTACTTCCCTTCTTCTCAAGGAAATAGTAAGGAGTTCCCACCTCTTTGAGCATCCTTCATAAATATCTTCAAACTTTTCCTCCTCATAGGAGGTGAAGGCATCAATACTCTTTTGTAGAATGGCAAGATAATGTGTCTTGAATCTCTCATCAAAGGCATGAGTTCTAAAATGTATGAGGAAGGCAGAAGGTTTACCATAGTGAGCTCTCATACAGAGACCAGTTGAGCTAGCTTTCAATAAAAACTCAGATTCCCTTTCCTTCCATAATTTGGTTTTGTAGAATAGAGACAAATGCATTGAGCTGGCTCTCCCCACATACAAATTGATCATAAATCTTGTGTTTTTCTCTAGCATAAAATTACAAAGATAAAATTCACATCAGAATATTTTTCTACTCAGGACTGGATAGAGAGTAAGCTGCCATGAATTAGATTCATCTTTTAGTTCATGTGGAAGTCCACATGCAATCCTTGACAACTACCAGTGAATGAACTGCTCTTCTAAAAACACACTATATGTAGGAGAGGGCCTCCTGCAGGAAAGCAATTTTTCACTCATAATACAGACCATATGAATTTTTGCAAGACATTTATATTTATTTCCTTCCTTCCTTATAAAATTTTTCTTCCCATTCTTTTCTTTCCTTCTTTTCTTCTTCCATCTTGGTCTTCAATTCTTCATTTGATGTTTTGGCTTCTCTGAGTTCCCTGCAAGTGTCATTCCATAGTTGTTTGAGTGGAAAATAGGTTAACTCAGTTTGTGTCAGAGACTGTGGACACAACATTCTATTTTCTGGAAGTCTGACATTCTTCCTCTTTTTCTATCAGTTGTTTCTTAATTGCTGATAATTCCTCAGTCTTGGCTGCAAGTTGAGTTGTTAGCTCTCCAATGAGCATTTCCCTTTGTTCTAATTTGAGTTTGAGGAAATCCAATTCCTCATCCTTTTCTCTGATAATGAGCTCTACTCTAGAAAAGAACAGAGCCTGTTTAACTTGATGTCTTTCTTCTTCCTCTGAAATTACTTGAGGAGTTGGGCATTCTTCCTCTATCAAAGGAAATTTTCCTTTTCTTCTCTAGGATGCCAACTCTTCTTCTTCATGTGGCAATGTTGATGGTTCAACCAATTCTTGAAAATCCTTGCTCTTCAAGTCTCTCATCTCCTCTGTCCATCTCAGCTTGGCTTGGGGAGGAGTCATGGCCATGCTGCCCAAAATATCAGTAGCTTCCTTTTCCATCCTTTCCTGCTCACTCCTTCCCTCTGGGGTTTCCCTTGACCTCTTATGAATTTTTCTTCTTTGGGGAATTTCAACATGCCCAGTGGTGGATTTCCTTCTAGAGCTTCTTCTTACTATTCTTTCTTGCTCTTGCATGGGTGAGCTATCACCATCAGAGATAGATATTAGCTCCCCTGAAAGCTGCTGTAGAAGAAGGAATTTCCTTTCAAAGGTATAGAAGGCTTTGTTGTTTTGATCTTTCTCACAGACCTTCTTTTTTGGTATATTCTCTCTTTCCATTTCCCTTTTTCTTTACAGGGGCATCAATTTCAAATTAGTTGAAGGAGAGAATGGGGCTGGAATTGTCCTTTTGATAATATTAGGGTTTTTCTTGAACTTGCCAAGAAACTTGTCCCAAATTTCTTCTCCATTTTTCTTTGATAGAAAATGGTGTTGGCATACTAAATGAATTAGACCATGATGCCTAATTGTCCCAACACCCCAAGAATACCTCTGAGCCATGGTCTGGATAGAATAAAAAA